>CM070597.1:66457564-67042653 GCA_036346395.1 Hsuehochloa calcarea
ATCCTAAAACAAGATCCATAGAAATATCCTCCCAAGGGGCACTAGGAATAGGAAGAGGCATATAAAGTCCATGTGGATTGAGACAGGACTTAGCTTTGTTGCATGTAGTGCAGCGAGCCACGTAGTGCTCGACATCACGCCTCATCTTTGGCCAAAAGAAGTGGGTGGTCAGCACATCTTCTGTTTTTTTTGCTCCAAAATGCGCCATCAAACCTCCTCCATGTGCCTCCTGTAACAACAAAAGACGAACAGAGCTAGCTGCAATGCATAGCTTGTTAGCACGATAGATCAAACCATCATTTAGCACATAGTTATTCCATGTCTTCCCTTCTTTACAATGTTCAAGCACTTCCTTAAAGTCCAAATCAGTGACATATAAACTCTTAATGGCCTCCAAACCAAAAATCTTATGGTCAAGTTGAGTAACATGGTATAACGTCTAGAGAGCGCATCAGCAATCACATTGTCCTTACCTTTCTTATGCTTTATGACATATGGAAACGACTCAATAAATTCTACCCAGTTAGCATGTCGTTTATTCAGTTTAGCTTGACTTCTAATATGTTTTAGCGATTCATGATCAGAATGTATAACAAATTCTTTGGGCCATAAATAATGTTGCCAAGTTTGAAGCACACGAACTAAAGCATACAATTCTTTGTCATAGGTGGAATAATTCAAACTAGGCCCATTTAGTTTCTCGCTAAAATATGCAACCGGTTTACCTTCTTGAATCAATACACCACCTAGTCCAATCCCGCTAGCGTCACATTCAATCTCAAAAGTCTTACCAAAATCAGGGAGTTGGAGTAGGGGTGCTTGGGTGAGCTTCTCTTTCAACAAGTTGAATGCCTTCTCTTGCGCAGGTCCCCATTGGAAATGCACTCCTTTCTTTGTCAATTCATTCAATGGTGCGGCAATGGTGCTGAAATCCCGCACAAAACGCCGATAGAATCCAGCAAGGCCGTGGAAGCTCCGCACTTGTGACACAGTGGTCGGCGTCGGCCAGCTTTGGATGGCTACGATCTTTGTCTCATCCACCTCAATTCCCTGTGGTGTCACAACATATCCAAGAAACGCAACTCGATCGGTGCAAAAGGTGCACTTTTCGAGGTTACCAAACAAACGTGCATCTCTCAAAGCATTAAAAACAGCACGTATATGATTCAAATGTAGCTCATGTGACTTGCTATAAATCAAGATATCATCAAAGTAAACCACCACAAATTTTCCAATGAAAGAGCGTAAAACCTCGTTCACCAATCGCATAAAAGTACTAGGTGCATTAGTTAGACCGAAAGGCATCACTAACCACTCATATAATCCGAACTTAGTTTTAAAAGCAGTTTTCCATTCATCTCCTAATTTCATTCTAATCTGGTGGTAACCACTCCGCAAGTCAATCTTTGTGAAAATAATAGAACCACTCAATTCATCAAGCATGTCGTCTAGCCTACGGATGGGATGACGATACCTTATAGTAATGTTATTAATGGCTCTGCAATCAACACACATACGCCAACCACCGTCTTTCTTAGGAACTAAAAGAACTGGACAACACAAGGACTAAGGCTTTCTCTGACGTACCCACGGTCCAGAAGATCTTGGACTTGTCGCTGAATTTCCTTAGTCTCCTCTGGATTGGTCCTATATGCAGCACGGTTTGGCAAAGTCGCTCTGGGATCAAATCAATTTGATGCTCTATCCTCGAATAGGTGGTAATCCGGGGTACCTCACCGCAATACATCCACATACTCCCGCAAAAGGTTAGCAACAAAGGAGGCAAAGAGCTAGCTATATCCTCAAGCGAGTATAAGGCATTTTTGCATATCAAAGCATAGCATGGCAGCTCATTATCACAAATTTCAGCAAGTTCAGATTTAGTGGCAATCATAACACATCCCTTCAATTTAATTCCCTCGGACTTAGGACTAGACGCCACTTTCTCCCTTTTGGGTGGGAAGACACGTTTTGCTACTTGCTGATTTTCAGAATCATGCTTATCGGTGTTTCTTTCATTTTTAGCGCGCTCTTCTTCATCTTTCAGAATCTCAGCTGGTGTCAAAGGCAACAACTTAATCTTCTTACCCTTATGTGAAAATGAGTAGGTATTAGCTCTACCATGATGCAAAACATCGTTGTCATATATCCAAGGTCTACCGAGCAACAAAGAGCATGCTTGCATAGACACGATATCAAAGTCAGAACTATCTTTGTAATTACCTGCTGAAAATGGCACTTTCACAACTTTGTGTACCTTTAATTTACCACACGAATTGAACCATTGGATGTAGTAGGGACGTGGGTGTGGTTGTGTGGTCAAGCCAAGCTTCTCGACCATCTCGGAGCTTGCAAGGTTGTTGCAGCTCCCTCCATCAATGATGACTCTGCAGGCTCTGTCCTTCACGAGAAATCTGGTCTGAAACAAGTTGTGCCGTTGATTTTGCTCCGCTCTCTCCACTTGTGCGCTCAACACTCGTTGCGCAACAAGGCTCACATGATACTCGGTGTCAACAGCAGCTACTTGTTCCTCCACATCATCAGCATCACTGTCTATCTCATCTCCTCCACCTGCAATGTTAGTTGCAAGTACATATTCGTCCTCAATATCACTAGTACTTACATAACCACCGTCTTTGGTGGCAAGGTATGCTTTCATTGGCCAAGGATCCTCATGACGTGCCCCATTCCCTTGCAACGGTGGCACACAATCCCAGTGGTACGACCAGTGGAAGCAACCGACGAAGAACTCTTGGCTGGTGCCTGCACACTAGTAACTTTACTTACCTCGGGTGCATGTGATGTGGTCGGAGGTGTTCTTTGAACAGCGCCTACTCGTAGAAGGGCAGCAGACCGTGTAGCTGAAGGTGGGGCTGTTTTGGCTTGCCCAGGCACTAGTCGTGGTGTAGACATGCTCCCAAAGTTGTTCCTTGGCTTCTGTTGTCGTCCCTGCAATTCCTTTTCTGCCAAACATGCAAGTTGGAACAATCTAGGGACGCTATCGTATTCTTTGTAATCTACTATGTCCTGAATTTCACGTCTTAATCCTCTATAAAAATGTGCCATTGCAGCTTCTTCATCCTCAATAATATCACAACGCAACATGCTAATTTGTAGCTCCTGATAATATTCTTCTACGGATCTATTACCTTGGTTTAAGCGCTGTAATTTATTACGCAAATCACGTTTAAAAGAAGGTGGGACAAATCATTACGCATAGCAACCTTTAAACCATCCCACGTAGTAGGCGCTAATCCTTCGGTGCATACCCTATTCCACCAAATGATGGCAAAGTTTTTAAATTCACTTGTGGCTTGCCTAACTCTATGCACTTCGGGAACTAAGTGAGCATTCAATTTCTGTTCTACCGTTATCTCCCAATCTAGATATATTTCAGCATCATAAGCACCCGCAAAAGATGGTATAGAGAATTTAACTTTAGCATATGGATCATCATTAACACGTGCATTATGTTGCTGAACATTATTACCTCTCATACATTGACGGTTGAAGTTCGGTCGGTTCTGTTGTCGTGCATCAAAGGCGTCGTGGTCGTGCATCTCATTATCATTATCAAACTCATGGTCATGGGCTGCACCCTGAGGTTCCACACTACCAACGTTTGGTGGTCGGTTCACCATTCTTTCGAGGTGTAGTGAGCGCCGCAATACTATCGTTGATTGAGCGTTGTAATGTGATCGTGGTAGCTTGAAGCTTCCTGTCGATGTCCTCATTAACGGTAGTGCGTTGTTCATCCAATAGCGTCATGAGCTCTTCCCTCAAAACACACTCTTGCGCATCCAATCCTTCACCTGACATGGTTAGTAGGAGATAAAAGACAACACAAAGGTATTTCCCTATCACTATTAGGTGGTCAGAGGGTGGAATCACACACTCTCAAGCGTCTTACCAAGCTCTTATGAGTTTCTTACCAAATTGCAGCAGGTGGTCTAATCGGCGAAGGTGGGATGTACGATCACGGCGGAGGCGAATGCGAGGATCCAATCTGAGGGTCGAAAGTATGTGGAGCTCGGACAGGCAATGTTTAGTAGCAAGGAATAGCAATAATGAAATCAGATTAGCAAAGCTGAACCAAAGCCCACAAGATTCGCCACGCTTCTTTGGTCTAAAAGTGCCCCTAGCCCTAGCACAATACTGATCAAACAAGGACTCGATACAAAGGAGTCCAAAGGATGCAAGGCTGGAACTGGTCGTAGACCAACTAGGGGTGGTCGAATTGCTTCTTCTTCTTTTCTTTTGCACTTTTTGCTTCTTTTCTTTTCTTTTGCACTTTTGCTTCCTCTTTTTTTTTTGCAAACGTGACCCAAGTCCAAAATTCTTACATTACTTTTTCCGGATCGATGAGGTGATTGGGTCACAAACTTTTTCCAGAGCAGGGTAAATAGGTAATAAAAGATACTCTCTCTCTCTCTCGAACTTGGGCTAGTTCATTGCGGCTCGGAATCCACCGGGATCGAATCGACGGTGGTAGTTCCCGAGTGGATGGTAAATGGGTGTTGCTCGAGCGGTGGTCGGATCCGAGTAGATGTTCGATTCCGACGGATGGTAAATCCCGAGCGGGTGGTCGAATGGGTGTCGCTCAAAAGGAGGTCGTGGTCGTCGTGATGGATGGTGGCACGGCGAGGCGGCGGTCTTGACTAGAGACCAAGAATGCTACTCTAAACCAACAACAAAGACACCGACGATGGACTCGAACTCAACAATGCGGCGAAAACAAAATTGCGAAAGGCACAAAGTGGTTTGGATAGCGGAATAATTACGATCTAAAACTTTTTGTAGGGCAGTTTTTCCGGACTCTAGGTGAGGGAACACAACTAACAAAAGGGGATAAACGAAATTACCTAACGGGCAACCTTTGCTCTGATACCACTTGATGAGTCACGGCGGCCCGATCTTCCGATAGGTTCGATTTGGTTCGTCGTGAGGACGTTGACGCTTTGAGGCTTCCGACCAACAGATCGTCACCTCGCAATTCGCTACACCCGCACGCCTGTCGTTAGCGACCACGCTTGCACGTGATCGACCTTACCACGAAGATTATTGTTCCTGCAAGCAATCGAAGCAACTCACAAGAACAAGGTAGATGCAATCTGAATTGTATTGCGGATATGGATGAAGTTTACAAGTGGGGTTCCTCAAACCGATAATCGGCGAACACTACTACAGAACACGTCATCACAGACGGTTCGGAACCGTCATCATAGACGGTTTCCGAACCGTCTATATTTATACGTCTGTGATAACAGCGATTTACTACGCACGGTTCAAAACCGTCAGTGATAACACTTATCACGCAGCGGTTTTAACGTAAGCCGCCTGTGATAACCACTTATCACGGGCGGTTTACGTTAAAAACCGCTCGTGATAAGCAATAATCACGCACGGTTTTTAACGTAAACCGCTCGTGATAAGTGATATCACAGACGGTTTCGTTAAAACCGTCAGGATAATTACTTATCACGCACGGTTTACTTTAAAAACCGTCGTGATAAGTGGTTATCACGCACGGTTTTAAAGAAAACCGTCGTGATATGTCTAGTATCACGACGGTTTTCTTTAAAATCGTCAGTGAAGAGTTATTACCACGCACGGTTTTATGTTGAAACCGCCTGCGTGGTAATAGCCTTCATGCACGGTTTCAACATAAAACCGCTCGTGGTACCGAGCGACCCTAGCTACATTGTTTGCTTTTTTTTGGCCACCTCGGGAATTGCTAGCCATGCCCTCTCAAAACAAGCATGTACAAAAATGTATACATCGCAGAGAATCAATTGTTGACAACTCAAATTGACCATTACTCAAAATAAATTAATAAAGATCGAATTTGTTGAAGTATTTTTGCTATAGTTGTACAATTGGATTACAATTAAATCAATTGTTTGCGTGAATCTGGGGTCGCGATGTAGTGAAACTCTCCTTTGTTAACTATTTCGTCATGATAAAGGTGCATAGTCGCCTCGAACTTCCACGAGCTCTTGCAACGAGTCCATATAAATCTATTATCAAACCCCGCCGCTAGGTCAAGAAAAATGGTAAGGATATATATTTGAATTTACAATTACAAAAAATTATTTCGAGATTGACAAACCTCCTGATTCTTCATCTTAGCACTAATGATTTGTCGTGATATGATGGCAAGCGAGAATGCACATAGCTCATCATTTTTTGTCAAGGCACTTTGCAAAAATAGAATTACATATGTACGTATAGTCATTGAAGACAAATTTTTATGAAGTATGATATATATAGGATTATTGTGTTGTAGCGCGTCTGGAAATTTAGTCCCGTGTGTTAGTTGGTATTGGATCCATCAGTATCTTCCTTGTTGGCTAACATAGGAGATGAACGAACTACATAATTGAAAAAGTTATCCTCGGGCATTTCAAACGAAGGAAGACTACAATTGAGTTATGTATGGAGGAAATGATCATACTTGTCGAGTATTCCTTGCGACGTTGAAGTCGTGATCGCTTCGACTAGGGAATCAAGATATATCACGTTGTTCCTCTTGGGTATAATGACTAAAAGGATCCATGGTACCTACTCATGTATGTCGCTATAACTATTAAACCTAAGTACAAATGAAATTTGAATAGCAAATAGTGAAGCACTTACCCCGGTTGTAGGGCACCAAAGATGTAGTCCTTGCGATTCGAAGAAGCAATGACGTCGTTATATAGTTCTCGGCGAAGGTCGCGTCGCTGGATGGTTTGCATAGATACCACGTGTGGGTCGAGGAAACCCACGGTTCTCGCCCTTCCGGCATTTTTCATCATGTATCTATACATAAGCAATGAGTTGCGATATTTATCGGTATTACATGAATGCGTAACTTGATTGTACACACTTACAATTGTCCAACATCGTAGAAGCGGCGTCGAGGGCTTCGAGATTGAATAGGTTGAATAAGTCGTTGAACCCCACCACGGTTGCCTACCGTTGAAGAAATGCTCATCCTTGTATGCGACGGTGATTCCAATGATCGCACCCTTCTTTGCGGTATTCCGCAAGTACTGAGCATGCAAAGCCCGACAAGCAAATCCAACGTGGGCTAATTGTGCGTTAGAGCACAACGGTTTTCGATGGAGTACTTCCGGTGCTTCGGGACTTGGGAGGCGCTTAATGTTCGCCGATTTCGATTTGGCCTTAACGATTGGCGGCGTCTTCTGCGAGACGACTCGAACCGATCACGGTAGCACGCTTTTGTTGTTCCTTCCGTCTTCTCCACGGAACCGATGAGGTGGCCTTACGAGGCGAAATATGAGGTGGAGTCATGGAGGGTTCCGTTGGAGAGGAATGGTCTGTCGAGATTGCGGCCTTCTGGGTCCAGGCGATGTCCGTCTTGGGCCATCGGATAAAACGTACACGGCATCCCCTAGTGTTGTGATCTCTTCGTTCGGGCGAATGTCCAGCGGACGGCCATGAAATGTTGATGTACCATGTCCACCTCCACCCTTGCGTAACCATGCGCCACACGGACACCGTCTTTGCATCGCTCCTTCTGGTATGGATGCACCATCCCCATGCAAGACCTCAATAGGAATGGACCCAACTAACCTCGCTTGAGCTTGCAGGCCGCCGGCTCCTACAAAACGATCGCAATTAGCTAAGGCGCCCTATAGGTCTATCTTTGGTGCATTCCATAGATGTACATTACCTTGATGCGGTCTATCGGTAATTGGTCGTCGTCATGTTCAAAATTATGCGTGGACGCGACACTACTCCGATGTCGAGGACTTGTTCCCGCAATAACAGGGGCGGCTTGCGACTGGTTGCGGAGTACTTGATTCAATTGATCCTGCAAACTTGCTATCTGTCCTTGAAATTCTGCCTTAAGCAGTTCCAACTGATTGTCGTACTCGGCCTTGGATCTCTTCCTACTTCTATACATGAAGTAGTCGTCTGCGAATCCATGTACCCAAGGTACGTTAACCCCCTTGCCTCGCGTGCGACCCGGGTGCTCCTTGTTTCCTCGATATTCCTCTACCATCTCTCTTATGTATCTCAAGTCGGTGACGTGGCGAAGACAGCGCCTCTGCCATGTCCGGGCGGTCGGTGTGGCGAAGACGGTGCCTCGCCATCTCTCTTACTTCCTATCTATATAAGTTACGACGCAAATTATTACATAGTATATAATATATGGGAAATTGCACAAAAATCAATGCGAGATGGTTTTGCACACAAAATACATATAATTTCTTAGCAAACTATGCACTAAGGATATCTTGAACCCCTTGCAAATAGAACTGAACACCTAGCTCCCAAAATAGGAATTTATCACAAGATGTGGCTTTCCATTCCTATCATCATAAATAATACAAAATTCAATTCACGCTGCAAGAGGTCATCATGTTATTATAGTCACTATGATGTTATGGACTTATAAACAAGTAGGTAGTTCGACATATTTACCACACGTTGGGACACTTCCTGGTCCGCCGGGTTTGGGAAAGTGACGCTGCCATCAGACGAGACTTTTGCCCTCGCTTTTAACCAGGTACGGGAACGCGGGTGTGTGATATCAGGAAATAGATTCTCCTCCTCTGCCTCCCATTGCGCGGATTTAGCCGCGTACCCAGCGGTGCCGAGTCTGTGGGGTGAGTGTTTCGTGCCTGGATTGCTTTGTGCGCCGCACTTTGCTCCTTAAATTCATCCGTCGTCTTCATAGCCACAAAGGCGTTCCATGTTTCCCGCGTCAAGAATGGAAACTTCGTGAAGGGCGTCTCACTCTTGTTCACGTACTGCGTGACAAGAACGCTCTTGAAGGTCCTCCACGCGTGACACATGGAGAGCAAGGCATGCCGCTCGACGCAGCTTTCATGTCATTTACTTCGATAGTGAACTCGCTGAAAGGTCTTCCCACAAAGACGCGCCTCGATCTTTTGTCGAGACTTCCACTTTGGTATGGTGATAGGACCTTTTCCTTGCAAGTATCCCGCAGATGGTCCGGAATCTCGCCACCGATGCCGGGGACTCATAGGGACCCCAACGCCACCGACCTCCGTGATGGTCGATCGGCCGTGAGCAATTTCGATATTCCTCTACCATCTCTCTATGTATCATGGCGTCGGTGACGGCGGCGAAGACGGCGCCTCGCCATGTCCGCGTCGGTGACGGCGGCGAAGACGGTGCCTCTGCCATCTCTCTTACTTCCTATCTATATAAGTTACGTACGCAATTATTACATAGTATATAATATATGGGAAATTGCACAAAAATCAATGCGAGATGGTTTTGCACACAAAATACATATAATTTCTTAGCAAACTATGCACTAAGGATATCTTGAACCCTTGCAAATAGAATCAACACCTAGCTCCCAAAATAGGAATTTATCACAAGATGTGGCTTTCCATTCCTATCATCATAAATAATACAAAATTCAATTCATTTGCAAGAGGTCATCATGTTATTATAGTCACTATGATGTTATGGACTTATAAACAAGTAGGTAGTTCGACATATTTACCACACGTTGGGACACTTCACAGTCCGCCGGTTTGGGAAAGTGACGCCATCGACGAGACTTTGCCCTCGCTTTTAACTGTGCACGGAACGCGGGTGTGTGATATCGTGAAATAGATTCTCCTCCTCCGCCTCCCATTGCGCGGATTTAGCCGCTGCACCAGCCGTGCCGAGTCCGTGGGGTGAGTGTTTCGTGCTGGATTGCTTTGTGCGCCGCACTTTGCTCCTTAAATTCATCCGTCGCCTTCATAGCCACAAAGGCGTTCCATGTTTCAGCGTCAAGAATGGAAACTTCGTGAAGGGCGTCTCACTCTTGTTCACGTACTTCGTGACAAGAACGCTCTTGAAGGTCCTCCACGCGTGACACATGGAGAGCAAGGCATGCCGCTCGACGCGTTTCATGTCTGCTTTACGGGATAGTGAACTCGCTTGAAAGGTCTTCCCACAAAGACGCGTCTCGATCTTTTGTCGAGACTTCCACTTTGGTATGGTGATAGGGACCTTTTCCTTGCAAGTATCCGCAGATGGTCCGGAATCTACGATGCCGGGACTCATAGGGACTTCTAACGCCACCGACCTCGTGATGGTCGATCGGCCACAGAGCAATTTCGATATTCCTCTACCATCTCTCTTATGTATCTCATGGCGTCGGTGACGGCGGCGAAGACGGCGCCTCTGCCATGTCCGTCGGTGACGGCGGCGAAGACGGTGCCTCGCCATCTCTCTTACTTCCTATCTATATAAGTTACGTACGCAATTATTACATAGTATATAATATATGGGAAATTGCACAAAAATCAATGCGAGATGGTTTTGCACACAAAATACATATAATTTCTTAGCAAACTATGCACTAAGGATATCTTGAACCCCTTGCAAATAGAACTGAACACCTAGCTCCCAAAATAGGAATTTATCACAAGATGTGGCTTTCCATTCCTATCATCATAAATAATACAAAATGTCAACACAGACAACCACAAAAAGCTATATCTTCCATGCGAAAACTATATGATCAGTAGATTTGTTGTTAAAAATACTTCCATAACATTATAATTTTACTACTATATCTTAATGTTAAGTTATAAAAAGTAACGGTCAAAGCCGCATCTCAGAGACCGTAAAAAATCAAAATGGATGGATGATCCCGTAGGCGCTAGGGGAACAATGTGACTAGATGTCGCATATTAATCTGTGATATGAATCAAATGATGAATTGATTAGGCTTAGATTAGATGTCTTATGGAGTATCAGTGTGCAACTTACTATTATTATTAAGGGCAATCAAAGCGTAGTACTCTATTTGGCAAGTGGCACTCTAGCAAGCTAGGATCCAGCTGAAACAAATTTAGTAGTACACTTAATTGGGACATGTCGACCACGCTTAAACTAACGCCAGGTGAGCTAACTTGCAAACAGCGAAAAGTAGAGCTACTAGGAGTATTAATTAACTTGCATAATTGAATAACACGAAATAAGTATGGAAAATAAATATGCAATTTGTGTATGTGCCTTGTGGTGGTGAGCATGTCATCCTCCCGCCTTACCATTATTGTTTCCCTAATCAAGCAAATTAATTAGGAGTAACTAGCGATTACTCCTAGCAATCGTTGCTTTGTGATGTCATGTCCATTGGTTAGCACTACAATTTATATGATGGGAACAAAGACGGACATTGTTGGTCCATATCAACATAAATCCAACATTGTTTGACGATCGATTTAATACATCATGAGCTACTTCAAGATCGATCGATCGATCAATTGCTTCCTCATATACATGCGCCACATGTTTGTCGAATAAATCTCATGTACCGTGGATTACATATATGTATGTACACTAGTTTGTGTGGGTCGATCGATGTATATGTGCATGCTTATTTGGAACTCATGATCATTATTCATGAGAGATGTATTGTTGTTGACAAATGAAATTAATGCCTAGTGGCACACCGATGACAAGGCTTCCTACACGCATGCATGTGTTAGTGACACATCGATACAATTTGCCAACTCACAACATGTGTATAGTGTTACATATATACTAAGCAATCTTTCTTCCATTTGCATTATTCACTTTACCCCGGCCTCTTTCATTGCACTATAGAGACCATGATATCTAGGGTGATATCATTGTCTCATCGACTTCATGGGTCAAAAGTAAGTCTGTCCAAAACGGTTTTGCCTTTACATATTCACATGAATTGCATGCTTTGTAATTGCAAAAGTCCGATCGACTTCAATAATTCATTTGACTTACACTTTACGATAGTTCATATGAACATGGTACTATTCGACAACCGTGAATAATTCTTAGGTTGCATGAACGACTTCACAAATCCCATGGTGATGAGGTATTGAAGGCAAAAGCAAGTGCAAAGATACACAAGTTCACATAATGGGCTCAAGTTCATTGGACTACACTCGCATGTTCGTGGATACTAAGGGCGAGAGGAAAGCATGGAACGCTCATTGAGGTCTAACTTCAGTTGTGCGCTTTGACATTTACGGATCTTACCGATAATGACCTTACTAGGAGGATTTCACTAAGGCATTTGATGCTACATGCTTTCCTCTTACACTATTTTCAAGCACCTTTGACCTGTGATGGGCATCGTGGATCTCAACATCCGCAATACAAAGGCTTTTAGAATTGTTGGTAGAGGTTTTCGCACAATGTGAACTAATGTTTTCTTGAAGTTGCACACTATGGAATCATTGAACTCGTGTGCATCTTACTTGTAATAATAAATCATAGTCCCGTGTGCATCATATTACTTTCGTAATAATAATCATTGTCATACAATTTAGGTTAATGACTCTATTGAGCGGACATTATAGATGCAACACAACTAAATGGTTCTTAATCGCTTGCTCCACACAATGGTCCCAAAGAGTAACCAAATCACATAGACATGTATATGGAAACTTTTTCCACTTTGCCCGATTTCCTTTGTGCGAGTAATTCATACCTTTTCTTTTCTTTTATCGAAATCGCCCTTCCTAGGACCAAATGTCACGGGATCACCAGACAAGTCTCTAATGCAATTCAACATTACCCGAGCGGGTGGAATCGAGCTTACCCGAGCGGTGGCGGTGGCGGAGGTGGCCGGCTCGGGAGGCGCGGGAGTCGGGGAGGAGGGGCGCCGGGTCGGGGCGGCGCGGGTCGGGGAGGCGTTCGAGACGAGGCGGCCGGGCTCGGGAGGCGCGGGTCGGGAGGAGGCGCCGGGTCGGGGAGGCGTTCGAGACGAGGCGGCCGGGCTCGGGAGGCGCTGGGTCGGGGAGGAGGGGCGCCGGGTCGGGAGGAGGGGCGCCGGGTCGGGAGGCGCGAGGAGAATCAGAGACGATAGGGTTAGATCAAAACCCTATCGTCTCTGAACCTTATATAGTCAACACGCATCACAGAAGGTTTAGACTTACACAGAAATCCCGACATTCCACAATATTGCCAACATAATTTCTACCAATCGTCACTTTCAGGATGTACCTGCAAACATAATAAGTATGCATTTCAGTCTTCATAGATAGTGTTAATTTATTTGTTGATGCTGCACATCATGCAAGCTATTCTTGTTATGAACTGTGCAAAGCATTGTAAAATGTCGTTCTTACCTCAATCTGACATTTGTTCCATTATATTCTTGAAAACATCTAATTCACGCACTACATAGACAAAAAGAGCACTTCAGGTGATGAAATAGATTTACATATAAACAATAGCTAATTTAAATGAAATAGTGCTAAGTTATATGTCATCATTTTTAGTTAAGGGGTCACATGAATAAACCTTGGGCACTTCACTAATGCTTTAGTGAGCATATTATACATAAAACAGCGCAATATTTCAGAAGGCGCAGTTTTTGGATGAACTTCCAAGATGGTGTTTTTAGCATTAGTTAATTATAATGTAAAGCCCAAAAGTTTAGCAAGATTTAAAGCATGCTAGGCAAAAAAAAGGAAAAGGAATGACAACAAGAATTCCAAAAAGCTACACTAATATCTCAACGGAAAAGTTATTGGCATATCGTGCAATAGTATGTTCAAAATGACTCCAAGAGAGAACCTACCCAATGAAGTGAAGTCGTAGAAGGGTCAGATCCTAAGGAAGATAGACCTATCTCGTAACTCACTTGCGGTGCAATTTGGCGATGCCCTCCTAATCTCCAACACTATCTTTGTATTCTAACAAGTTTGAAGGTCACATCCCAACTTCCTAGGCAATGCAAGGGACAACCAAGGCATGTATGAACTGTTGGATAAGCGAAGATGATGACAAGTTTGAGTTCAAAAGTTCATATCTAATTCAACTCAACATTACCATGAATATCCACATTGACATCAATATTAAAGATCACAAGTCCATAACACATTAACACATGACAATGGAATAAATAAATTAATTACAATGGAGTAATTAAATTCTTAATTAAAATACACCCTTCATGATGATCGACGCGATATAGCTAGCTTCCTCACCGGGTTCTTCCTCGAGCCCGATGCCGCCTCCGAAAGGTGGCAACTCGTCAAATTGATTGTATTCTTCCTCGTCCACTACATTCTCAACTCCGACAATCCTCCTTTTCCATGAAGAACTACGTGGCGCTTCTTATTTGCCGGGTCGGTTACATAGAAGACTTGAACAACTTGGTTAGCCAGTACGAATGGTTCGTCTTTGTATCCGACACGCTCGAGGTCCACGGTAGTGACGCCGCATTTGTCGACCTTCACCGTGGGAGATGGACCCAACGGCACCAAATAGGGGATCTTGAAAAGCACGTAGTCGATCTCCCATATCTCCTCTATTTGCCCATAGTACGAGCTCCTCACCCATCGGCATCGAATGCATCTATGCGGACACCGCTGTTTCGCCTTGTGCTCTTCCTATCCCGAAGTGCCGATAAAATGTGTACCCATTTATGTCGATCCTTGCCATGTGACAATTGTAAATGTGGCCCTCTTGCCAACCATAGCAACAGATCATCCCTTGATGACCTCCGAGTGATTCGCACCTTTAACCATTCGTTGAACCGACGGTTGTGCTCTCGTGATCCAAACCTCCGACCGGTCCGGATTACATTGGCGCACCATGTCTTTGTGCTCGCGATGTATGGGGACACTTGGGTCATGTGTTGCAAGACCGTGAAATGGGCTTGAGCGTGCGATCCAGATCGGGAGTGATTGATTTCCTTCCGATGGTCCCGATACCATCCAGCTCCCCTCATGACGAGATAGAGGCACACCAATCGGATCCACCGAGCCATGTAGTCGATCTGTAACTCAATGACCTCTTCCGCTGCATAACCTTCGATGATGCGCCCTCGGTCGAGATCGATTCCGTGACGTAGGACTTGAGAATTCCATGTACCTCTCGAACGGGTACATATGACGAGAAACACAGGTCGCATATCTTTATCTCTTTCACAAGGTGAACAATGAGATGGACCATGATATCGAAAAATGACGGAGGAAATACATCTCAAGATGACACAGTCGTCACTACCTCGGCTGCGAGCATCTAGTCCTTGGGGATCGATGACCTTCTCGAGCAATTGAGTTGAAGAAATAACACGCCTCAAGATTGCCACTGACCTTGTTCGGCAAGATACTCCTAATTGCAACAGAAGCATTTGTGTCATCAAGACACGACAATCATGCGACTTCATACCAATTAATTTCAAATCTTGCATAGAAACAAGTTTCTTAATGTTAGCGGAGTAACCAGACGGACTTTCACACCGCAAGCTCGACACGCTTCATTTCTCGGCCTTGGACAGAGTGTAGCAAGTCGGGGAAGGTACGCTCGACCAGATCGGTCTCTTTCGGTGCTAACTCGGTCCTTATGTTCATATCGACCAAGTCACGCCGTGCGTTAACACCATCCTTTGTTTTGCCACTAATGTTCAAAGAAGAGACCAATCAAGCTATCACATACATTCTTCTCTCGTGCATAACGCCGATGCAAAGGCGAACTTCTAAGTACTCCCAATAAGGCAAGTCCCAAAAATTGACCGCTTCTTCCGATGTTCTTCTCACGGGTTCTTAATTTACGTCCCTTCCCAAGCACAACATCGATATCCTTAACCATATCATAGACCTCTTTCCTACTAAAAGCCCTTGAAGTCGAACCGCCTTCCTTATTTCCGTCGAATTGTTTCTTCATCTTGCGGTATGGGTGACTCCTCGGAAGGAACCTACGGTGACGCATATACGCTTTCTGCGAGTTGTTCACCATACACTCTCGTAGCATCTAAGCAAAGGCGATGTGCTTTGGCTCCTTTTGTATCAAGCCCGACAGTGTTACCAAGGGCGGGAAAATCATTGATGGTGCGTAACAACATGGCGCGAAAGTGAAGTTCTCTCGCTTGTACGCATCCCATACCTGCACTCTTCGCTCCACAAAGGTCACAAGATCTTCCAAAGAATGGTGCTAGGTACACATCAATATCATTCCTGTGTTGCTTCGCCCTTGGATAAGTAGTGACATCAAAATGTACTTCCGCTTCATACAGAGCCAAGGAGGAAGGTTGTACATACATAGATTCACTGACCAAAAGCATGTCACCGCTCATGTTACCGAAAGGATTCATTCCATCCGTACTCAACCCTAACCTTATGTTCCTCGGTTCCACCGAACTCTTCAAGCCCGATCAAGTTTCTCCACCGCGTAATCGGCAGGTGTCTTAGCTTTCCATCTCTCTTACGCTCCTCCGAGTGCCAACGCAGCAATCTTGCCTCCTTTGGGTTCGCAAATAAACGCTTCAAACGTGGGATTATAGGTAGATACCACAACATCTTAGCAGGAGGTCCTTGCTTCACCTTAGCGATATTTTGACGCTTGTATCGGGATGCTTTGCACACGGACAATAATGCATGTCTGCATACTCTTTACTGAGAGGATACAATCGTTCGGACATGCATGTATTCTTTCTACTTCCATTCCCAATGGGCAAATAACCTTCTTTGCTTGATAGGTGGTGTTTGGGCAACACGTTTCTCTCGGAAGGATGTCCGCTAGGAGACCTAACAACGCCGTGAAACTCTTATCGACCAACTATTGCTTGCCTTCAATTTCAGCGAGTTCAAGCACGGTTGACAACCTTGTGTATTCCGGCTTGCGGCCGGGAACAAAGGTCTCACCGAGTCCTCCCTTAAGCCCTCTAATTTACAAAACTCTCTCTCACTTGTAGTTCTCTTACGCATCGCGTAGCATCCGATCCAGTTGTCATCGTGCCCCTATCCTCATCAAAAGCACATCCACATCCGCAAATCGTTGACTTCCTCGGCGATGTCGTCATTATTAACTTCTGGTATAATCTGCTCTTCACCGTGACTGGTCCAACATGTATACCCTTTTTTGAAACCCCTTCGAATCAAGTGCGCTTCGATCTGCGCCGCGTTGTTAAACATCTTCAGATTACCGCAATCAATGCACCTGACAAGACATAAAATTTATCCCTTCTTCAACATATCCCCGCCAATGCTCTTCTAAAAGCAACCACGCCATTAATGTAATCTTGACTCACACGGTTCACACCGCACATCCAGTTCCGATCCATCTACAATACGCATGTAACAAATTAGTGTCAAATTGATTAGCGATTAATTTATAGCAAACGAAAATGTGCAATATAAACTCATTCTCCAACATTTGTATCTAAGGTTATTGAAAGAAAACTCTTCACTAGTTATGTACCACACGCGGTGGCATAGCGTAGCCATGCCTACGGCCACAACCATGATCCCTACCTCTCGACACCAATATCTATCTCAATTGAACAATCATGCAACCCAAATATAGGCATCACCTCATACAACACTTATTAACCTAAAATACCGGAACCAGATATGCAATATTGCTTGACCCAAACCCCACCGTCTCGTGAACCTGTGTAAATTTTATTTTTAAGCCAATTAATTATCCTAACTCAAATTTTAGTGATTATTAGACCTAATTCAATTTTATAAAGTTACCACTCCTAAGTCAAATTTTAGTTCATTAGTTATAAGGTTTCAAAACTAAGATTTGCGGGGCTAATATTATTTATTCCAACATTGACGGTGCAAGATCATGTGCTCATACCAAGATAGAGGAGGAGCCGCAGGTGGAGGAGCTAGGGCGGGAAGTGGCGCTGGAGCGGTAGACACAAACAGCAGATGAGGAGCTAGGGCGAGAAGTGGCGCAGTTGGAGGAGCTAGGGCAGGAAGTGGCGCTGGAGCGGTAGACACAGCCACAGATGAGGAGCTAGGGCGAGAAGTGGCGCAGTTGGAGGAGCTAGGGCGGGAAGTGGCGCTGGAGCGGTATACAGCAAGCAGATGAGGAGCTAGGGCGAGAAGGAAGTGGTAGACACAGTAAAGGCGCGAGAGGAATGTCTCGCCAATTTATATGAAGCACAGAAATCACTGCATTTGTTCTATTTCGAACCGCTCGTGATGGGCATTATCGCGCAGCGGTTACAAAATAGAACCGTCATGTAACATCCTGCACGGTTCTATTTCGGTAACCGTCGTGATATCGCTGACGGTTCTCGGCAGAACCGCTCGTAACATCCTGACGCACGTTCTATTTGAGAACCGTCGTGATAATGTTTCATCACGCACGGTTCTATTTCGAACCGCTCGTGATAGGCCCGCTAGCGCTAAAGATAACGAGACGGACCCAATACGCACGGTTCCAAAGGAACCGCCTGCGTGATGGGCCGCTCGCTATAGCCTCTTTTGTAGTAGTGAAACGCAATTGGCGTAATAATCTAAGAAAACCCGCCTAAACTATGGCGGCTCTTCGATATATATAGGGAACGTGAGGAGGTCGACCTAGGGTTGTATGCCGTGGGATGAAGCGTACACAACCCGAACTCCGACCTCGTTCGCTTACAAAGTCTTATTAGTTTCCAAACGGTGACGCAAAGACCTTGTGTTGCGTGATTTCGTCAAAGATCCGGTCGTAGGACCGGTCTAGGGTGGTCCCGAGGAGTCCATGCTATCTTTGGCCGTAGATTGTGTCCAACGAGTAATTTGTGCTTGCTTTTCTCGGTCGTAGATTGCTCCAATCGAATCAACTAGTCGTAGGTCTTCTTGTAGTGGTCGAGATCTTCTTGCAAAGGTCATAGACCTTCTTGAACCGTCGTAGTCCTAGATTCACGAGTACAAGTAAATCATCTCCATTAGGCAAGATCATAGAGTTCTCAAATAATACACTCGCCCTAGAAACGACTTTTACGATCGATTAAGTGACGTGCTCTAGCTCTTGTCATAGGACCGTGTAGTTCAGCACCTAGATCTGGAGGGCCTTGTGTCGTGCGTGTATCCGAAGGAGGGATGTCCTCATCACGCGCCCAAATGAAGCATATCCGAAGGTGATCGTCTCATCACCTCGAGCACGGGCTAGGGAAGAAAACCAACGAGTCTCCGGTCATATGACGAGAACACCGAGTCTACAATCCGGACCTTTCCTTCCCAAACGGCGAACTGAGTCAAACAGAGTAAAGTCTCGAGATCGGGATGAATCAATAGTGATTTTGGCACCCAATACTGAGTCACACGTCGAATAGATGAAGTAGTCAAGCAAGACTAACTCTATCTACCCTACGCTCTGTCACTCAACAAGCGGAAGGTCCGTGTGCGGACCTCAAGTCGCTCTTGAATCCGATCGCTATGGAAGAGCGAGTGACTCGCAATATGTCGATCACGCCGCGTAGCCATCTCGAAAGGAAACCGAGATCTACCCTCAAAGCGACGAAAGTCACGAACAAAGGGAGCATGAGGACGAAAATCGAAAACTCGTAAAAACCAAGTCCTCGATGTCGCCTAAATCATCAACAGAGCAAACCTAGACCTCATGTTAGTCTTAGGTGCACTCATGGTATGGGTGACCACGAATGCGCCTAAAGGACTCAACATGATCTCTACGCGATCTTGGCGCGCTCAAGCAATGATCAACCAAATGTCCATCCTTCTCGATGAGAAGGTGCAATGATACCGCCTTCCGAGAGGCGGTCAGTAGGTGAAATCACCTTCTTTGTCAGAGATCCTTTGAACAAAACCCACCGATTTAAAATTTACTTTCTCAACCCTGGGCTTAGTTTTGATCACACCTGGTGCTATGGTTCTGAGCACGACAGGTGGATGCTTCCTCATATCCTCATGGAAAACATATCCTAGACCCTGATTAAATCTGCAAATCTTAGATTGGTCTAGAATGAGATTAAGCTTCTTCTTGCCTCCTACAAACCTCTCGAGAGTGTTCATAAGATACTGACACTCCCGAAAGAGAGAGGTGCAAGAAGAGTAGGGGGAAGAAGGAACAGAGAAGGTAAGGGAGCGTAAGAAGAACCAACAAAGAGAGGAAAGATTGGCTTGTGCATGCACAACCGACTTTGGGAGGATGTCCTCGCTAGCGATTGGTTCACGTTGCTAGGCGTCTCTACCAATCCCTTAGACTTCTTCCCAGCACACACAATACAAACGGATGATTGTGTCTCTAGAAGGTCCTTAGTTAGCTTCACACATTTTTCATCCAAAGCAACCAAATTACATTTTAGTTTATTACACTGATTGCATGGTGAGCTAACAAGGTCCTTAGAAGCATACTGAGCCAGTGTGTTAGTGTGATCAATCATTTCTTGAAACTGTTTGGATACAGATTCTAGTTCAGCAATTAACTTAGGACAGTTTAAACAAGAAACAATGGGCTATAATAAAGCAGCTTGGAATTCAACAATTTTGTGATCTGCCCGTTTTAGGTTCATCTTGAGATTATTACAATTTTCACAAGTCTCGGGCAGATTGAGCAACATGGTATATAGACCTCTAAACGAGTTGTCCTTAACCTCACAGGAGGTGCAAGCAGTAGCCTCAACAGTAGTAGATGAAGGAGGTGCTACCCTAATCATCTCTAGTTCAGCAAGAAGGCTAATGTTCTCCACTTTAATCATGTCTAATTCAGAGGACATACTATCATGCAAGGTCCTTAGTTTTTCCATGACATCAAGCAGAGCACAGCATGTGTCACAATCATCACGGGAGGGAGCAGATGTAAGTAAGGTAAGCTCCCGTGATAGTCTAGCTACTTCCTTCTCCAACTCAGTACACTTAGCCCTAGACTTAGCATGAAATCTACCTAGCTTAAGAAAAGCATCATTAAGCTGGTCGTAAGTGGGACTAACCTCATCGGAGTCGGAGTACAGCTCGCTGTCGCTTAGCTCGCCCCCGAGGGCCATGAAGCACATGCCGGAGAAGTTGCCGTCGTCCTTGGGATCTTGATCGTCCTTTCCATCGTCGTCACTCCACCCCTCCACCTCGCTGGTGTCAAGTTCGTCGAGGGCGGTGAGGACGCGATGGAACAACTTCTTTGCCTTCCCAAAGTTGCGGAACTTCTTCTTGCCTTGGTCAGGTGCTGAGGGCTTCGTGTTGCGTTTCTTGTCGATGTAGTCGTTCTTGCCCGAGCCGCCGTAGTCACCTTTGCCCTTCCCCAGCTTGGGGCAGTTTGCTCGGATGTGGTTGGGGCCACCACACTCGAAGCAAATCACAGGACCTCCTCTTATTCTATCCCTCCTCCTCTTGTAAGCATGGGAAAACTTCCGAGCTAGGAGGGCTAACTGTTCATCCTCAAGTCGCTCTAACGATCATCGCTTATGTCACGAGAGCAGCAAGGGAGAACCGTGTATCGACTCAGAAGAAGATCCAGGGTGTGATCAGTGACTAAAGCCATCGACTGTGACTTCGACCTTCGAGAGACAATGCCAATCTCGTGAGTCTTGAGGCGCGAGTAAAGCGCGTCAAGAGTCAGGGTCGAGAGGTCCGTGCTATCCTTGATGGTAGTCATTTTCATCTCCCAAACACGAAGATCGAAAGTAAAGCATCTGTCGGCGCTATCCGAGTCGGGTATGTAAGACCGACCGCTCGGAGGTTGCTCAAAATCTTATGGAAACGCCGAAAAGCACTCGTCAAGAGATTCACCGACAAGCATATCAAATTTGTTGTATTCTCGCTGAATCGGTCTTGTCGAACCGTCTTAATCGGGTGGTGCCCTCATGGTATGCATCGAGGTCACCCGGATGTCGTAAGCGTAAGACAAATGAGAAATGCGATCGAACTCATACGCTCAAGCCACTGAATGATAATGTTCCTTGCCTTAGCATTGGCCTCAACATCGGGCATGTTTCCCATATTGATGTTTTCATCAGCAGGAACAGCAAATCTAACCTTCACCTTTCTCCAGATGGCATACCCCTGAGCCTGGATGTATGTTTCCATTCGGCTCTTCCAAAAAAGGTCTTCCAGGCCATCAAAGACTGGAGGCTTGGTGGAATACTTGTCCGTTGCCATGGCTCAACAGACCGGTTAAGATCTATAAGGAAGAGCTAACCGGCTCTGATACCAATTGAAGGACCAAAATGGCAACAGAGGGGGGGGGTGAATGGTGCCTTAAAAATTAAGATCTTCCCCTCTCAAGTGTCCACACAGCAATTCAAAAACTTACTGTTAAACAAAAAGGGATGTTCTGTCAGATATCGGAAGCTCCGATTCTACCTAGCGGTAGTTCCGCGCTCGCGTAGTTCCAGGTTGGTCGCATGAAGTTCCGCTAGCGGTAGTTCCGCCGTGGACAATCGGAAGTTCCGATTGTCCTGACCGAAGAACAGTGCGCTCGGGTTTTGCCCAAAAATCCGAAATACTAAATCTTGAATGCTCTTCTCAGGTCAAGTTTCACAGGACATCATCCTAAACAACATCTTGACCTCATGGAGAAGAATAGCAGACAAAGATCCAACAATCAAAGCAAAAACGGATTTCTTGAGTATTAGGCAAGAAAGACCAAAAACCACAATAGACAAGATTCTCAGATTCTTAGCTCATGAAACTTTGAGGATATATTAGCAACATCAATACGACTCTAGATATCAAGTTTCATGCCATCTCATAAGAGGAATCAAAAGTTACACCAAAACCCTAGATATTCAACATGAATAGAGAGGGAATAAAAAGAGGCATAAACAAAGAACCAAAACCTCAGAGTTTCATTGATAGGAATCAAAAGATTACAGAGGAAAACACAGAGGAATGATTATACAATTTCAGTTCATCCTCTCCAACTCAACAAACTCTCAAAAAGCAAAACAACCTCTCCAAAGGCTCTTTAGCTAAAGCTAACCCTAATTTTCTCTCTCAAAAAGTTCAACCCTACAACCAGGGGTTCACCTCTATTTATAGCCCTTGGCTAACGGGTCTCCAACCCATTAAGCCCGCTACACCCGAACGGAACCGCCTCCACTTGTGCCGCTTTGCGAAAAGACCGTTTCACCCCTTGCGCATCTTCTGGAAGCCTCCCGTACACCTTGCTGTCCTTGACTCGCAACCACCTCAAGATTCACGCCGTCTTCGACACATTTCGACCGTTCTGACCTCAACACCGCCTGCGCCTAGTCCGATCACCTCGTGTCTCGCCACGACTTCGCCTCGATGTCCTGCGGTCAACACGCATAAAACACATCACATAACATTGCCCAATATCATAGCATCAATATTTGTGCAAGACTCAAACTCATACAAACTCAAAATCACAAACTATGCCTTTCTGCATAGTTCTGCCGATAATCGGAAGTTCCGCACTTACCATTGCGGAAGTTCCGATTATCGGAAGTTCCGCACTTACCTTTGCGGAAGTTCCGATTATCGGACCGTCCGCACTGCCAGGTTGGAAGATCCGATTGTCGTCACAGCAGAAAACTCACATCAGTATTATCGGATGTTCCGCGATCCCAGGTGCGGAAGTTCCATTACTCGTAATGTAACTCAAAGCGTTAGGATAATCGGAAGTTCCGCTTTACCACGCCGAAGTTCCGATTATCGGAAGTTCCATTTTCCCAAATGGAAGTTCCGCACTTACGTAAATGACCGTGACAGTAAACGCAAACGCAATGATTTCAATCACAAACTTCTCACCACAGCGTCAAATACTCATCACTCAAACGGGGACCCAACTCACATGGTCTCTCAGAAACTTGCATAACTTTTTTGCCCAAAAGTTATTGCCTGCATAGCTTGTATGGAAACTTGCATAACTTTTAACTTAGGTCTTGTTGTGCAAAGTAGACTTGATAAGTTTTCCATCCATGTGTCTCATGCATGCTGATGATGCCCAGATTAATGTCAGTTTAGGGTTTGTTTTGGAAGCTTATTCCCGGTCGGAATCCATGTGGATGTATCGGAATTTGAACTAAAATTCCGATCTATCCATGTGGATGAGCAGGAATTTTGATCCAACCAAATAAGGCCTTAGGTGGAAAGTAGATGGATAGAATCTGGAGTTGGATGCAACTACTTGTTGTCTTCCTTTGTGTGTGCCTCTGTCTCCTTCACCTCCCACTGGGCCCACTGGTCATAAGTAAATGTTACAAAGCAATGCATGTCCATGGCTAAGTCTTTATTCTTGCTATGTGTTCTTCTCATCTTAAATTAATTCCATTCGTGTGAAAATGAGTAAAAGAAGCACACAAGATTTAGTTAGTATATAATTCTCATTGGCAACATAGTTAAACTCAGCTAGAGTGAATTCACCACTTGTTATAGTTGTCTAGCACGTCTCCTTGTCATTGGACCCAAATGAGCCTCTGTCATAGATGCTTAAACTTGCAGCCTTGTACAATAGTGTTGTGCTGCAGCTGATGATTGAGGTGAGATATGGGTGCTCTCATCATCGGGCATATGGTCTCCATAGCAGTACTCCTCTTCAGGTTAGTGCACAACACCAAGGGCTCGATCCAATTATCAAAAAGTTGCGAGTGCCAAGGAATCGTAGAGAGGTTGTCAACGAGTAAAATGCTCTGACAGTTTGAATTTATAAAGGTTTGGTTTTAAGATCCTACCAGAAACTGTTTAGTTTCTGAGTGCCTATATGTTTCCCGAGTGTCTGGACGAAAACACTCGAAAAAGTCTCGAGTGTTTGATAGGACACTCGGAACGGGAAGTCAGCACTCAGTAGAAATAACTTTCCCAAGTGTTTTCCATAACACTCAGAAGATAAATATAATCCCGAGTGTCTAAAAAGGAAAACACTCGGGAGAGAGAGAAGTCGGCCACGACCTTTTTTCCACCGCACCTTTTTTCGCTACTAACCCTGCATCCCAGTCCCCGAAGTGGCATTCCCGTCCTCCTCCTTCTCCCTCCTACTCCCCCCGCGCTTCTCCTCCCTCACGCCCCCACCCTCCGCTTGGCGGGCTCCTCCCGACTCCTCCTCCCGAGCGTCGCTCGCCTCCTTCTCGTCTCCCTCCTCCGCCTGCCTCCTCCTCCCTCCTCTGGCACCGCCGTCCTCCTCCCCGGCTCCCTCCTCCCTCGGCCCTAGACAGATCTGGATTTCTTTTTCTTTCTTCCTCCTTCCCCACATTTCCCCATTCTTCATTCCTTCCACTGGTGCCTTGCTTCCGCCGATGCTCCCCAATGGCGCAGCACCCGGCTCGGCTCCCTGCGCCGCAGCCACCGGTGTATGCTCGCCCACCGCCGCCTCCCTCGCTCGTGTGCACCTGCGTCCGCCTGCACCGCCCCTGGTTGCTTTGTTTTTGCGAACTGTTCAAGCTTTTTTTGCTTGTTAGGTGATGCCCTCGAAGATGAAGTGGAACGTCTAGGACAATCAGCTGGCCGATGGCGCGGTGGTGGAGGAGGTGGTGCAACCGGTGGTGTGCAGCTTCGTCAAGGACTACGACGCCATGGAGGACCTGTATAGGAACATAGGGTGTGAGATTGGGGACAAGGGCTAGATCCTCTTCACCGAGCCGCTCTTCATGCCCAAGGTTATGGGTTTAGTGCTTAATTTAACCTTGTTTAAATGCTGCATGTAGTATACCTATTGACTGGGTTGCTACCTTGGTCCAGATTGTATAAGGACCGATAAGTGGGGCTAATTCAAGGTTGTATTTCAATGTCCTGGAGGAGAAATGGGGGTTCGATTTTACTGGGTTTCATGATTAAATGGGTCTCGGTGGTGTGGTTCTGAGTCTTGACCCAACAACCTAATGTGCATGATAACATATGAATTTCATCATCCTAAATGACATTAGTCATCCCTCTACGTGCTTTTTTATGGGCTCAAATCTTAAACTCTGAATTATATGACCATGTGGTACATATTCCACATTATGATGTAAATCCTTTTGTTATGTTGGTAATGAGTGTGCATAGTCGATTAAACATTATGTGATCTAATATGGTTGGATTTCTCTTATCTGAGCTGAGATGATGGACCCCTATGGCTTCTGTGGCGCACATACCCAAATTGTGAAATCTAGTGCAAATCCTTGTGCTATCTATGTTCTCTGTTAAATCTTACTAGAAAATTCTAGCTTTGGGTCAATTGTGATCTGTATTATAAATTCTAGAATTTGAACATGTTATCTGTAACTGTATCATTTAGAAATTACCAGTGTTTGGTGCCCGGTGCCGGTGGTCCTTATGGTGCAAAGTTTTCCATATATTATCGTTCCGCTTGTAATTCAGTAATCTTGTTTACCTACCATGATTTGTATGTCAATGTTTTAGTACTGCCTTCTGTTCATGTGTGTATTTTGCATATATTGTCACGATTCCTTCATCTGAAGATCATTTACTATTTTTTACAAAGGTGTATTCTTTATACTTCAAATCCTTGCTTATTTGTACAGTCTTCTTCTTTACCTTTCATCCAAAAAGGGTTTTCCCCTGTGTTCACAACACAAGGAATAAACCTAATGTTTCTTTTTCGACTTGATCATTAATAAAGACGAAATGTCATAGTTTGCAGAACATATGCAAACCACTTTTGTTTTGATACCTGTTTTAGAAAATCTTGAGACTGATGCTCACTAGTTTGAAGAACATACAAAATTAAAAGTAGCACTAGCATTTCCTATTTATAGCATAATCAACCCCCATGAAGATCCGGATTTTCCCTTCTTAATTTGCTGTGTTGCTATCGTGCTATTGTAATTAACCTAAAACAAATTTTAAATAGAACATGAGTAATTTTGATTTTGCTATTTTATATGTTATCTTATTTTGGTATGAATTCATCATGTATTACTTATCAAACCTGCGGTTGAGCCATTCTAGCTTTATCTGTTACCAACCCGGTGATCAGGGAGGGGAGGTGTAACACCCCAGCCCAACCTGAGCCTGGAATGCTACCACCGAAACAAGTCTACAAATGGAACTAAGATATTTCTTTCTAAATTTCGGCAGAGTCTCCTTTGTAAATCAAACTATCCGGACATTCGCGCAAATAACAACAATAATAAGCAAATATCCAAACGCGCGTACTAAACATGTTCATGAAAGAAACAGCCATAAAACGCTATCAATCTCCAATAGTGGTTGTCCACGACATAGAACGCAAGGAAGTAAACCTCACATAAAGCTATACAAAGTCCAAGTTATCACTTAAATATTTTATTCACTTTATTAGTGCCGCAGTGCAACCGTGATAATTTCTACTCCCGCCATGCATGCCGACCACAACCGATGTACCTAAAAACAACACGGCAAGGGTGAGTCCAAGACTCAAAGAAGTGCAATGATACAAAACATAACAACATCATTCATTATCCAACGATGTATCAACATCATGAATCAAATCAACATATGAATGAATGAATGAATGCACATGCGCTTCTCTTTTGCTCATACAGGTATAGCGAGTGAACACCGTCGGTGTTCACTTATGCCCGCGTTTCTACAACACGCGATCCAAAGCCTATTTGAGAACAAGTCAACCGGGATCCACAATGCCCACTTTGGAATGGTGGGTCTTATAATCACCACCCACTCCAGTGGGTGTCGTAAGTCCACAACTTGCATTCATGAGTGCACATGATGAACAATAAAATGACAAGAATCGAATTTTAATAATCTAGCCATCATGAACAAATACATATCACCATAAATCAAGACATCGAAACAAGCATATGTTACCATGATTCATCATATAGAACAATCACATAACAACCACATTATAGGTGCACTTGCACTGCTTTCTTTCTTTCGGCTACGGACACGAGGAAGCAAAATTGGTGTCTCTACTCCGAACTCGCCTCCTACACAAGCATAGCGGTAACAATAAATACAATGAATGCTGGACTCCGTTTACACCCCTTAATCCAACTCCTCAAGATCTATGACTCAAAGAGAGGTTCTACCCAAATTTCCCGGCAGTCTAGCATAATGCTTCCCGGGACAGCAGTATGAGAAAAATCGTAATTAAATATCTGTAACTCCGAATGACTTGAAACTAGTGCTCAAATACTCTTAACGTAACAGGCTACGAAACTCTAGTTGGTGGGGTTCTTTTATTCGGCCAAGCTAGTGGTCTAAACAACCGTTGAAAATCATTGATGATATCTGTCCGCAATCAAAGACAACAGTAAATAACATGGCATAACTTTCACTCTACAGATCCAATTGAGATGATCTTTATCAATTTGGAAAGATTATTAAACAGGCTACAATAACTTAGTTGGGTACGACTCCTGATTCGGCCTTCTAATAATCCTAATGTTCTGATGAAGTTTGCTGTTCCCTCGATCGACAATCGGACAACAAATGACGGTAAAAATTCAATAACTTTTGATTCACACTCTAACAAATATGTTATTTATCAATCCTGAAAGCTTACTGGAATGGCTTCCACTTTCGTTTGGGTGACTCTTCAGATTCGGGCTCAAAAAAATACAATATGACTAGACATGCAGACTGCCAAATCTCGTCAGCTCTCCTCACCAGTCGCAAAAAAATGGACATATCTCCTAAACCATAACTCCAAACCAGGTGATCTCGGTTCCAAAAGAAATTTAAGATCAACGTCTACAACTTTTTAAAAGGTGAACAGATCAGAAAATGTACGGAACTTACCCAAATCTGACGAACCAATCTGGCGCAGGGGGAGGGTGGGAGAGCCGTGGTGCTAGGGGAGGAAAGGGAAAAAGGGGAAAGGGTGGGGCACGGGGTTTTGGAGGGGGTGGGCACCCCCTCTTGGCCGACCACAAGGAGGCCTCTCTGGCCATGCCCAGCCCAGTTGGCAAAAATATCGATGACCCCAATCGTTTCATGTTTTACTATTCCTCTTATTCCCTTTTCTCCTCTTGGCTAAATCTGTGATTTACCGATTCGATTTCTAGGGTATTACATTCTACCGCCCTTAAACAGAATTCGACCCCGAATTCTACCAAGGTTAACACGCCAGAGCAGAAGCTACTAAAACCATAGTATCACGTACCTGTGGTAAATAATTCTAGAAATTGCTCACGCATACGAGATTCCAACTCCCAAGTGGCTTCCCTCTCTGTTTGGTGTGTCCACAATACTTTGACAAATACCAACGTTTTGTGCCTCCGCACTCGCTCTGACCTTTCCAAAATACGCACTGGTCGAGACTCAATTGTGAGGTCTTGCTCAATTGTCAGTAGTTCTAATGAAATCATATGCTATGGGTCTTTCAAAAACTTCCTCAGCATCGAAACGTGAAACACGTTGTGGACTCCTCGTATGGACTCTGGAAGGCCCAGGCGATAGGCTAACTTCCCAATCCTAGCCATAATCGGAACGGTCCGACGTATCTTGGGTTAAGCTTCCCTGTGGTACCAAACCAGACACTCTACACATAACAGGACTCGAGCTCCAACTCTCCATCAACCTTTTTATCTTAACAATGAGCACATCCTTTAACCAGGATCACACGACAGAACTTGCTTTAAACAACTCTTTTATAACCAGAACCCAATCGAAAATAGCGGATCCTCATCACAATCACAAAATGGCAACTTTATCCAAAAAGGATCGAACTCAAAAGCGAAGATTCATCATGAAATCTGTTCCACTTTTCCAGTAGGCAATTTACAAATAAACACCTCACAAGCCGAAAGAGAAACCACTCGAATACCCAAATCGATTACTTTCTTTATTCTTTCTGAACTGATAAGAACCACGCATGCCAGTCATAAGGTCAAACTCCATTTGCGAAAGACATCCGTCATAACCACATGGTTCAAACAAGAATCAAGAGAGCGTTTCACTACTCGAGAAAAAAATATTTTTTTTTTGTTTTAGAAATAGAATTTCTCTCAAAGTATGGAACCACATTTCATCCATATCACACTAACTCATTTCTCTTAAATTGGCAACCTCAGCACTATGCTCAACCCGAATTCACCATTCACACCTCTATAGAGAGATTTTAATGACTTCCACAAAAAATATACTCTAGCCGACACCTCTACTAACGGAGAAATTTTGGGCAGATGACTTCCAAATGCATTCCCAAAATGAACCTTCACACATAAACACGTCACTTCAATCCTTCAATAATGAATTACTTGGATATCACCTCACACATTCCCATGTGCTTCCTCAAATGAGTTATATCAATGATCATCCCACCATTCTAAATATGCTCTTTCTACTACTGTTACACATAATCATTGGCAACCCAGGTTCTAGCATAAAAATATAACCCAATTTCAACCTCTAGAACTCCTACAACTTCTTGTAAAGACATCGAGGAATCTCCGATTCTTTCAATAAAATTCCCACATTCCAAACATACTCAATCCTTATCGTCCACATGTGAATATTTTCTCGACCAACTTATATTTTAGAAGAATTCTATCTCCCAGAGAGTTATTCACTAAAGCCAGGGCATACCTGCCGACATCTCAACGCTCCCTACTATCCGATTAATTGGCATCACGATTAGATTACTTCGCTAATCCTACTCTCATTAAATTACACCTTCATACTTTGCCTATTGTGCATTTCATGGGGATATGTTCCAGATCTTAGGATGATGTGACAATTGGCAATGGCGTTTACGGTTTGTCGTTTGACGTGTTTTCGACAAAGTTACAGGCTTACTGGACAGGGGCGGTCCGACCGGTCCCAAATCGGTCGGACCGGCCATGTGGGGCGGTCGGACCGGCGGTGACCAAAGTGGTCAAAACGAGCTGGGCCAAAAATAGGTGTTGTAGGCAAGTGAGGGGATCCCAATGCACTTGGTCTCATGATTTTTGGAGTCTCCAGTAAAAAGTTCTATTGGTTTAAAATTTTGCAGAAGGTTTCGGATTTTCAGGGGTTGAAATTCGGCTAAGTCCCAATGGGCGGTCCGACCGGCTCATAGGGAGCGGTCCGACCGGCTCATAGGGAGCGGTCCGACCGGCCAAGGGGCGGTCCGACCGGCTCACCTGGAGCGGTCAGACCGGTAATGACTTGAACGTCGGCCAACTTCGTGGTGATGTTGATTTGTTAGGTCAAAGTCATTGGTATCGTGGCATATGGTTTGCATGATGCATGTTTTGACTAACATGGGTCAAGTTGTGAAGAACTTGTTCCCGAATTCGTGTTTGCTTGTCTATGGTTGTGCAGGTTGCTTGGTGGTCAACGACGGTCAACGGCGAGGAGGATCGGGACTAGACTTGGAAAGTTGAGGTCCAGAACGATCGACGATGCCGGATGAGGTCAACGACTCAAGCGTGACACAAGATGGACAATGGTGACCTATTGGCAAATCCATGGTGCATGGTGAAGCGGTTTAGGTCAAAAGGTTAAAGACGGCGCTTTGCGAAGCGTGCGTGTGTCACCCGTTTGTTAGTGGGCCTTAACGGGAGCCCAATTGAGTCAAACCCTAGAGAGTTCTAGGTCTCCACTATAAATAGGAGGAGGTGGGGGCTGCTCCCCCTCTCTCGCTGTTTTTCACCTCTTTTGTTGCTTGCAAAACCCTAATTGGTTTAGGGGGAGTTGAGGTGGAGGCTAGGGCTTTTCATGGTTTGAGGAGAATTTTGTGATCTTGGATTGACCACCGATCCATGATGGCGTGGTGTAATCCAAAGAACGATCTCGTTATCAATCTATGCAAGGTTTGCTTGAGATAAGTCTCTTTTCGTTCTTACTTTCAATTTGGTGATTTTAGGGCTTCCTTTGATCCGCGAGTTTGTGATTGATTCTTTCACGTGGATTAGCTTGCTGTGATATGTGTGAATCTATCTAGCATCATCTTGATCATCAATCTCTCACGAACAAGCATTAGGATCAAGTTTTCGTTCTTGCCCGCTTTTAGACCTTCGTTAATCAATTGACAATTGCTCAAGATCGCTCCAAGAATTATCATAATATTCGATTGGAATAGGTCCTCAATAGCATAGAGAAGGTGTGTGCAAAGTTTCGTGAAGTTTGGAGTTGAGAATCAAAAGTTAGACCTAATTGCAACTTCACATCGGGCCGTTTTTTATCGTTTCAGAGTTTCACGGTCGGATCCGCCCCACACAGTGGTCGATCGATTTAATTCTGGCCGACCGCCAAGATAACAAAATGGTCGACCGGCCATCTGTTAGTTTTGATTCTTGCTGATTTTTGTCGCATTGCTTAGGGGTTTAATTGGATTCAATACTAGTCTTCCATTGATCTTGGTATATTGATCTTCATAGCTTCATCATAGCTATTGGAGTGAAATTGTGTTGAATTCATTATTTGGGAAAAGTGAGCGTGCTCCTATTCACCCCCTCTAGTCGCCTTTTCGGTCCAACAAGTGGTATCAGAGCACGGTTAGTTCAATCTTGATCTTAACCGGTCACTGAACTTTGGCGATGGATAAGTTTTCTACTAAACCGCATATCTTCGATGGGCACGACTATGCTTATTGGAAGAATCGTATGCGCGTCTTTCTTGAGAGCGAGGACAAGCTATTTGGGATGTTGTTAGAGCCCATTGGTTATTCCCGAAATTGCTACACCGCTTACGCAATTCTTTTGGCTAACAACAATAAGGCTAAGAATCTTTTATGTGGTGCACTTGGTAGACAAGAATATGATAGAATTTGCAATCTTTCAACTGCGCATGAAATTTGGAATACTCTCGAAACATATCATGAGGGTTCATCCCAAATCAAAAAGGTGCGCCAAACAGTTTACAAGCGTGAATACAATAAATTCGAGATGCGTCCTAGAGAGAGCATCGATGACATTTTCAGTCGCTTTAATAAAGTAATTAATCAAATGAAAGCTGTTGATATTGAATATTCTCAATCAAAAATGCCACCCATCTCTTGGCTGCAATCAACACCAAGGAGTGGGAGATGAAGGCTACTGCTATAGAGGAAAATGTTGATCTTTCAAGTCTTACTTTAGAATTGCTTTATAGTAAACTCAAGACTCATGAAATTAAAAGAGTTGATCATCCCAAGAAAGATAATTTTGCTTTGGTAGCAGATCCTCTCAAAAAAGCTTTTGATGACTCTTTTGAATCTTCTTCTGGATTTTCATTTGCTTGTTTATCTGCTATTCATGAAGAGGAGCTTGAAAGTATTCTGAAATGAGTTAGCTCTTCTAGCTAAAAAATTCACACGGCCTACAATAATATGAGAAACAAAAGAGAGGTGGTCCTGACATGCTATGAATGTGGTGAGCTCAATCATATCCGCAAATTGCCCCAAGTCGAAAGGTAAGAGCAATCATAAGGAAGGAAAGCCGACTTGGAAGAAGCCTCCTTTCAACAAATCAAGGTATGAGGCTAATAAGCTTGTGAAGGCCGCCACCGGTCCTTGCCGCTTTGAGGATCAATCCTTGAGCGATGTGGATACCGGGAGTGAGGAGGACAAGGAGGAGGAGATCCCTCAAGGCAAAAAGAAAGGGAAGGCCAAAGACTTCACTGGCATGTGCTTCATGGCTGACACGGACGACATTGATGATAATGAGGTATCTTTTTCTTATGATGAGCTTTCTGCTAAATATGATTCTATAGTTGAGCAATTGTTTAGTCAAGATGAAGCACTAGAATTTGTCATGACAAAAAAAAAAGAAATTAGAGTAAAAAATTAGCAAACTGAAAGTAGAGCTTAAAAATGCTAAGACTCTTGAACCTGATGAATGTTTATCTTGTCATGCTATGCATTCAGAAATTACCAAGTTACAATCTGCTCACAATATTTCTGTACAACAACTTGAGAATGCTAGATCTGAACTAAATGAAATTAAAAGTGCTCCTTGTGAAAAATGTTTAGAATCTAGTAAATTGATTGCTTTTGATGTATTTCATTCTAGCCCTTGCACTTCATGTTTAGAAAAAGAACGTGAAATCAAAGATATCTTAGAAGCTGCTAGAGTCAAATATGCTAAGCTTAAGGACGATATTGAAAATACTACTTGTGCTTCATGTTCCACTCTTAAGCTTGAAATTGCTTTGTATAAGGAGAAATCTATGAATAATACTTGTGATGCTTGTGTTAACTTGAGAAAAGAAAATGCTTACCTTCATGATACATTAGAGAAACTTTCTAAAGGTAAGAAACAATTAAACATGATTCTTGACAAGTCTAAAACTCCTTATAAAAAGCAAGGTTTAGGATTCAATTCTTTTCAAGACAATTCAAACCAAAAGTCATTCAAGTCTTGGAAAAGGTTTAATTGAATTCAAAACCCAACTCGCAAAAATATCTTTTAAATCTGCAGTTTTTGCCCAACCTTGTATTAATTCAAATGGTGCTTCTTCTAGTGGTACCAAGTACCATTGCACTTATTGCAAGAAAGGTGGGCATTTGATTGAATTGTTGGCGAGGTTGAAAATGATAAGAAAAATTTTGATAGAATTTCATTCATGCAACCTAGAGCTTCTATGAGACATGGTAACACCGAAAAGAATAAACACGGATTAGGATTTTTCTCTCATGCAAATCATTATGTTTCTAGATATCCTAATTCTAATGTTTATCAGATCAAGCGGTCCGATCATTGTGGTCACCGGCCGACCGTTTTGGTCGCCCGATCGACCCAAAGACAACGCCGGCCGATCGCCCATGGACGCTTTAAGTCTCATGTTAATTTAAACATTGCTCATAACCGAATGTTAGATGAAATCAAGGATAGTACTTACGGTTTGTATACTCCTTGCGACGTGTGTCTCAAGATCTTGGATTCCTAAGTCTTGTTTATCTAACTTGATGTTGAGACACATCGTTCTTTTGTTCCTTGATTTTCGGGACTACCGTGGAAAGGGAAGAACACGTGGTTCGTCGACTCGGTGTTCACGCCACATGACCGAAAACTCAAAATGGTTCACCTCTTTCACGCGGCAACAGTGATGACTTCATCACCTTTGGAGATGATACACAGGGCGAATTGAAGGAACAGTATCACCTAGGGTGAACAACAAATTCATTCTAAAGGATATCACTCTTGTGGACAAGCTTAGGTATAATCTCCTTTCTCGCTTTCTCGACTTCTTGATGATGGTTATGAGACTGCTTTTTAAGAAAAATGCTTGTCGTGTGCTTGATTCTCTTGGTGAGCTTGTGTTTGGAATCTCTAGAGTTGGTAGAATTTTTGAGCCGATTTTTCGAATCTCTTGCCGGATCTCTTAAATGTTTGCTTACATCTTCTTCTCGATTTACGGCTTTGGCACCGACGCTTGGGGCACATTGGTTTTGATCATCGACACGAGTTAGCAACCTTGATCTCATGAGAGGTTTGCCCAAACTCAAAGTCATCAAGGATCTTGTATGTATGCCTGTAGGCAAGGCAAATAAGTTGCCGCCTCACCCTTCTCAGTGACTATGGTTATGGTGACGGACGGTGACGGTTGCTTCATATGGATCTTGTTGGTCCCGCTAGAGTCCCATCGATCGGTGGAAAATGGTATATTCTTGTCATAGTCGATGATCTTTCTAGATATACTTGGGTGTTCTTTCTTACTTCAAAAGATGAAGCTTTTGGTTATTTTCATGACCTTGTTCTTCGTTTGGCTTCTGAGCTTCCTAGTGCTTTGAGAGCGATTCGCAGTGATAATGGCACGGAGTTCAAAAATGCTTCTTTTGCTTCATTTTGTGCTGAGCGTGGTATTGAGCATCAGTTCTCCTCTCCACACGTCCCTCAACAAAATGGCGTGGTGGAAAGGAAGAATAGGACCTTGGTCGAAATGGCTAGGACGATGCTAGATGAGTATAGCACACCGAGGAGATTTTGGGCCGAAGCTATTGCTACTGCTTGCCATATTGCAAATCGTGTCTTTTTGAGACCTTCTTTAGGCAAGACTCCTTATGAGCTTCGTTTTGGTAGAAAACCCTCTGTTTCGCATTTTCGAGTTTTTGGATCAAAATATTTTATTCTTAAGACATGCAACTTAGATAAATTTGAATCAAGAACTTTTGATGGGTTATTTCTGGGTTATCCTGCTCATTCGAGGGGTTTTCGGGTTTTAATAATCGAGACTAACATTATTCAGAGACTTGTAATGTCACTTTTGATGAGACTAGCCACGAGCTAGATCAATTGCTCTGAGATGATTTACAGTGACAGAGCATTTTTGTGGAGGAAGATGAGGACGGCTAATATCATTCCTTCATCTGCCATCTCTTGCGCCCATATTAATACAAGAACTCGCTACATCTACTTCACCTTCATTGAGGCTCTGCTGCATCTTCATCATCGCCAGCACTGCGGAGTCGAAGAAACCAGATCTCACCCGGCGCTCACTTCGCTTTGAGAGACAAAGATCCTCGGAGCAGATAATAGGTAATCTACATGAGCGAGTCACTCGCTCGGTATAATGATCCAAATCTCTACTCTCATTCGGCTTTTGTTGCTTCTTTTGAACCCCGCGATATATCACATGCTTTATCTGATTCTAGCTGGGTAAATGCCATGCATGAGGAGTTAGAAAATTTTGAAAGAAACAATGTTTGGAACCTAGTAGAACCTCCTAGTGGTCTTAATGTTATAGGAACCCGTTGGGTGTTTAAGAATAAACAAGGTGAGGATGGTTCTGTGGTTAGAAATAAGGCAGTTGGTAGCTCGTGATTTCACCAAGTTGAGGGGTTAGATTTTGATGAGACATTTGCTCCTGTTGCTAGACTAGAAGCCATTCGCATTTTGCTTGCATTTGCTGCATCAAAAGGTTTTAAATTATATCATAGGGATGTTAAAAGTGCATTTTTAAATGGTTTCATAGAAGAGGAAGTGTATGTTAAGCAACCCCCTGGTTTTGAGGATCTCAAGTATTCGAATCGTGTTTTTAAGCTATCTAAAGCATTGTATGGTCTTAAACAAGCCCCTAGAGCCTGGTATGATAGACTTAAGACCTTCTTGCTTAAAAATAATTTTGAAATGGGTAAAGTGGATAAAACTCTATTCATTCTTAGACGTGACAATGACTTCCGCTTGCTCAAATTTATGTGGATGATATTATCTTTGGTGGTTCCTCTAATGCTCTTGTTTCGACTTTTCCGACACTATGTCCAGGAATTTGAGATGAGTATGATGGGAGAGCTTAATTACTTTTGGGACTTCAAATCAAGCAATGCAAGGAAGGAACTTTCATTCATCGACGAAGTACACTAAAGATCTACTAAAACGCTTCAACATGGGTGATTGCAAGCCAATTTCCACTCCCATGGCAACCTCGATCGCTTTGGATCCGATGAGGAAGGAGAAGTCGTGGATCAACGCGAGTACCGCAAAGCATGATCGGCTCCCTTCATCGTATTTGACGGCCTCGAGACCGGACATTCACTTCACGGTATGCCTTTGTGCAAGATTTCAGTGTCTTCGAGAACTTCCCATCGCCAAGCCGTTAAGCGCATATTCGGTATTTACACTCTACCCTCTTATATGGCATTTGGTATTCTGCTCTTGACTTTGTCCATTAGAGGTTTTTCGATTCGATTTTGCGGGGTCATCGGTTAGATAGGAAGAGTACCTCGTGCACCCGTCACTTCCTAGGCACTTCTCTTGTATCTTGGTCCTCTAGGAAGCGGTCTTACATTGCACAATCCATCTTCTTTGAAGCGGAGTATGTAGTCTTTGCTAGTTGTCAGAGCTGATTTTGTGGATGACGTCCACTTTGAAAGATTATGGGTTAAACTTTGCTAGTGTTCCTCTTTTACGTGATAACACTTCGCTATTAATATTGCTAAAACCCAAAGCAACATTCTAGGACTAAGCACATAGACATTCGCTTTCACTTCCTTAAAGATCATGTTGAAAAAGGTGATATTGTGATGCACTTCGTAGAGTCCAAGCTCAATTGGCGAGATATTCTTACCAAGCCTTTAGATCAAACCGATTTTCCTTCTTAAGAAGCGAGTTAGGGTAATTTATCCTTATGGGTTGGTTTGAGGGGAGTTTGATCTTTTCTTATCTTTCCTTGTTCTTTTGATCTTTTATTGTTCTTTTTCGAACTTAGTGATCTTTTGAACTTTTTAGGTTTTTAGGCTTTTAATTGCACCTCATTGTGTCATATTGCATTCATATAAAAACTCCAACAAGTGGTTACAACAAATGGTATGAAAAATCCAAAAGATGCATTGTAATATAAGATTTTCCTTATTTTAAAAATTGATGAAGCTTTGCCTATTACCCTTTAGAGCTTTTGTATTTCAATTCTTGCTCAATGTCATGTCTAGTTCTTTGACTTGCTAGAATTATCATGCTTTTACATGTGTAGCTAAGTCTTTGCTATATGAGCTAGAACCTTTTAAACAACTTAAACTAAGAAATTGCAATTTGTGGATGTTTTAGCGAGTTGCAATTAGTGCTCCTCTTGTGACATTGGCCTGTCGAATTGCTTTGTTAGCTCTTTGATCTAAAATTGACCATTACTTGAGCTTTTGTGTTCTTGAGATTCTAAAACTGCTCATGTGAAAAATGAAAATCAAGATTGTCTTATGCTTAAATTGTGCCAAACTATTCTTACGAGACTGCTTGTCAAATGACATGAACTTGGAGATAGTTTGATGAACGAGACGATCTCATGGGGACCGCTTGTCGAAATGACATGAACCTCAAGATTTGTCGCCTTGTAGAAGCTTAGAAAGAGTTTGTGGATGGCTCTAGTCCAGATCTTCTTTACTAAGATATACCTTTAATCAACTTTTAGTCGAAGCTTAGGATGAGTTTGTGGATGGCTCCTAGTCCAGATCTTGTCACTAAGTTAGATCATTAGTCAACTTCAATATTCAATGCAAATGAGAAAAATATTGACAAATGGGCGCTTTACAAAATATTGAGCAAAATGATTCAATGCGGGACTTGATTGACTCTTAATGTGGTCTTTGTTAGATTTTGATCTCACTTTGACATTTTGACATGGCCAATTTCACTTTAGGATCCTGTTGATGAACTTGTTTGAATTTGAAGTCATTGGACCGTAAAGGCGACTAGAGGGGGTGAATAGGAGCACGCTCACTTTTTCACAAATTATGAACTCAATACAATTTCACTCCGGTAGCTATTAGAAAGCTATGAAGATCAATATACCATCTGTTGGAAGACTAGTATTGAATCAATAAAAACCCTAAGCAATGCGACAATAATCAAGAATCAAAGCAATACAAATCTTGGCGGTCGATCATTGTAGTGAACCGGTCGGACCGATTGCGGGCGGTCGGACCGCTATTATCTTTGGCGGTCGGACCGCTCAAATCGGTCGGACCGGTGGTGACGGGCGGTCGGACCGGCGATCTGAACCGATCTCAAACAGTAAAATCACCGATGACGAAGTTGCAATTAGGTCTAACTTTTGATTCTCAACTCCAAACTTCACGAAACTTTGCACACACTTCTCTATGCTATTGAGGACCTATTCCAATCGAATATTATGATAATTCTTGAACGATCTTGAGCAATTGCCAATTGATTAATGAAGGTCTAAAACCGGGCAAGAACGAAAACTTGATCCTAAAGCTTGTTCGTGAGAGATTGATGATCAAGATGATGCTAGATAGATTCACACATATCACAGCAAGCTAATTCACGTGAAAGAATCAATCACAAACTCGCGGATCAAAGAAAGCCCTAAAAACACGAAATTGAAAGCAAGAACGAAAAGAGACTTATCTCAAGCAAACCTTGCATAGATTGATTTCGTGATTGTTGCTGGATTACATCCACACCATCATGGATCAGTGGACAATCAAGGATCACGAAATTCACCACAAACCATCAAGAGCCCTAGCCTCCACCTCAACTCCCCTAAAGACAATTAGGGTTTTGAAACATAAAAGGCGAGAGAGAGAGGTGCAGCCACCATCTCCTCCTATTTATAGTGGAGGCCTAAAACTCTTAGGGTTTGACTTAATTGGGCTCCCGTTAAGGCCCACTAACAAACGGGTCACATACGCACGCTTCGCAAAGCGCCGTCTTTAACCTTTTGACCTAAACCGCTTCACCATGTGCCATGGATTTGCCAATAGGTCACCCTTGTCCATCTTGTGTCACGCTTGAGTCGTTGACCTCACCCGGCATCGTCGATCGTTCTGGACCTCAACTCTTCAAGTCTAGTCCCGATTCTCCTCGCCGTTGACCGTCGTTGACCACCAAGCTACCTGCACAACCACAGACAAGAAAACACGAATTCGGGAACAAGTTCTTCACAACTTGACCCATGTTAGTCAAAACATGCATCATGCAAATCATATGCCATGAAACCAATGACTTTGACCTAACAAAACAACATCGCCACGAAGTTGGCCGACGTTCAAGTAATTCGGCCCGACCGCTCCAGTGAGCCGGTCGATCACTTCCATGGCGGTCGGACCGCTCCTCAATGAGCCGGTCGGACCGCCTTAGACTTAGCGAAATTCAAGCTCCCAAAATCAAACCTTCGGAAACTTTAAACCAATAGAACTTTTCTTGGAGACTCCAAAATCATGAGACCAAGTGCATTGGGATCCCTTACTTGTCTACAACACCTATTTTTGGCCCACTCGATTTGAACACTTTTGGTTATCGCCGTCCGACCGCCCCACTGGCCGGTCCGACCGATTTGGGACCGGCGGACCGCCGTGCAGGACCGGTCGGACCGCCCCGAGCAAGAAGCTCGTAACTTTGTCGAAAACGCGTGAAACGACAAACCGTAAACGCCATTGCCAATTGTCACATCATCCTAAGATCCGGAGCATATCCCCATGAAATCCACAATCTCCCCTTGATGAACACATTGGCAATTACCCGTAAAATGTAAGTAAGAGGTTTGAAAATGAGTTTACTCATGCTTTTCGCACAAAGGCACAACTTGGTCCATAAGTAAGAAAAAGCAATGAAAATGACCAAGCGGCATCGTAATAGTATAGGTATGTGAGACAAAGCAAAAGTAAGCATAAAACTTTAATTTCGAAAAGCGGGTCAAAATTATCACATAAGGTCCATATGAAAGAACAATTGTTCAATTAACCTATGATCATTGTGAGGATAAAAGAATGCAATTCAAGTTCAGAATATTCAATAAGACAATAAGAATGCAACTCAAGAACTCCCCCTCACTATGATCATCAAATTTCAAATTTTCAGTTTCTCCCCTTTGTATAAACTTCTCCCCCACTCTTCTTATTAACACATCTGCTCCAAATAAGAGTAGCAAAGAAATATTACACATCTTCTCCCAAAGAAATATCTTTTCATTTAACACATCTTCTCCCCCTTTGACAATGGATTCATCAAGGAATCACGCCTTCCTCTCATCCAGGGATAACAAATAGAGAATAAAGAAAGAAGCAGAAACAAAAGAAGCATAAAGAGGAATATGCATGAAGTGCAATGGAGTGGCTTCAATTTTTGTATTTTTCAATTTTTGATTACAAGAAGCTTTGGAGATTACCCAAAAGAACAAGCTAGTATCTCGAATAATGCACAAACAGCATATCAAGCCTGACAGCGCTAGCAAGATCATGGTAAGACATATATATCAAAGCTAAGCACAAAGGCTCAAAAGTAAAGCGATAGATTTGATCAATTTAAGCAACGCTCAAATTCAAAGAAGTTCATCAACAGAGATCCTAAAGTGAAATTGGCCATGTCAAACTGTCAAAGTGAGATCAAAAATCTAACAAAGACCACATTAAGAGTCAATCAAGTCCCGTATTGAATCATTTTGCTCAATATTTTGTAAACGCCCATTTGTCAACATTTTCTCATTTGTATTGAATATTGAAGTTGACTAATGATCTAACTTAGTGACAAGATCTGGACTAGGAGCCATCCACAAACTCATCCTAAGCTTCACCAAAAGTTGATTAAAGGTATATCTTAGTAAAGAAGATCTGGACTAGGAGCCATCCACAAACTCTTTCTAAGCTTCTACCGGGCGACAAATCTTGAGGTTCATGTCATTTCGACAAGCAATCCCCATGAGATCGTCGGATCATCAAACTATCTCCAAGTTCATGTCATTTGACAAGCGGTCGTAAGAATAGTTTGGCACAATTTAAGCATAAGACAATCTTGATTTTCATTTTTCACATGAGTACTTTTAGAATCTCAAGAACACAAAAGCTCAAGTAATGGTCAATTCTAGATCAAAGAGCTAACAAAGCAATTCTGACAGGGCCAATGTCACAAGAGGAGCACTAATTACGCAACTCGCTAAAACATCCACAAATTGCAATTTCTTAGTTTGAGTTGTTTAAAAGGTTCTAGCTCATATAGCAAAGACTTAGCTACACATGTAAAAGCATGATAATTCTAGCAAGTCAAAGAACTAGACATGACATTGAGCAAGAATTGAAATACAAAGGCTCTAAAGGGTAATAGGCAAAGCTTCATCAATTTTTAAAGATAAGCAGAAAATCTTATATTACAATGCATCTTTTTGGATTTTTCATACCACTTGTTGTATTTTTCATATGAATGCAATATGACACAATGAGATGCAATTAAAAAGCCTAAAAACCTAAAAAGTTCGAAAAGATCACTAAGTTCAGAAAAAGAACAATAAAAGACCAAAAGAACAAGAAAAATTAGAAAAGGACAAACTCCCCCTCAAACCAACCCATAGGGATAAATTACCCCCAACTCACTTCTCAAGGTTGCAAACCTGGTTTGATCTAATGGCTTGGTAAGAATATCCGCCAATTGAGCATCGGACTCTACGAAGTGCATCACAATATCACCTTTTTCAACATGATCTTTAAGAAAGTGAAAGCGAATGTCTATATGCTTAGTCCTAGAATGTTGCACTGGGTTTTTAGCAATATTAATAGCAGAAGTGTTATCACAGAAAAGAGGAACACTAGCAAAGTTTAACCCATAATCTTTCAAAGTAGACGTCATCCACAAAATCTGGCTACAGCAACTAGCAGCAGCTACATACTCCGCCTCAGCAGTGGATTGTGCAACAGAAGACTGCTTCCTAGAAGACCAAGATACAAGTGAAGTGCCTAGGAAGTGACAGGTGCCTGAGGTACTCTTCCTATCTAACCGACACCGCAAAATCGAATCAAAAACCTCTAATGGACAATGTCAAGAGCAGAATACCAAATGCCATATAAGAGGGTAGAGTGTAAATACCTGAATATGCGCTTAACGGCTTGGCGATGGGAAGTTCTCGGAGACGCCTGAAATCTTGCACAAAGACATACCGTGAAGTGAATGTCCGGTCTCGAGGCCGTCAAATACAGAAGAGAGCCGATCATGCTGCGGTACTCGCGTTGATCCACGACTTCTCCTTCCTCATCTGGATCCAAAACAGTCGAAGTTGCCATGGGAGTGGAAATTGGCTTGCAGTCACCCATGTTGAAGCGTTTAAGTAGATCTTTAGTGTACTTCGTCTGATGGATGAAAGTTCCTTCCTTGCATTGCTTGATTTGAAGTCCCAAAAAGTAATTAAGCTCTCCCATCATACTCATCTCAAATTCCCTGGACATAGTGTCAGAAAAGCTGGAAACAAGAGCATTAGAGGAACCACCAAAGATAATATCATCCACATAAATTTGAGCAAGCAGGAAGTCATTGTCACGTCTAAGAATAAATAGAGTTTTATCCACTTTACCCATCTCAAAATTATTTTTAAGCAAGAAGGTCTTAAGTCTATCATACCAGGCTCTAGGGGCTTGTTTAAGACCATATAATGCTTTAGATAGCTTGAAAACACGATTTGGATATTTAGGATCCTCAAAACCAGGGGGTTGCTTAACATACACTTCCTCATCTATGAAACCATTTAAAAGGCACTTTTAACATCCATCGATATAATTTAAAACCTTTTGATGCAGCAAAATGCAAGCGATGCGAATGGCTTCTAGTCTAGCAACAGGAGCAAATGTCTCATCAAAATCTAACCCCTCAACTTGGTGAAACCACGAGCTACCAATCGGCCTTATTTCTAACCACGTAACCATCCTCACCTTGTTTATTCTTAAACACCCAACGGGTTCCTATAACATTATGACCACTAGGAGGTTCTACTAGGTTCCAAACTTTGTTTCTTTCAAAATTCTCTAACTCCTCATGCATGGCATTTACCCAGCTAGAATCAGATAAAGCATGTGATATATCGCGAGGTTCAAAAGAAGCAACAAAAGCCGAATGAGAGTAGAGATTTGGATCATTATACCTGGAGCGAGTGACTCGCTCATGTAGATTACCTATTATCCATTCGGAGGATCTTTGTCTCTGAATGCTGAAGTGGAGCGCCAGGGTGAGATGTCGCTTTCTTCGACCTCAGCAGTCTGGCGATGATGATGATGCAGCAGGAGCCTCAACTGAAGGTGAAGTAGACGTAGCAGGTTCTTGTATCAATATGGGCGCCTCGGCAGCAGCAGATGAGGAATGACATTAGCTTCGTCCTCATCTTCCTCCACAAAAATACTCTCTGTCACCTTGGCCCCGCGTGAAAGAGGTGAACCATTTTGAGTTTCCTGGTCATGTGGCGTGAACATCCGAGTCAACGAACCACGTGTTCTTCCCTTTCCGCGGTAATCCCGAAAATCAAGGAGCAAAAACGATGTGTCTCAATATCGGGATTAGATAAACAAGATTTAGGAATCGATCTTGAGACACACGTCTCGCAAGGAGTATACAAACCAAAGTACTATCCTTGATTTCATTTAACATTCGGTTATGAGCAATGTTTAAATTAAAATGAGACTTGAATCTGTCCATGGGCTATCGACAAGCTTTGTCTTTGTGGTCGATCGGTGACCAAACCAGTCGGGCCGGTGACCACTCAATGATCGACCGCCAATCGATACACATTAGAATTAGGATGTCTAGAAACATAATGATTTGCATGAGATAAAAATCCTAATCCAGGTTTATTCTTTTCAGTGTTACCATGTCTCATAGAAGCTCTAGGTTGCATGAATGAAATTCTATCAAAATTTTTCCTATCATTTTTCAACCTACGCCAACAATATTCAATCAAATGTCCACTCTTTTTGCAATAAGTGCAATGGTACTTGGTACCACTAGAAGACGCACCATTTGAATTAATACAAGGTTGGGCAAAACCTGCAGATTTAAAAGATGTTTTTGCAGGTTGAGTTTTGAATTCAATTAAACCTTTTTCCAAGACTTGAATGACTTTTGGGTTTGAATTGTCTTGAAAAGAATTGAATCCTAAACCTTGCTTCTTATAAGGAGTTTTAGACTTGTCAAGAATCATGTTTAATTGTTTCTTACCTTTAGAAAATTTTTCTAATGTATCATGAAGGTAAGCATTTTCTTTTCTCAAGTTAACACAAGAATCACAAGTTTTATCCATAGATTTTTCCTTATACAAAGCAATTTCAAGCTTAAGAGTGGAACATGAAGCACAAGTAGTATTTTCAATATTGTCCTTAAGCTTAGCATATTTGACTCTAGCAGCTTCTAAGATATCTTTGATTTCACGTTCTTTTTCTAAGCATGAAGTGCAAGGGCTAGAATCAAAAACATCAAAAGCAATCAATTTACTAGATTCTAAACATTTTTCACAAGGAGCACTTTTAATTTCATTTAGTTCAGATTTAGCATTCTCAAGTTGTTGTACACAAATATTATGAGCAGATTGTAACTTGGTAATTTCAGAATGCATAGCATGACAAGATAAACATTCATCGAGTTCAAGAGTCTTAGCGCTTTAAGCTCTACTTTCAGTTTGCTAATTTTTACTCTAATTTCTTATTTTTGTCATAACAAATTCAAGCGCTTCATCTTGACTAAGCAATTGCTCAACTATAGAACCATATTTAGCAGAAAGCTCATCATAAGAAAAAGATACCTCATTATCATCAATGTCGTCCGTGTCAGCCATGAAGCACATGCCAGTGAAGTCTTTGGCCTTCCCTTTCTTTTTACCTTGAGGATCTCCTCCTCCTTGTCCTCCTCACTCCCGGTATCCACATCGCTCAAGGATTGATCCTCAAAAGCGGCAAGGACCGGTGAGCGCCTTCACAAGCTTATTTGCCTCATACCTTGATTTGTTGAAAGGAGGCTTCTTCCAAGTCGCTTTCCTTCCTTATGATTGCTCTTACCTTTCAACTTGGGGCAATTTGTCTGATATGATTGAGCTCACCACATTCATAGCATGTTACCGGACCACCTCTCTTTTGTTTCTCACATTATTGTAGGCCCGTGAATTTCTTAGCTAGAAGAGCTAACTCGCTTTGAGAATACTTTCAAGCTCCTCTTCATGAATAGCGGATAAACAAGCAAATGAAAATCGTAAGAAGATTCACAAGAGTCATCAAAAGCCTTTTGAGAGGATCTCGCTACCAAAGCTAAATTATCTTTCTTAGGATGATCAACTCTTTTAATTTCATGAGTCTTGAGTTTACTATAAAGCAATTCTAAAGTAAGACTTGAAAGATCAATATTTTCTTCTATAGCGGTAGCTTTCATCTCCCACTCCTTGGTGTTGATTGCGGCCAAGAGATGGGTGGCATTTTCAGATTGAGAATATTCAATATCAACAACTTTCATTTGATTAATTACTTTATTAAAGCGATGAAAATGTCATCGATGCTCTCTCGGGGCGCATCTCGAATTTATTGTACTCACGCTTGTAAACAGCTTTGGCGCACCTTTTGATTTGGGACGAACCCTCATGATATGTTTCGAGAGTGTTCCAAATTTCATGCTTGCTTGAAATATTGCAAATTCTATCATATTCTTGTCTACCAAGTGCACCATATAAAAGATTCTTAGCCTTATTGTTGTTAGCCAAAAGAATTGCGAAGCGTGTAGCAATTTCAGAATAACCAATGGGCTCTAACAACATCCCAAATAGCTTGTCCTCGCTCTCAAGAAAGACGCAGCATACGATTCTTCCAATAGGCATAGTCGTGCCCATCGAAGATATGCGGTTTAGTAGAAAACTTATCCATCGCCAAAGTTCGGTGACCGGTTAAGATCAAGATTGAACTAACCGGCTCGATACCACTTGTTGGACCGTAAAGGCGACTAGAGGGGGTGAATAGGAGCACGCTCACTTTTTCACAAATTATGAACTCAATACAATTTCACTCCAAGTAGCTATTAGAAAGCTATGAAGATCAATATACGATCAAATGGAAGACTAGTATTGAATCCAATAAAACCCCTAAGCAATGCGACAATAATCAACAAGAATCAAAGCAATACAAGCATCTTGGCGGTCGACCATCATAGTGAACCGGTCGGACCGATTGCGGGCGGTCGGACCGCTATTATCTTTGGCGGTCGGACCGCTCAAAATCGGTCGGGCCGTGGTGACAATGCGGTCGGACCAACGATCTGAACCGATCTGAAACGATAAAATCGGCCGATGACGAAGTTGCAATTAGGTCTAACTTTTGATTCTCAACTCCAAACTTCATGAAACTTTGCACACACCTTCTCTATGCTATTGAGGACCTATTCCAATCGAATATTATGATAATTCTTGGAGCGATCTTGAGCAATTGCCAATTGATTAACGAAGGTCTAAAGCCGGCAAGAACGAAAACTTGATCCTAAAGCTTGTTCGTGAGAGATTGATGATCAAGATGATGCTAGATAGATTCACACATATCACAGCAAGCTAATTCACGTGAAAGAATCAATCACAAACTCGCGGATCAAAGAAAGCCCTAAAAACACGAAATTGAAAGCAAGAACGAAAAGAGACTTATCTCAAGCAAACCTTGCATAGATTGATTTCGTGATTGTTCTTTGGATTACATCCACACCATCATGGATCGATGGACAATCAAGGATCACGAAATTCACCACAAACCATCAAGAGCCCTAGCCTCCACCTCAACTCCCTAAAGACAATTAGGGTTTTGAAACATAAAAAGCGAGAGAGAGAGGTGCAGCCACCATCTCCTCCTATTTATAGTGGAGGCCTAAAACTCTTAGGGTTTGACTTAATTGGGCTCCGTTAAGGCCCACTAACAAGCGGGTCACATCACGCACGCCATAAGCGCCGTCTTTAACCTTTTGACCTAAACCGCTTCACCATGTGCCATGGATTTGCCAATAGGTCACCCTTGTCCATCTTGTGTCACGCTTGAGTCGTTGACCTCACCCGCATCGTCGATCGTTCGGACCTCAACTCTTCAAGTCTAGTCCCGATTCTCCTCGCCGTTGACCGTCGTTGACCACCAAGCTACCGCACAACCACGCACAAGAAAACACGATTCGGGAACAAGTTCTTCACAACTTGACCCATGTTAGTCAAAACATGCATCATGCAAATCATATGCCATGAAACCAATGACTTTGACCTAACAAAACAACATCGCCACGGTTGGCGGACGTTCAAGTAGTTCTGCGTCCCGACCGCTCGGTGAGCGGTCGATTTCCCATGGCGGTCGGACCGCTCCTCAATGGCCGGACGGACCTTAGGACTTAGCGAAATTCAAGCTCCCAAAATCCAAACCTTCGGAAACTTTAAACCAATAGAACTTTTCACCGAGACTCCAAAATCATGAGACCAAGTGCATTGGGATCCCCTTACTTGTCTACAACACCTATTTTTGGCCCACTCGATTTGAACACTTTTGGTTATCGCCGTCCGATCGCCCCTTGGCCGGTCCGACCGATTTAGGACCGGCCGGATCATTGCAAGGACCGGTCGGACCGCCCTGACGATAAGCAGCGTAACTTTGCAAAACGCGTGAAACGACAAACCGTAAACGCCATTGCCAATTGTCACATCATCCTAAGATCTGGAGCATATCCCCATGAAATCCACAGAAGCGTTGCTTAAATTGATCAAATCTACTGCTTTACTTTTGAGCCTTTGTGCTTAGCTTTGATATATATGTCTTACCATGATCTTGCTAGCTATGACTGTCGGGCTTGATATCTTTGTTTGTGCAATATTAGAGACACTAGCTTGTTCTTTTGGGTAATCTCCAAAGCTTCTTGTAATCAAAAATTGAAAAATACAAAAATTGAAGCCACTCCATTGCACTTCATGCATATTCCTCTTTATGCTTCTTTTGTTTCTGCTTCTTCCTTTATTCTCTATTTATTATCTTTGGATGAGAGGAAGGCGTGATTCCTTGATGAATCCATTGTCAAAGGGGGAGAAGATGTGTTAAATGAGAAGAGAAGATGTGTTAATAAGAAGATATTTCTTTATTGGGGAGAAGTTTATACAAAGGGGAGAAACTCAAAATTTGAAAATTGAGGATCATAGTGAGGGGAGTTCTTGAGTTGCATTCTTATTGTCTTATTGAATATTCTGAACTTGAATTGCATTCTTTTATACTCACAATGATCATAGGTCAATTGAACAATTGTTCTTTCATATGGACCTCATGTGAGAATTTTGACCCTTTTTCTGGAAATCAAAGTTTTTATGCTTTCTTTTGCCTTATCTCACATGCCTATACTATTCTGATGCCAGCTTGGTCATTTTCATTGCTTTTTCTTGCTTATGGACCAAGTTGTGCCTTTGTCAGCTAAAACCGCGAGTAAACTCGTTTTCAAACCTCTTACTTACATTTTTTCGGATAATTGCCAATGTGTTCATCAAGGGGAGATTGTGGATTTCATGGGGATATGTTCCGATCTTAGGATGATGTGACAATTGGCAATGGCGTTTACGGTTTGTCGTTTCACGTGTTTTCGACAAAGTTACAAGCTTATTGGATGAGGCGGTCCGACCGTCCTTGCACGGCGGTCCGACCGGTCCCAAATCTACGGACCGGCCATGTGGGGCTGGTCGGACGGCAAGGTGACCAAAGTGGTCAAAGCGAGCTAGGCCAAAAATAGGTGTTGTAGGCAAGTGAGGGATCCCAATGCACTTGGTCTCATGATTTTTGGAGTCTCCAGAAAAAGTTCTATTGGTTTAAAATTTTCGAAGGTTTGGATTTTCGTGGGTTGAAATTCGGCTAAGTCTCAGGCGGTCGGACCACCATTGTGGAGCGGTCCGACCGGCCAAGAGGCGGTCCGACCGCTCACCGAGCCGGTCGACCGTGAATGACTTGAACGTCGGCCAACTTCGGGCGATGTTGATTTGTTAGGTCAAAGTCATTGGTATCGTGGCATATGGTTTGCATGATGCATGTTTTGACTAACATGGGTCAAGTTGTGAAGAACTTGTTCCCGAATTCGTGTTTGCTTGTCTATGGTTGTGCGAGTTGCTTGGTGGTCAACGACGGTCAGCAGGCGATGAGGATCGGGACTAGACTAGGAAAGTTGAGGTCCGTAGCGATCGACGATGCCGGGTGAGGTCAACGACTCAGCGTGACACAAGATGGACAATGGTGGCCTATTGGCAAATCCATGGTGCATGGTGAAGCGGTTTAGGTCAAAAGGTTAAAGATCGCGCTTTGCGTTGCGTGCGTGTGTCACCCGTTTGTTAGTGGGCCTTAACGGGAGCCCAATTGAGTCAAACCCTAGAGAGTTCTAGGTCTCCACTATAAATAGGAGGAGGTGGGGGCTGCTCCCCCACTCTCGCTGTTTTTCACCTCTTTTGTTGCTTGCAAACCCTAATTGGTTTAGGGGAGTTGAGGTGGAGGCTAGGGCTTTCATGGTTTGAGGAGAATTTCGTGATCTTGGATTGACCAGCGATCCATGATGGCGTGGTGTAATCCAAGAACTATCTCGTTATCAATCTATGCAAGGTTTGCTTGAGATAAGTCTCTTTTAGTTCTTGCTTTCAATTTGGTGATTTTAGGGCTTCCTTTGATCCGCGAGTTTGTGATTGATTCTTTCACGTGGATTAGCTTGCTGTGATATGTGTGAATCTATCTAGCATCATCTTGATCATCAATCTCTCACGAACAAGCATTAGGATCAAGTTTTCGTTCTTGCCCTGCTTTAGACCTTCTATTAATCAATTGACAATTGCTCAAGATCGTTCCAAGAATTATCATAATATTCGATTGGAATAGGTCCTCAATAGCATAGAAAGGTGTGTGCAAAGTTTCGTGAAGTTTGGAGTTGAGAATCAAAAGTTAGACCTAATTGCAACTTCGTCATCTGGGCAATTTTTATCGTTTCAGAACAGGTCGATCACCACCCACACCACGGTCCAGGACCGATCGATGACGAGGGTCGGTCGGGCCAAGATAATAACAATGATCGATGGCCGATCTCTAGTTTTGATTCTTGCTGATTTTTGTCGCATTGCTTAGGGGTTTAATTGGATTCAATACTAGTCTTCCATTATCGTATATTGATCTTCATAGCTTCATCATAGCTATTGGAGTGAAATTGTGTTGAATTCATTATTTGGGAAAAAGTGAGCGTGCTCCTATTCACCCCCCCCCCCCCTCTAGTCGCCTTTTCGGTCCAACACCTACACAACCTGGTAAAGTACCCAATCATCTCTAATAAACTAACCAAGGTTTCCATTCATCCAACAATTCCAATGTTCCACTCAACTTGAACAAATAATCTTTAACCGCAAACCACTATAGGTTCTATTAGTTACAATATTACGATCGGTTTAGTCCCAAAGACAAAACTTCTTATTTAAGTCAAACCCTCTCCAGGGATTACTCCAAGAAATCAACTTATCACTCAATGCTTCTCAATCAAATTGACACCTAGAGTCTCACAAAATCTTTCACTTGACTACCACCAATCAGTTGCTCTATCCTCTATGAGGTTTTGTAAAAAAATTCATTATTCCTTTCTCAAAAATAAAGGTAAATAACAATAATGATTCCAGCACTTAGAAAAATATTTTCCATTCACAGCAAATTCAAGATCAATAGAAAGAGTCATATAGCGATGAACTCAGAAAACAAAATGATGAGTCACGGCGGCCCGATCTTCCGATTGGTTCGATTTGGTTCGTCGTGAGGACGTTGACGCTTTGAGGCTTCCGACCAACAGATCGTCACCTCGCAATTCGCTACACCCGCGACGCTTTGTCGTTATCGACCACGCTTGCACGCCGATCGACCTTACCATTTAAGGTTATTGTTCCCGCAAGCAATCGAAGCAACTCACAAGAACAAGGTAGATGCAATCAATTGTATTGCGGATATAGATGAAGTTTACAAGTGGGGTTCCTCAAATCGATAATCGCTAAACCGCAATTGGCGAAATAATCTAAGAAAAACCGCCTCTAAACTATGGCGACTCTTTGTATATATATAGGGGAACGTGAGGAGGTCGCCCTATGGTTGTCTTGACAGTGGGATGAAGCGTACACAACACGGCCTCCGACCTCGTTACGTTTACAAAGTCTTATTAGTTTCCAAAACGGTGACGCAGCACCTTGTGTTGCGTATTTCTGGTCGAAGATCTGGTCCTAGGGTGGTCTTGAGGAGTCCATGCTATCTTTGGCCGTAGATTGTGTCCAACGAGTACTGTGCTTGCTTTTCTGGTCGTAGATTGCTCCAATCGAATCAACTAGTCGTAGGTCTTCTTGTAGTGGTCGTAGATCTTCTTGCAGTGGTCGTAGACCTTCTTGAACTGGTCGTAGTCCTAGATTCCTGAGTACAAGTAAATCATCTCCATTAGGCAGCATCATAGAGTTCTCAAATAATACACTCAGCCCTAGAAACGACTTTACCTGATCGATTAAGTGACGTGCTCTAGCTCTTGTCATAGGACCGTGTAGTTCAAAGACCCGGATCCGGAGGGTCTTGTGTCGTATGTGTGTATCAGAAGGAGGGATGTCCTCATCATACTCCCCTCTTGAATTGGAGTCGTCCTCGACTCAAGCTCATCTTCTTCTGCCACGTATGGTTTCAAATCTGAAATGTTAAATGTGGGGCTAACCCCAAAATCTGCAGGTAATTCTAATTGATATGCATTATCATTTATCTTCTTAATTATCTTAAACGGTCCTTCATCTCTAGGCATCAACTTTGATTTTCTTAATTCCGGAAACCCATCCTTTCTCAAATGAACCCAAACTAAATCACCTGGTTCAAATTTTACAATTTTCCTACCTTTACTTCCAGCAACCTTATATCTTTCAGTCATATGCTCTATATTCTCTTTAGTGGTTTCATGCAACTTGAGAATAAATGCAGCACGCTTCTTAGCATCTAGATTAATTTTTTCAAAGGTCGGTAAAGGTAGTAAATCAATAGGAGCACGGTGGTTAAAACCATACACTACCTGAAATGGACTTACCTTGGTGGTGGAGTGTACTGACCTATTGCAAGCAAACTCAACATGCGGTAAACACTCTTCCCACATCTTCAAGTTTTTCTTTAAAACAGCCCGCAACATGGTGGATAACGTGCGGTTGACAACCTCCGTTTGTCTATCAGTTTGGGGATGGCATGTAGTAGAGAACAGCAGTTTTGTCCCCAATTTATTGCAAAGTGATCTCCAAAAGTGGCTCAAAAATTTCGCATCACGATCCGAGACAATAGTATTGGGCACTCCATGTAAGCGAATGATTTCCCTGAAAAACTAGTCAGCTATGTTTGTAGCATCATCGCTTTTGTGATAAGATATAAAATATGCCATTTTAGAAAATCGATCCACTACTACAAATATACTGTCTCTCCCCCTCTTTGTCCTAGGCAATCCTAAAACAAAATCCATAGAAATATCCTCCCAAGGGGCGCTAGGAATAGAAAGAGGCATATAAAGTCCATGTGGAAGGAGACGGGACTTAGCTTTGTTGCATGTAGTGTAGCGAGCTACGAAGCGTTCGACATCACGCCTCATCTTTGGCCAAAAGAAGTGGGTGGCCAGCACATCTTCTGTCTTCTTTGCTCCAAAATGCGCCATCAAACCTCCTCCATGTGCCTCCTGTAACAACAAAAGACGAACAGAGCTAGTTTGGAACGCATAGCTTGTTAGCACGATAGACCAAACCATCATTCAAACATAGTTATTCCATGTCTTCCCTCCTTTACAATGTTCAAGCACTTCCTTAAAGTCCAAATCAGTGACATATAAACTCTTAATGGCCTCTAAACCAAAAATCTTATGGTCAAGTTGAGATAACATGGTATAACGTCTAGAGAGCGCATCAGCAATCACATTATCCTTACCTTTCTTATGCTTTATAACATATGGGAATGACTCAATAAATTCTACCCAGTTAGCATGTCGTTTATTCAGTTTAGCTTGACTTCTAATATGTTTTAGCGATTCATGATCCGAATGTATAACAAATTCTTTGGGCCATAGATAATCTTTGCCAAGTTTGAAGCACTCGAACTAAAGCATACAATTCCTTATCATAGGTGGAATAATTCAAACTAGGCCCATTTAGTTTTTCGCTGAAATATGCAACTGGTTTACCTTCTTGAATCAATACACCACCTATCCCAATCCCACTGGCATCACATTCAATTTCAAAAGTCTTACCAAAATCAGGGAGTTGGAGTAGGGGTGCTTGGGTGAGCTTCTCTTTCAACAAGTTGAATGCCTTCTCTTGTGCAGGTTCCCATTGGAAAGGCACTCCTTTCTTTGTCAATTCATTCAATGGTGCGGCAATGGTGCTGAAATCCCGCACAAAGCGCCGATAGAATCCAGCAAGGCCATGGAAGCTCCGCACTTGTGACACATTAGTAGGCGTCGGCCAGCTTTGGATGGCTACAATCATTGTCTCATCCACCTCAATGCCCTGTGGTGTCACAACATAACCAAGAAATGCAACTCGATCGGTGCAAAAGGTGCAGTTCTCGAGGTTACCAAATAAACGTGCGTCTCTCAAAGCATTAAAAACAACACGTATATGATTTAAGTGTTGCTCATGTGACTTGCTATAAATCAAGATATCATCAAAGTAAACCACCACAAATTTTCCAATGAAAGGATGTAAAACCTACTTCATCAAACGCATAAAAGTACTAGGTGCATTAGTTAGACCGAAAGGCATCACTAACCACTCATATAATCCGAACTTAGTTTTAAAAGCAGTTTTCCATTCATCTCCTAATTTTATTCTAATCTGGTGGTAACCACTCCGCAAGTCAATCTTTGTGAAAAAAATAGAACCACTCAATTCATCTAGCATGTCGTCTAGCCTTGGGATAGGATGACGATACCTTATAGTAATGTTATTAATGGCTCTGCAATCAACACACATACGCCAACTACCGTCTTTCTTAGGAACCAAAAGAATCTGAACAAAGACAAGGACTAAGGCTTTTTCTTACGTACCCACGGTCCAAAAGATCTTGGACTTGTCGCTGAATTTCCTTAGTCTCCTCTGGATTGGTCCTATATGCAGCACGGTTTGGCAAAGTCGCTCCTGGGATCAAATCAATTTGATGCTTAATTCCTCGAATAGGTGGTAATCCCGGGTACCTCGCTTGAAATACATCCACATACTCCTCGCAAAAGGTTAGCAACAGCAGGAGGCAAAGAGCTAGCTATGTCCTCAAGCGAATATAAGGTATTTTTGCATATCAAAGCATAGCATGGCAGCTCATTATTACAAATTTCGGCAAGTTCAGTTTTAGTGGCAATCATAACACATCCCTTCAATTTAATTCCCTCGGACTTAGGACTAGACGCCACTTTCTCCCACTACTACAGAACACGTCATCACGAGCACGGTTCGAATCGTCATCACGCATTTGGTTTCCGAACCGTCTATATTTATTCGTCTGCGTGATAACAGCGGTTATCACAGACGGTTCAAAACCGTCTGTGATAACCACTTATCACAGACGGTTTTTAAATAAAACCGTCTGTGATAACCACTTATCACAGACGGTTTCAACATAAAACCGTCTGTGATAACCACTTATCACAGACGGTTTTTAAATAAAACCGTCTGTGATAACCACTTATCACGAGACGGTTTGTAAATAAAACCGTCAGTGATAAGTGGTTATCACGCACGGTTTTATTTAAAACCGTCTGTGATAATTACTTATCACGCACGGTTTCTAAAGTAAACCGTCTGATAAGTGGTTATCACGCACGGTTTTATGTTGAAACCGCTGCGTAGTAATTTCACGCATTCGCTTTCAACATAAAACCGCTCGTGGTAATGAGCGACCCTAGCTACATTGTTTCCTCTTTTGGCGCCTCGGAATTGCTAGCCATGCCCTCACGAAAACAAGCATGTACAAAAAATGAGATACATCGCAGATAATCAATTGTTGACAACTCAAATTGACCATTACTCAAAATAAATTAATAAATAAATTAATAAAGATCGAATTTGTTGAAGTATTTTTGCTATAGTTGTACAATTGGATTACAATTAAGTCAATTGTTTGCGTGACTCTCTGGATCGGCGATGGAGTGAAACTCTCCTTTGTTAACTATTTACATCATGATAAAATTGCATAGCTGCCTCGAACTTCCATGAGCTCTTGCGCAACGAGTCCATGTAAATCTATTATCAAACCCCGCTAGGTCAAGAAAAAATGGTAAGGATATATATTTGAATTTACAATTACAAAAAATTATTTCGAGATTGACAAACCTCCTGATTCTTCATCTTAGCACTAATGATTTGTCGCATATGATGGCAAGCGTAGAATGCACATAGCTCATCATTTTTTGTCAAGCACCTTTGCAAAAATAGAATTACATATGTACGTATAGTCAGTTGAAGACACATTTTTATGAAGTATGATATATATAGGATTATTGTGTTGTAGCGCGTACCGGAAATTTCGTCCTGTGTGTTAGTTGGGCGCTGGATCCACTGTATCTTCCTTGTTGGCTAACATAGGAGATGAACGAACTACATAATTGAAAAAAGTTATCCTCGGGCATTTCAAACGAAGGAAGACTACAATAGAGTTATGTATGAAGGAAATGATCATACTTGTCGAGTATTGCTTGCAGAATGCTGAAGTCGTGATCGTTTCTGACTAGGGAATCAAGATATATCACAGTGTTCCTCTTGGGTATAATGACTAAAAGGATCCAGTGGTACCTACTCATGTATGTCGCTATAACTATTAAACCTAAGTACAAATGAAATTTGAATAGCAAATAGTGAAGCACTTACCCCTGGTTGTAGGGCACCAGTATGTAGTCCTTGCGATTCTGAAGAAGCAATGCCGTCGTTATATAGTTCTCGACGAAGGTCGCGTCTGCTTGGATGGTTTGCATAGATACCACGTGTGGGTCGAGGAAACCCACCGGTTCTCGTCCTTCCCGGGCAATTTTCATCATGTATCTATACATAAGCAATGAGTTGCGATATTTATCGGTATTACATGAATGTAGAACTTGATTGTACACACTTACGAAGTCCAACATCGTAGAAGCGAGCGCCGAGGGCTTCAAATTGAATAGGTTGAATAAGTCGTTGAAGCCCACCACGGTTGCGGCCCGTTGAAGAAATGCTCATCCTTGTATGCGACGGTGATTCCAAAGATCGCACCCTTCTTTGCGGTATTCCGCAAGTACCGTGCATGCATAGCCCGACAAGCAAATCCAACAGGGCTAATTGTGCGTTAGGGCACAACGGTTTTCCGATGGAGTACTTCCGTGCTTCGGGACTTGGGAGGCGGCTTAATGTTCGCCGATGTCGATTTGGCCTTCACGATTGGCGGCGTCTTCTGCGAGACGACTCGGGAACGATACGATAGCACGCTTTTGTTGTTCCTTCGCGTCTTCTCCACGGAAACGATGAGGTGGACTTCGAGGAGAAATATGAGGTGGAGTCATGGAGGGTTCCGTTGGAGAGGAATGGTCTGTCGAGATTGCGGCCTTCTGGGTCGGGACGATGTCCTTCTTGGGCCATTGGATAAAGCGTACGGCATCCCCTAGTGTTGTGATCTCTTCGTTGGGCGAATGTCCAAGGGACGGCCATGAAATGTTGATGTACCATGTCCACCTCCACCCTTGCGTAACCATGCGCCACCTGGACACCGTGCTGCACTGCTCCTTCCTGGTATGGATGCACCATCCCCCGCCCAACCTCAATAGGAATGGACCCAACTAACCTCAGTTGGAGCTTGCAGCCGTCGGCTCCTACAAAGCGATCGCAATTAGCTAAGGCGCCCTATAGGTCTATCTTTGGTGCATTCCATAGATGTACATTACCTTGATGCGGTCTATCGGTAATTGGTCGTAAATCACGCTCAAAATTATGCGTGGGCGACACTACTCCGATGTCGAGGAGGACCGGTTCCCGCAATAACGGGGCGGCTTGCGGCTGGTTGCGGAGTACTTGATTCAGTTGATCCTGCAAACTTGCTATCTGTCCTTGAAATTCTGCCTTAAGCGGTTCAAGCGATTGTCGTACTCGGCTTGGATCTCTTCCTACTTCTATACATGAAGTAGTCGTCATAATCCATGTACCCAAGGTACGTTAACCCCTTGCCTCGCGTGCGACCCGGTGCTCCTTGTTTCCTAGGGCCGTAGATAGTATATCCTTCTCCTGTGTTCTTGGAAGGAGCCTTGGAAGTTTGGGCAATCAATTCACGCCGCAAGAGGTCATCATGTTATTATAGTCACTATTAAGTTATGGACTTGTAAACAAGTAGGTAGTTCGACATATTTACCACACGCTGGGACACTTCACGTCCGCGGGTTTGGGAAAGTGACGCCATCGACGAGACTTTGCCCTCGCTTTTAACCGTGCACGGAACGCGGGTGTGTGATATCGTGAAATAGATTCTCCTCCTCCGCCTCCCATTGCGCGGTTTTAGCGTACCACTGATGCCGAGTCCGTGGGGGTGAGTGTTTCGTGCTGGATTGCTTTGTGCGCCGCACTTTGCTCCTTAAATTCATCCGTCGCCTTCATAGCCACAAAGGCGCCCATGTTTCCTCGCCAAGAATGGAAACTTCGTGAAGGGCGCCTCACTCTTGTTCACGCATCGCGTGACAAGAACGCTCTTGAAGGTCCTCCACGCGTGACACATGGAGAGCAAGGCATGCCGCTCGACGCGATTCATGTGTGTTTCGGGATAGTGAACCTGCTTGAAAGGTCTTCCCACAGCACGCGTCTCTGATCTTTTGTCAGAGACTTCCACTTTGGTATGGTGATAGGGACCTTTTCCCTTGCAAGTATCCCGCAGATGGTCCGGAATCTCGCCGCTGATGCCGGGGGACTCATAGGGACCCCAACGTCACTGACCTCCGTGATGGTCGATCGGCGGTGAGCAATTTCGATATTCCTCTACCATCTCGCTACGATCTGCGACGTCGGTGGCGGCGGCGAAGACGGCGCCTCTGCCATGTCCGTCGTTGTGATTGGCGAAAGACGGCCTCGCCATCTCGCTTACTTGCTATCTATATAAGTTACGTACGCAATTATTACATAGTATATAATATATGGGAAATTGCACAAAAACACAAACACAAACACTGGAAAAAAAACTGTGATTAGCCAAGTTACGTACCAATTTTGTCATTTTCATGGCAGACATTTAACAATAATACGACATAAATGCTATTAAATTTCAAGCTGGACTATGGCAGGTAAATCATAAATGCCTATATTATATTTAATATATGGGATTGTACACGTTAGTATCTTAGATGTTGCTAATTAGAAAGTTTCAAATAAAGTGTGCTCACTCATGTCATGGTGATGGTATATGTTCCTCGCGACCTATATTGATGTTTGTTACTCCATAAGTCATCATCTTTTAAGTCATATCCAACTACCATCTATACAATTGCGGATTACCAATTATTGCTAAACCACAAATCCTTTCCAAACAATACAAATTGATGATTCTACGACACAACAACTCGATTGATGGATCACTAACGAGGCATTATTAGCAATATCAACACGAAGCTCTTCATTGCGGATGCACAAATCTCAATTTTGAGTTTACCAAAAGTGAATCTTGATGAACAATAATTATCAACAACACTCAATATTGGGGAGCAAAGCACGACTATCACCAATCAAGCTACCCACTAAACCGAGAGCACAAATTAGTCACAAATCCCTACTCATGTCATCAACAAGTATACTTATGGTCCTTTAACAAAATATCAACCATCAAAAACAATCACGGTAATAATTCAATCCATCACAAGAAACCAAAGATTAGTCATTACATACAACAACCATTGTTCAATAATCAACAATCGAAGACAACACAGGTGATTCAATATATACATGATCTTCTACAAATGACAGATTATACTAATCACTACTAATCAAAATACTGGACTGGAAGAGCTATAATCGACACAAGCAACCGCTCAAGAATGAGTTTGGCACACACTAATACCAAATGACAACATACAAAAATAACCATCTAATACCACAATCAACAATTGAATTCAAGCTCAAGAAAGATAGGAAGACTAGCGACCAACATTCGGACATCATTGTTCTTTATGCATTTTTGATAATCGGAGGAGCGATCGGCCGCGAGGCAAGGGAGGGAGGCTCGCCAAGGCGTAGAGCGACCGAGGAGAGAGCACCTGAGAACTGAGGAGAAGGGGTGTGGGGGCCGGTCCAACCGGGGTGGCACCGGTCCACCAAGATGGGGGCTCGAGGCGGTGGGCGGCGGCCGAGGGTGGTCAAGCGCTGGGCATCGGTGGCGGCAATTTCTGGAGTGAGGGGGTGGTGCGGCCGGGCGGCACTGAGCGGGAGTTGGCGGGTGCGATGGCCATCCAAGGGCAATGGAGACCGGAGAGAGGGAGAGGAAGGAGGAGGTGGGAGCTCACCGAGCGTTGGTGGCGATGGAGCACCGTGCACGCCATACGCCATACTACAAAGCGTAGAAGCGATACTGGATCTCGAGGGTGGAAGCGCAGCGAGAGGAGGCGACTGCGGCGGTGTGTGGGTGGCGAGGTGGCGGGCTCGGGAGGCGCCGGGTCGGAGGAGGGCGCCGGGGCGGGAGGCGTTCGGAGACGCAGGCGGCGGGCTCGAGGCGCCGGGTCGGGAGGAGGGCGCCGGGTCGGGAGGCGGCGCAGGACGCCTGAGAGACGATAGGGTTAGATCAAAACCCTATCGCCTCAAGCTTATATAGTCAACACACATCACGAGCGGTTCTAGAGGGAACCGTCGATGCGCACATCACGCACGGTTCCTCTAGAATCGTCGTGATGCGTAAACATCCTGAGCGGTTCGGGAAACCGTGCGTGATGTTCACGCATCACGACGGTTCCCTCTAGAACCGTGATGTGATGCGTAAGCATCACGCAGCGGTTTCCCGAACCGTCTGTGATGTTTACGCATCACGAGCGGTTCTAGCGGGAACCGCTCGTGATGTGTACGCATCACGCACGCGCCTCTAGAACCGCTCAGGATGCGTGATGTTCACGCATCACGAGCGGTTCTAGAGGGAACCGCAGTGATTTCGCCAGAACATCTAATTCACGCACTACATAGACAAAAAGAGCACTTCAGTGATGAAATAGACTTACATATAAACAATAGCTAATTTAAATGAAATAGTGCTAAGTTATATGTCATCATTTTTAGTTAAGGGTCACATGAATAAACCTTGGGCACTTCACTAATGCTTTAGTGAGCATATTATACATAAAACAAAGCAATATTTCGTAAAGCGCAGCTTTTGGATGAACTTCAAGATGGTGTTTTTAGCATTAGTTAATTATAATGTAAAGCCCAAAAGTTTAGCAAGATTTAAAGCATGCTAGGCAAAAAAAAAAGGAAAAGGAATGATAACAAGAATTCCAAAAGCTACACGAATATCTCAACGGAAAAGTTATTGGCATATCGTGCAATAGTCAACAAGAATTCCTCCTAAAATAGACTCCTTACCAATCTAGAATATTTGGACCTTGCCGAATAATCTCACCGGCACCATGAATATCCACATTGACATCAATATTAAAGATCACAAGTCCATAACACATTAACACATGACAATGGAATAAATAAATTAATTACAATGGAGTAATTAAATTCTTAATTAAAATACTGACCCTTCATGATGATCGACGCATATAGCTAGCTTCCTCACTGGGTTCTTCCTCGAGCCCGATGCCGCCTCCGAAAGGTGGCAACTCGTCAAATTGATTGTATTCTTCCTCGCCCACTACATTCTCAACTCCGACAATCCTCCTTTTCCATGAAGAACTACGTGGCGCTTCTTATTTGCCGGTCGGTTACATAGAAGACTTGAACAACTTGGTTAGCCAAGACGAATGGTTCGCCTTTGTATCCGACACGCTCGAGGTCCACGGTAGTGACGCCTGCATTTGTCGACCTTCACTGTGGGAGATGGACCCAACGGCACCAAATAGGGGATCTTGAAAAGCACGAGTCGATCTCCCATATCTCCTCTATTTGCCCATAGTACGAGCTCCTCAAATTATCGGATCGAATGCATCTATCACGGACACCGCTGCTCGCGACTGTGCTCTTCCTATCCCGAGCCGCCGATAAAATGTGTACCCATTTATGTCGATCCTTGCCATGTGACAATTGTAAAATGTGGCCCTCTTGCCAACCATAGCAACGTATCATCACTTGATGACCTCCGAGTGATTCGCACCTTTAACCATTCGTTGAACCGACGGTTGTGCTCTCTCGTGATCCAAACCTCCGACCGTCCGGATTACTTGGCGTACCATGTCTTTGTGCTCGTCGATGTACGGGGACACTTGGGTCATGTGTTGCAAGACCGTGAAATGGGCTTGAGCGTGCGATATCGGATCGGGAGTGATTGATTTCCTTCCGATGGTCCCGATACCATCCGGTCTCCCCTCATGACGAGATAGAGGCACACCAATCGGATCCACAGAGCCATGTAGTCGACGCAGAACTCAATGACCTCTTCCGCTGCATAACCTTCGATGATCTTGCCCTCGGTCGAGATCGATTCCGTCACGTAGGACTTGAGAATTCCCATGTACCTCTCGAACGGGTACATATGACGAGAAACACGGGTCGCATATCTTTATCTCTTTCACAAGGTGAACAATGAGATGGACCATGATATCGAAAAATGACGGAGGGAAATACATCTCAAGATGACACAGAGTCGTCACTACCTCGGCCTGCAGAGCATCTAGTCCTTGGGGATCGATGACCTTCTGAGCAATTGAGTTGAAGAAATAACACAGCCTCAAGATTGCCACTGGACCTTGTTCGCAAGATACTCCTAATTGCAACAGAAGCATTTGTGTCATCAAGACACCACGACAATCATGCGACTTCATACCAATTAATTTCAAATCTTGCATAGAAACAAGTTTCTTAATGTTAGCGGAGTAACCAGACGGACTTTCACACCGCAAGCTCGCACGCTTCATTTCTCTCGCCTTGGACAGAGTGTAGCAAGCTGGGGGAAGGTACGTTCGTCCTGTATCGGTCTCTTTCGGTGCTAACTCGGTCCTTATGTTCATATCGACCAAGTCACGCCGTGCGTTAACACCATCCTTTGTTTTGCCACTAATGTTCAGCAAGAGACCAATCAAGCTATCACATACATTCTTCTCTCGTGCATAACGTCGATGCGATGGCGAACTTCTAAGTACTCCCAATAAGGCAAGTCCCAAAAATTGACCGCTTCTTCCGATGTTCTTCTCACGGGTTCTTAATTTACGTCCCTTCCCAAGCACAACATCGATATCCTTAACCATATCATAGACCTCTTTCCCACTAAAAGCCCTTGAAGTTGAACCGTCTTCCTTATTTCCGTCGAATTGTTTCTTCATCTTGCGGTATGGGTGACTCCTCGGAAGGAACCTACGGTGACGTAATATACACAGTTTTGCGCGAGTTGTTCAGCCATACACTCTCCGTAGCATCTAAGCGGTCGGATGTGCTTTGGCTCCTTTTGTAATCAAGCCCGACAGTTACCAAGGGCGGGAAAATCATTGATGGTGCGAGAACAACATGGCGCGTAAAGTGAAGTTCTCTCGCTTGTACGCATCCCATACCTGCACCCTTCGCTCCACAAAGTCACAAGATCTTCCAAAGAATGGTGCTAGGTACACATCAATATCATTCCCAGGTTGCTTCGGCCCTTGGATAAGTAGTGACATCAAAATGTACTTCCGCTTCATACAGAGCCAAGGAGGAAGGTTGTACATACATAGATTCACGGGCCAGGTGCTATGTCGGCTGCTCATGTTACCGAAAGGATTCATTCCATCCGTACTCAACCCTAACCTTATGTTCCTCGGTTCCGCACCGAACTCTTCAAGCTCGATCAAGTTTCTCCACCGCGTAATCGGCAGGTGTCTTAGCTTTCCATCTCTCTTACGCTCCTCACGAGTGCCAACGCAGCAATCTTGCCTCCTTTGGGTTCGCAAATAAACGCTTCAAACGTGGGATTATAGGTAGATACCACAACATCTTAGCAGGAGGTCCTTGCTTCACCTTAGCAGTATTTTGACGCTTGTATCGGGATGCTTTGCACACGGGACAATAATGCATGTCTGCATACTCTTTACGTAGAGGATACAATCGCTCGGACATGCATGTATTCTTTCTACTTCCATTCCCAATGGGCAAATAACCTTCTTTGCTTGATAGGTGGTGTTTGGGCAACACGTTTCTCTCGGAAGGATGTCCGCTAGAGACCTAACAACGCCAGAAACTCTTATCGGACCAACTATTGCTTGCCTTCAATTTCAGCAGCTCAAGCACGGTTGACAACCTTGTGTATTCCGCTTGCGGCAGGAACAAAGGTCTCACCGAGTCCTCCCTTAAGCCCTCGAATTTACAAAACACTCTCTCACTTGTAGTTCTCTTACGCATCGCGTAGCATCCGATCCAGATTGTCATCGTGCCCCTATCCTCATCAAAAGCACACCACATCCGCAAATCGTTGACTTCCTCGGCGATGTCGCCATTATTAACTTCGTATAATCTGCTCTTCACCGTGATCGTCCAACATGTATACCCTTTTTGAAACCCTTCAATCAAGTGCGCCGATCTGCGCGCGTTGTTAAACATCTTCAGACACGCAATCAATGCACGGACAAGACATAAAATTTATCCCTTCTTCAACATATCACCGCCGTGGCTCTTCTAAAAGCAACCACGCCATTAATGTAATCTTGACTCACACGGTTCACACTGTACATCCAGCCGATCCATCTACAATACGCATGTAACAAATTAGTGTCAAATTGATTAGCGATTAATTTATAGCAAACGAAAATGTGCAATATAAACTCATTCTCCAACATTTGTATCTAAGGTTATTGAAAGAAAACTCTTCACTAGTTATGTACCACACGCGGTGGCATAGCGTAGCCATGCCTACGGCCACAACCATGATCCCTACCTCTACAACGATATCTATCTCAATTGAACAATCATGCAACCCAAATATAGGCATCACCTCATACAACACTTATTAACCTAAAATACCGGAACCGTAAATGCAATATTGCTTGACCCAAATCCCACCGTCTCGTGAAGTACCTGTGTAAATTTTATTTTTAAGCCAATTAATTATCCTAACTCAAATTTTAGTGATTATTAGACCTAATTCAATTTTATAAAGTTACCACTCCTAAGTCAAATTTTAGTTCATTAGTTATAAGGTTTCAAAACTAAGATTTGCGGGGCTAATATTATTTATTCCAACATTGACGGTGCAAGATCATGTGCTCATACCAAGATAGAGGAGGAGCCGCAGGTGGAGGAGCTAGGGCGAGAAGTGGCGCTCGGAGCGGTGACACAAATAAGCAGATGAGGAGCTAGGGCGAGAAGTGGCGCAGTTGGAGGAGCTAGGCAGGAAGTGGCGCTGGAGCGGTAGACACAAAGGCAGATGAGGAGCTAGGGCGGGAAGTGGCGCAGTTGGAGGAGCTAGGGCAGGAAGTGGCGCTGGAGCGGTATACACAAAGGCAGAGGAGCTAGGGCGGGGAAGGACTACACACAGCCTTGCAGCGCGCAGAGGGATGTCTCGGCTCAATTTATATGAAGCACAGAATCACAGGCGGTTCTATTTCGAACCGCTCGTGATGGGCAATATCACGACGGTTCTTCAAATAAAACCGTCGGATAATACACGACGGTTCTATTTGAGAACCGCTCGGTATCCTGACAGTTCAAAATAGAACCGTCGGTAACATCCTGACGGTTCTATTTCCGAAACGTCAGGATATCGCGACGGTTCTCAAATAGAACCGTCGTAACATCACGACGGTTCTATTTGAAGAACCGTCAGGATATCCTGCACGGTTCTCAAATAGAACCGCTCGTGGTAACATCACTGCACGGTTCTATTTGAGAACCGCTCAGGATACTGTTTCATCACATTTGCGGTTCTATTTCGCAACCGCTCGTGATGGGCCCGCCAAGTAAAGATAGCCCGAGCAGACCCAACACGCGGTTCCAAAGGAACCGTCTGTGATGGGCCGTCTGCTATAGCCTCTTTTGTAGTAGTGTCCCTTTTGGGTGGGAAGACACGTTTTGCTACTTGCTGATTTTCAGAATCATGCTTATCGGTGTTTCTTTCATTTTTAGCGCGCTCTTCTTCATCTTTCAGAATCTCAGCTGGTGTCAAAGGCAACAACTTAATCTTCTTACCCTTATGTGAAAATGAGTAGGTATTAGCTCTACCATGATGCAAAACATCGTTGTCATATATCCAAGGTCTACCGAGCAACAAAGAGCATGCTTGCATAGACACGATATCAAAGTCAGAACTATCTTTGTAATTACCTGCTGAAAATGGCACTTTCACAACTTTGTGTACCTTTAATTTACCACACGAATTGAACCATTGGATGTAGTAGGGACGTGGGTGTGGTTGTGTGGTCAAGCCAAGCTTCTCGACCATCTCGGAGCTTGCAAGGTTGTTGCAGCTCCCTCCATCAATGATGACTCTGCAGCTCTGTCCTTCACGAGAAATCTGATGCAAACAAGTTGTGCCGTTGATTTTGCTCCGCTCTCTCCACTTGTGCGCTCAACACTCGTTGCGCAACAAGGCTCACATGATACTCGGTGTCAACAAAGAACTACTTGTTCCTCCACATCATCAAGATCACCGCATCATCTCATCTCCTCCACCGCAATGTTAGTTGCAAGTACATATTCGTCCTCAATATCACTAGTACTTACATAACCACCGCCTTTGGTGGCAAGGTATGCTCATTGACCGGCGATCCCTCATGACGTGCCCCATTCCCTTGCAACGGTGGCACACAATCCCAGTGGTACGACCAGTGGAAGCAACCGACGAAGAACTCTTGGCTGGTGCCTGTACACTAGTAACTTTACTTACCTCGGGAGCATGTGATGTGGTCGGAGGTGCTTTGAACGCGCCCTACTCGTAGAAGGGCAGCAGACCGTAGTGAAGGTGGGGCTGTTTTGGCTTGCCCCAAGACCGAGTCGTGGTGTAGACATGCTCCCAAAGTTGTTCCTTAGCCTCTGTTGTCGCCCTGCAATTCCTTTTCGCCAAACATGCAAGTTGGAACAATCTAGAGACGCTATCGTATTCTTTGTAATCCACTATGTTCTGAATTTCACGCCTTAATCCTCCATAAAAAGCGTGCCATTGCGCTTCTTCATCCTCAATAATATCACAACGCAACATGCTAATTTGTAGCTCCTGATAATATTCTTCTACAGATCTATTACCTTGGTTTAAGCGCTGCAATTTATTACGCAAATCACGTTTAAAAGAAGGTGGGACAAATCTGTTACGCATAGCAACCTTTAACCCATCCCACGTAGTAGGCGCTAATCCTTCGGTGCATACCCTATTCCACCAAATGATGGTAAAGTTTTTAAATTCACTTGTGGCTTGCCTAACTCTATGCACTTCGGGAACTAAGTGAGCATTCAATTTCTGTTCTACCGTCATCTCCCAATCTAGATAAATTTCAGCATCATAAGCACCCGCAAAAGATGGTATAGAGAACTTAACTTTAGCATATGGATCATCATTAACACGTGCATTATGTTGCTGAACATTATTACCTCTCATACCTTGACGGTTGAAGTTCAGTCGGTTCCGTTGTCGTGCATCAAAGGCGTCGTGGTCGTGCATCTCATTATCATTATCAAACTCATGGCCATGGGCTGCACCCTGAGGTTCCACACGACCAACGTTTGGTGGTCGGTTCACCATTCTTTCGAGGCGCGTAGTGAGCGCCGCAATACTATCGTTGATTGAACGTTGTCATGTGGTCGTGGTAGCTTGAAGCTTCCTTTCGATGTCCTCATTAACGGTAGTGCGTTGTTCATCCAATAGCGTCATGAGTTCTTCCCTCAAAACACACTCTTGCGCATCCAATCCTTCACCTGACATGGTTAGTAGGAGACAAAAGATAACACAAAGGTATTATCCCTATCACTATTAGGTGGTCAGAGGGTGGAATCACACACTCTCAAGCGTCTTACCAAGCTCTTATGAGTTTCTTACCAAATTGCAGCAGGTGGTCTAATCGGCGAAGGTGGGATGTACGATCACGGCGGAGGCGAATTGAGGATCCAAATCGAGGGTCGAAAGTATGTGGAGCTCGGACCAGGCAATGTTTAGTAGCAAGGAATAGCAATAATGAAATCAGATTAGCAAAGCTGAACCAAAGCCCACAATTACTCAAACAGCTTCTTTGGTCTAAAAGTGCCCTAGCCCTAGCACAATCTCGATCGAAACAAGGACTCGATACAAAGGAGTCCAAAGGATGCAAGGCTGGAACTGGTCGTAGACCAACTAGGGGTGGTCGAATTGTTTCTTCTTCTTTTCTTTTGCACTTTTTTTTTGCTTCTTTTCTTTTCTTTTGCACTTTTTGCTTCTTTTCTTTTTTTTTTCTCTTTTTTTTGGTGCAAATCGTGACCCAAGCCCAAAATTCTTCTGTTACCTTTTCTGGATCCGATGAGGTGATTGGGTCACAAACTTTTTCCGAGAGCGAGGGTAAAAGGTAATAAAAGATACTCTCTCTCTCTCTCTCTCTCTCGAACTTGGGCTGGATTACATTGCGACTACGGAATCCACCGGGGATCGAATCCACCGGTGGTAGTTCCTGAGTGGATGGTAGAATGGGTGTTGCTCGAAGAGGTGGTCGAATCCGAGTAGATGTTCGATTTCGACCAGATGGTAAATCCCGAGCGGGTGGTCGAATGGGTGTCGCTCGAAAAAGGAGGTCGTGCATCCGGGATGGATGGTGGCACGGCGGCGACAGTCTTGACTAGAGACGAAGAATGCTACTCTAAACCAAAGAACAAAGACACCGACGATGGACTCGAACTCAACAATGCGGCCGAAAACAAAATTGCGAAGGCACAAAGTGGTTTGGACAATGAATAATTATGATCTAAAACTTTTTGTAGGCGCTTTTTACGGACTCTAGGTGAGGAAACACAACTAACAAAAGGGATAAACGAAATTACCTAACGGGCAACCTTTGCTCGATACCACTTGATGAGTCACGGCGGCCGATCTTCCGATAGGTTTGATTTGGTTCGTCGTGAGGGCGTTGGCGCTTTGAGGCTTCCGACCAGCGGATCGTCACCTCGCAATTCGCTACACCGCGCGCTGTCGTTATCGACCACGCTTGCACGCGATCGACCTTACCACGAAGGTTATTATTCCTGCAAGCAATCGAAGCAACTCACAAGAATAAGGTAGATGCAATCTGAATTGTATTGCGGATATGGATGAAGTTTACAAGTGGGGTTCCTCAAACCGATAATCGGCGAAACTGCAATTGGCAGAATAATCTAAGAAAAACCCGCCTCTAAACTATGGCGGCTACTGTATATATATATGGGGGAACGTGAGGAGGTCGCCGTAGGGTTGTGCGGCCGTGGGATGAAGCGTACACAACCTGGACTCCGACCTCGTTACGTTTACAAAGTCTTATTAGTTTCCAAAATGGTGACGCAGCACCTTGTGTTGCGTATTTCTGGTCGAAGATCTGGTCGTAGGACTGGTCCTAGGGTGGTCTTGATGAGTCCATGCTATCTTTGGTTGTAGATTGTGCCCAACGAGTACTGTGCTCGCTTTTCTGGTCGTAGATGGCTCCAATCGAATCAACTAGTCGTAGGTCTTCTTGTAGTGGTCGTAGATCTTCTTGCAAAGGGTCGTAGACCTTCTTGAACCGGTCGTAGTCCTAGATTCACGAGTACAAGTAAATCATCTCCATTAGGCAGCATCATAGAGTTCTCAAATAATACACTCAGCCCTAGAAACGACTTTACCTTATCGATTAAGTGACGTGCTCTAGCTCTTGTCATAGGACCGTGTAGTTCAGCACCCAGATCTGGAGGGTCTTGTGTCGTGCGTGTATTCGAAGGAGGGATGTCCTCATCACAAAAGATGAGACCACAGATAAGGACATAAGTCCCACCAGAAGGGAATATCAAATTTCCGCCAACAAAATAAGCATTGCCATTGAAACTCAAGAAGCTCTTAAACGACAATGAAAGAAAAGTTAAACGCACTTAAATAAGTTGCAAGTTACCAAACTTAACTCCGATCTCAAATGCTTCTACTACAATTGTTTCTTTTAATCAAGGACATAATTTCTTTGATTACAAATCACATTGCCACCTCAACCAAAAGAGCCTTTAAGATCAAACCTCATAAATTACGCAAGGACCAAATAGAACTTTCCGATATGTCGCTTTGCCCAACAAATTTCAGTTTACCACATAATTCAGGAACTACCAAAGGCCATGAGTGCAAAACTCCAAACTTGCATTTAACTGATATTACAAAAGGCGATCAACTTGCATCCTTTCTAAAAGAATCGTCACCACACCCACAAGTCATAACCCCTTACAGATATTCCTACTAACATTAAGACTAACACACTCTCAACATGATTCCTTATCATCAACTCTTCCATTATAAAGCCCCCAAAAGTTCACCAAATTGTTACATACTACTTTACCATCCCATCTTCAAAATGAGAGTATACCGAAACCATACAACCTTACTATCACAACTACTTTGTTTTAGAAGGCATCCACTACACAAATTAAAATGTTTTACCAACACCCTTTCATCAAGAACATGCTATTATCCGATGATTCCACAATTATGTAGGCATAAGCCACTTATTTAATTACATCCATTCAACTCTTAGTGATGCCCCACACCAAATGTTAACACACAACAATTACATCCCAACTATCGTTGTTACCGACTGGCTTCATTATAAAGTTTAATTGCTACCACTCTTTCTTTGCGAATCACATGAATACTTACAACCACATATTCAACCCTTCCTCTTCATATTTAGATTTCACCTGAATCACACTAGAATTTAAAGAATCAAAATATTGCATCGATCAAATGTCTCACCAGCACTACAACCAAATCCATCGCGTCATCTATGTAGACGAACTATGTAGAACTCCTCCCATAACTTCGAGTTTCACCGATATTCAATCCCTTCCACCTCTTGTACACATTTCCAACAATTAATCATACTAAAGAATATGTAAGTCTAGCAACCATATATAATCATCAAATAGCCAATTTACAATATTTTCTGCATTAATGTCCTCTAATACAACGTTCAAACACCTCCTTACCGTAACCATCACCAATGGTTATATTAATCCATTGAAACCCAATACTCCAAATTATCTAAGAAATTTATCAAATCCCACAATCTTAATGATCAGACGAGTTCATCAATATCTCACACTTCTTAATAAATCTCGAGTTCCTAGTATGTATAAACATACCTTCAGGCACAATTCATCAAGAACTACTAGACGACAACATCAACTTAATCAATTTCACTTCCAAAGATACTAGTTAAGATTAATCATGTACCATGCCATTGACCCAACTTGGTACTCATACCAAATCAATTATCTTCCATGCTTACGACTTCTTACCTTAATACAACAAAATGTTACAAAAGGGTTTTGACACTTTCCTTCCTAAAGAAGAAGCATTAAACTCCATTTACCCTAAAAGAGAGTGCATGGGCGAAACTTCACATATTAAAGGACTTGTAAAATATATTTTTTTCTACCCAAAATGCCAAGCGAATAACTGAGCCGTGCTTCACAACAAGAAGACAAAACTCCCATGAAGGGACCAACCTTGCAGAACAACAACGTTCACAAATAGCCAAAAGTATCTCAATAGTCGAAAGAACAATATTTATTTAAAAGAACCAATAGAGACCACTTGAATCCCGTCAACGGCATTGTAACCACCATCTAAGAAAAGTCCATCAACCGCAAAAGCTACAACCAGAACACCAGGTACGGACTCAAGGAAGACAAAAACTTCTCCAAGAGATCATCTCCAACCTTGGTAACTAAGTTACTCGAGGGAAACCATTGCTAATCCCATACCACCAACAGTGGCACACTTTGACTATGCCCATGACCACAACCAAACTTTACCTCTCGACAATGATTATTCCCTTACAGGACCATCATATAATCGATAAATAAGCAATCATACTTAATTAGTATCAGCAATCATCAATATGATATAACAGAAACATGAATGCAATGCTTTGCCCATTCCCATCCTCATCGCGTACAAGATGTGTAAATTTAATTTTTTTTTTCTTTTCTAGCTATCACGGACCTGAAGCCCGCTCTGATACCAACTGTAACACCCCAGCCCAACCTGAGCCTGGAATGCTACCACCGTAACAAGTCTACAAATGGAACTAAGACATTTCTTTCTAAATTTCGGCAGAGTCTCCTTTGTAAATCAAACTATCCGGACATTCGCGCAAATAACAACAATAATAAGCAAATATCCAAACACGCGTACTAAACATGTTCACGAAAGAAACAACCATAAAACGCTATCAATCTCCAATAGTGGTTGTCCACGACTTAGAATGTAAGTAAGTAAACCTCACATAAAGCTATTCAAAGTCCAAGTTATCACTTAAATGTTTTATTCACTTTATTAGTGCCAGTGTGCAACCGTGATAATTTCTACTCCCGCCCATGCATGCCGACCACAACCGATGTACCTAAAAAAAACAACACGGCAAGGGTGAGTCCAAGACTCAGCAAGTGCAATGATACAAAACATAACAACATCATTCATTATCCAACAGTGTATCAACATCATGAATCAAATCAACATATGAATGAATGAATGAATGCACATGCGCTTCTCTTTTGCTCATACCGGTATAGCGAGTGAACACCCGTCGGTGTTCACTTATGCCCGCGTTCTACAACACGCGGGGATCCAAAGCCCGTTTGAGAACAAGTCAACCGGGGATCCACAATGCCCACTTTGGAATGGTGGGTCTTACAATCACCACCCACTCCCGTGGGTGTCGCAAGTCCACAACTTGCATTCATGAGTGCACATGATGAACAATAAAATGACGATGTCAATTTTAATAATCTAGCCATCATGAACAAATACATATCACCATAAATCAGTACATCAAAACAAGCATATGTTACCATGATTCATCATATAGAACAATCACATAACAACCACATTATAGGTGCACTTGCATGTTTCTTTCTTTCCCGCTACGGCACACGAGGAAGCAAAATTGGTGTCTCTACTCTGGAACTCCGCCTCCTACACAAGCATAGCGGTAACAATAAATATGATGAATGCTGGACTCCGTTTACACCCCTTAATCCAACTCCTCAAGATCTATGACTCAAAGAGAGGTTCTACCCAAATTTCCCGGCAGTCTAGCATAATGCTTCCCGGGACAGCCGTACGAGAAAAATCGTAATTAAATATCTGTAACTCCGAATGACTTGAAACCAGTGCTCAAATACTATTAACGTAACAGGCTACGAAACTCTAGTTGGTGGGGTTCTTTGATTCGGCCAAGCTAGTGGTCTAAACAACCGTTGAAAACCATTGACAGACATCTGTCCAGAATACAGCACAGCAGTAAATAACATGGCATAACTTTCACTCTACAGATCCAATTGAGATGATCTTTATCAATTGCGAAAGATTATTAAACAGGCTACAATAACCTAATTGGGTAAGACTCCTGATTCAGCCTTCTAATAATCCAAATGTTCTGATGAAGTTTGCTGTTCCCTCAGTCTGACAATCAGACAACAGCGACGGTAAAAATTCAATAACTTTTGATTCACACCTGTAAAAAATATGTTCTTTATCAGTCCTGAAATCTTACTGGAATGGCTTCCACTTTCATTTTGGGTGACTCTTCAGATTCGGGCTAAAAAAAATACAATATGACTAGACATGCAGACTGCCAAATCTCGTCAGCTCTCCTGACCAGTCTTAAAAAAGTGGACATATCTCCTAAACCGTAACTCCAAACCAGGTGATCTCGGTGCCAAAAGAAAGCTAAGATCAAGGGATACAACTTTCTAAAAGGTGGATAGATCAGAAAATGTACGGAACTTACCCAAATCTGACGAACCTATCTGCGCGCGGGGTGAGTGGGAGAGGCATGCACGCTAGGGGAGGAAAGGGGAAAGGGAAAGGGGAAAGGGTGGGGCACTAGGGTTTTGGGGGTGGGCACCCCCTCTTGGCCGCCACAAGGAGGCCTCTCTGGGCATGCCCAGCCAGTTGGCAAAAAATATCGATGACCCCTGTCATTTCATGTTTTACTATTCCTCTTATTCCCTTTTCTCCTCTCGGCTAAATCTGTGATTTACCGATTCGATTTCCAGGGTATTACATTCATTTGTAACACCTTGTGTAACACCCCAGCCCAACACTGAGCCTAGAATGTCACCTCACTACACATTAAACTAATAATTACCGACACACTATCAAATTACATCAAGGAAACAGTGATAATCATATCAATGTACCACAAACGAACATGTAAATATGGATCAAATGACAATAAATAAGCAATGGGAATTATAACCAGGCAAATAATCCAAAGCAGCATCCACTAATGAATCCAAATTAATAAAGCAAATAGTCTAGTCCAAATGATATCCTAAACATTATTCAATAACTAACATGTCCAAGTGTAAACCATTATTGAATAAAAAGATTATCATGGCGAATGATCATGTGATGCCCATGTGCTCTACTCGCTCTCAATTACGGTATCCTCGAAGGTCACCTAAAAACAACAGTAGAGCAAGGGTGAGTCCACGACTCAGCAAACACATCATATACAACGAACAATAATAAATCAACAGCATTCAATAACTTCATTATCATCACATGCACTTCCATTAGCATTCTCTTTCATCAATCTCAAATATCAATGCAACTCTATTCTATATGTCCACATGCACTTCTTTTCGCAGATATCAGATAGCGTGAGTGAATGCTCGCGACAACATTCACTCTCAAGCCCGTTCCTCCATAAGGATCGGGGACCTCCTCCACTCCCGTGGAGTTGTGATCAATCAAGATCACCTTCTCTTATGCAAAGATGCTTATGAATGCAAACATGCAAACTCCATCATAAACATCATATCCAACTTTCCATCATGCTTATCAACAAAGATATAATCATACCAATTCATTGTTTGCAATTAAATAAAATAAAAGCACAACAATAATGGTAATAGAAGATAAAGAAAACAGTGATCGATCATTGATCGTTGTCTACCATGCACTTGCTGTACTAGTTGTGGCCTTACGATCGATTAGAAGACGGCAACAAGCACGACGCCTCTCTATATTAAATACACCAACTTCAATACAAAGCTACAGCATCATAAGAACAACAATCAATACACATCGCTCCTACACGTCCCCAAATATACCACGTTACGCCGGTACCGACTAGTTACCTATAGCTGACCGGTGACTAAAAAGAGCGTAACTTTTGACTCAAAAGTCCGATCACCACAAACCACCCCATTCTGGATTCTTTATAAAATTATCTACATTTTCTTAGATTACACAATCTTCTAATTAAATCATCTAACCCTCCGTATTAAGCCCAGAAAGCCGGTCTGTCCGCTTCGGAACAGCAGACTTAATAAATTCATAACTCTTGTTTTACTCAACCAAAATGTGTGTTCTCAGATCCTACAGAATCATTGGACAATTATCTACAACTTTCATGTAGATCAAAAATACTAATTAATCTGTTTACTATTTTTAATAACCAACCTACCAAAACAGCGCCGAACGACGGTAACCCTAAAAACAGCGGCCTTTCGAACATCATATCTAGAAATCTACTTGTCCGATTGACGTAATAAAATATGCTATAGAAAGATATCGAAATTATCTACAATTAACTAGTAGATGATATTTTTCAAAATTCGCCATTACGATATCCGAATAAATCGATCAACGGAACCGCGGGCTAAGCAGTGCTAAACAGATCTATTAATCGACCTCTCTAAATAATCTCAGTTATAACCTCTAATTAACATAGCAAAACAGAGAACAAAAAAATACAGATCGTTACCCACTCGAATCCGGATCTTGACTTCTTTTCTTCTACTGGATTTGTTTTCCTTGCGCTGCACTTTTCTTCATTGCTCCACTCTTGATGCACCCGTATAGCAACTTGATTTAGCAAACCACCAGTGCTTGCCCGTAGAACCAGTACACGCCACGGCAGTACAAGCAAATCAATACCCTGTGCGCATGCATGCAACCACACGCTACGGCCGGCTATCCGATCGGCAGTACACGGCCAGCAGTCCAAGCAGGCGCAGGTCGGCTCGGCAGGCAGCGCAAGGTTCGGCAGAAACCACAAAGACAAAGAAGATTTCTCGGCAGGCGATGCGGCGCAGACATGCGATAGTTCAACCACACGCACCCGGCAAATACATAGGATCGGCAGTAATAACCGCCCGAAGCGACAATTGCGCAACGACGCGAAGAAGCGGCGGAAGACATGCATTGGTTCGGTAGCAAAGAAGAAAACGCAGCAAGACACAAAGAAAGCAGATCTTCCAATGGTAGCAACCGTCAGCCCCCAATACGGCCATGCAATAGATGGCTCGGCCAAGAGATCACCGCGGCAAAGACAAAGAAAAGAAGGGCGCGACAGTAGCGATAGCAGCCGGTTAGATGAGCGCCAAGGTTTCCAGAATTTGGCTCGGCGAGTGCGTAAGCGAACTTAGCGTGGCAGAACGCCTGCAGAAGACAAAGATCACCGCGAAAAAAGCAGCGTGACAGCGTGGCGAGGCTCTTCGGTCGGCGGCAAGCGGCCGCACCGCAAGCAATAATAAAGAGACCAACGGCCACGCGCGGTCCGGTGAAAGCGGCGAATACTGCAGAGACAAAAACAAAGCGCGACGGCAAAGAAAACACCGGAACAGCAGCCGCGCTTGGTGCACCGAGGTGATTGGCTGGTGGAAAAAAAATTACGGCGCACAGGGACGGCCGGGAAGAAGAATAACGGCGCTGATTTCCAGAGACAAGAAAAAAATAGGCGGCGGCGGCTTGGAAAAGATGGCTAGGGTTTTCTAAAAAGCCCAAAACTATTTATATAGTTCTAAAAATTCCAAAAAATACTATTTTTCATGAATTCTTTTTATTTAATTAAACCCAGGCCCTTAAGAGGTTAATATTTAATTAATTATTGCTACTATTTAATTAATTACTCTCCGACCCTTACGACGCGATTATTAATATTCATTTATTTTTCGGAGTATTACACCTTGACCCAAAATCCGCTCAATACCCAAATTTCACCGTGAGGCGGATCAGCGACACATAGCACCTCACTTACACTTTCGTCCTCGCCGTGTAAAGGGTTAACCGGAGGTGCTACGTTTGGATCAACAGGGCATTATATACCACTACAACTCACTTGAGACAAGTAATGTGGGACTAATCCCACTACACAACTCCTCATGGGCCACATGGGCCACGCTACTGGCAGTAGGGTATTACATTCACCCCTTAAGGGTGGCGCCCTCGGCGATATCGCATCTGCGGCAAATGCCCGAACCACCCCTCGGTAAACGTCCGTGCGTCCAATGCCGGCACATATGCCATGCCATGTGTCCACTCCGAGCCCACATGTGCCATGCGCCATATGCCCGCGCCCCTGTCCCGCACGCGCCCGTGCAGCGAAGGTTGATGCTCTGATACCATTTGTAACACCTTAACCCAAAATCCGCTCAATGCTCAGCCCACCGTGGGGGCGGACCCGCGTACACATAGCACCTCACTTACACTTTCGTCCTCGCTTCGTGTAAAAGGGTTAACCCGGAGGTGCTACGTTTGGATCCAACAGGCATTATATACCACTACAACTCACTTGAGACAAGCAATGTGGGACTAATCCCACCACACAACTCCTCATGGGCCACGCTACGAGCAGGCCGGGGTATTACAGGAGGACCTCTATAACGTATGGTCTATATTTGAATCAGGGTGTGCCCAAAAAAGTTAGTTCAACTATCACATTTATTATATATAAGCCAGATTGTTTCAAAATATTGTTAGTCAACTCTATGAGTATGCTTTAACTTTCCAGCAATGATGACCAGTGAGGTTAATATATTTGTCTCCTATTGCAATCTGACACATATTTCACCATGAACTTTTTTATAGGATATAAGCAGCCTGACCAACTTCATGCAAAAGAATATGGGCATCTCACCTGATGAAAAGCAGCTTTGTGTTAATGGCCACAATTGGGGAGGGATTGATGTAGATGGTAAGCTGCATGGCCTTTTATTTTTGTAAACATTATTCAGTTTTGATTTCTATTTTTTGGTCACACTTTCCATTGTAGGAAACATGCTTACCTTTATGGTTTGTTCAAAGCAAGCATTTGAAGTTTCTCTACCAGACATCGCACAAACCCAGATGCAAGGCAAAACAGATGTTCTCTTAGAGTTCCATGTCGATGATACTACTGGGGCTAATGAGGTTTGTAGCGCATCTACTCACGTTTTCTACATTATCATCCAAGACTATTTTGAGCTCAAATTTTAATCTTCCTTGATTGTTGAAATATTCGCTCATGGATTTAAGTTTTCATGTACCTACTTCAAGTACTCAATTTGTTGGAGATGAGAATCGCCCTCCAGCCCAGGTGACTTCAGTCAATCAGCACCATGCAATATGAAGCACAATGACATTGTAAATACTAACTACTGAAGTTCTCTATCTCTATCTATCTATCTATCTCTGTGTGTAGATTCTATGGGCGACAATATTGAAATTTGCTGGTGTTGGTTCTTCTGAAGAAGCAGTTGCCACCTTTGAAGGAATAGCCATTCTTACACCAAGGTGGAAAATATGGACCATTTATCTTATTAAAAACTCAAGATAACTTGTTCATCATTATCTGCTTTATGTTTTCCCCAATAAACTAACAAATCTTTGGCAATGCAGAGGACGCTATAGTGTTGAGCTTCATCTTTCATTTCTACGACTCCAAGGACAAGCTAATGATTTTAAAATCCAATATAGAAGCATTGTTCGCCTCTTTCTTTTGCCAAAGGTTCTGCTCTTTTTGTATTTAACTATGTCTTATCCTTTGATGTTGTGCATACTGTGGTCACTAGACATGAAACTGATTGTACTGCATGATTGTTCTTTGCAGTCAAACAACCCTCATACATTTGTGGTTGTCACTCTTGATCCCCCAATCCACAAAGGAAAAACACTGTATCCTCACATTGGCATTCAGGTTTTGTGCTGTGAACTTTGCTCACGATGTTAAGATGTCATAGACTCATAGTTGGTTTGGCTACCTGATTACAGTGTTTTTTAGATAGTTTAGTAATTTTTTCCCTTATTCTCTAAACAGATTGAGACAGAGGCAGTAGTTGAAAGAAATCTAACATTAAGTGGAGAGCTTCTGGCTGAAAAATACAAAGACAGGCTGGAGGAATCTTATAAGGTGAAATATTTGTTACTTTGGAACAATAATGTTTTGCTTATGTTGATTCGTTCAAGTTGGAATAGGAAATCTGGCTTATAAGATGAAATCACAAAATATGCATGTCGAAAAAAGTTTGATAGTACTGAAAACTCCACCTAAAGCATTGTGTATGCTGCTAGAATAATAACTGCTTTAAGCCACCCGTGACTTATTTCCATTAGCAAATTGATTCTTTGTTAAGAACTGCACTCAGCCTTTTATCAAACTTAAATTGGATTTGAAGCTGAGGCATAAGTTATGCCAAGCATGCACTTAACTATTCTGTTGATTCTTCCTCTATATCCAAAAGAATGTATTTTAGGAACAACTTGTATATAAAACACTCCATGGTTTTGACACAAATCATGCCCCTCTCGAAACATTACATCAAACTTGTGCTAAGGTCAATTCACATCTTTACCAGGTAACTTCTCTCAATGAGCATTGCATTCCATTCCCTGTATGACTTATTACAGGATCTACGGTCTGTTAACTTGTGTGATTTTCACTTGTGACATCATATTTAGTTCCAACTTGAAAATTGTTTGCCAGCAGGCCACTTTAGCAAGCCCAGGCAACCCAAACGTTTATTTACATCCTAATCATGATAATTCTATTGAAAATTAAGCAGCTGTCTTTACCTTCAAGTGTCTTGTGAGAGATTGTATCATTGTGTCATTGCGTTTGCAAGAAAATTGGAATTTAGGTGGGCACAGAATTTGTTTTAATCAAACTCACTGGGTCTCACATGCCCGCGCGATTGCATATTTATTATCTAGCTTTGATCTCCTCCAAATAATTATAAAATGTTGTACAGTTTTTGTAATACCCCGAAATGATTCGGCTTTTTAGAAGAAGTCTCGTGAGAGGGTGTTAGATAGAAATCCGGACACGAGTGAACACCGACGGGTGTTCACTGGCTATACTGGTATAAGCAGAAGAGAAGGACAAGCATACTCATTCATTCATATGATTTTCACTACTTCATTTTCTGTTCCATTGTGTTTTTGTCATGTTCTACTCACTGTTTTTCATGGTATTCTATTGTACATGCTGAGTCGTGGACTCACTCTTGCTGTGTTTATTTGTTTTAGGTGAACCTTGAAGACGGCATGTTTGGGAGTGAGTAGACACATGGATGCACTCACTCATTTTATATATGAAATAATAAATTTGTTATTACCTTGCAGTTAGGAGTTTTGGATTGTAATAATAAGTGGTTTTCCTGATGAGTGTTATTGGGTACGGTTACGCCTCGACCATGTCACACCCCAACCCATCAAAGAGCCAAGAATGCTACTAAATAAACATGATAACCATTTAAACATAAGACATAGTTCTAAATTTCGGCAGAACCTCCTTTGTATAATTCAGTATACCAGAGGTTCCAACAGATGCATATATTATTATCAATATCTCAGCATCCAAAGTTCATCAAAGCATTCTTAAATAATCTATTCAGAAATGCATAAGCAAGCATAATTAAAAATTTACCACTCTCATTATTACAAATAATCCAATGCATTCAAGCATAGCCAAAATTAATCCTTAAACAGTTTGCTTATTATTAAGGTACGACCTAAATGATAATCATCTTTAAAAGAATGTGTGGTAGTGAGTGCATCCAAAGCAACCCTACTCCCTCCCATGTATGTCGTTCTTGCAAGTGGTACCTAAAAGCACAACAAAAGCAAGAGGTGAGTCCAAAGACTCTGCAGACATAATAAATGGCATCAACAACATACAAGCATATAACTCATCAACTATACTTCACAAAACCACGTATCAATCACTTTACACATGCATGCTACGCAATATGCTCAACATGATCTTTTTCCTCCTCTTTCTGTTTTGCGTTTTACCGGTAATGCAAAGTACGCATCCGTCGATTCACACCAATGCCTGTACCATCTGGTACAAGGACCATTGCCCATACTCCACGTGTATGGGGACCCAAGCCCATGCTCTTCAAGCATGGGGACCTTTAGACCGTCATTAACATGAAGGGGACCTCAAGAGTTGCTTGGTCATCACATGACCAAGCCTTCAGTAAACCAACATAATGCATATGTATGAATTCTCAAAGTAATACAAACATGCATCCATAACAACTTTGCATATGAATAACCTATTCTTACTCCAAAATCTTATAACCATAGACAAACAACCATGAATAACACGTAATTCATATCTCTAACAACCATGAACAATACCAACTATGCCATCATCACAAACATGAATCTACAAGTACTCATAATATATATCAAACATTGCCATTCATTAATATATCTCATATTCATCATTATACTTGCCTTAACCGCGAGAGAACGAGGGATGTACAGAAGGTGCTGCCCCCGGTACCAGTCCACCACCTGAATAATAATTATAACACACGTTAAGACATAGCAGCGGACCAAAACAAACTATAACAACAACCATAAACTCACAAAAACATCTAACTCGAGCACGTCCCCAAATTCCTAAATGTCGATCTGTCCCCTCGGTGGATAGTCAACTTCAAATATCCATATCTATTGGTACAGGAGTCCAAATAAGATGTTCTTAGACTTTCTGGAAAGGTAATTAAATTCTTCAACTAAGTCTAGTTGGTCAGCCTTACTGAATCGGCCAAATAATATACCTACCAGACCAGTTAATAAAATATCAACTTCACGTCGAGCTCTCTTGACAGAGCACTAAAATCATCATAACTTTTGCTAAGCAACTCGGAACAGGGTGATCTTGGACTCTCTGGAATCAAGACAAAACCAGCTACAATAGTATAGTTGGACAAGTCTCCTGATTCGGCTTTCTACTAATTCTTATATTCAGGTAAAATTTCTGTCTCTCCAATCTGACAGTCATCAAAACAGCGGTGGTAAAAATTCCATAACTTTTGATTGCCAACTCTAAAAATTATGTTCTTTATCCACATTGAAATAATACTGAATCCTCTACAATATTCATTTTGGGTGGATTTTCTAATTCGACATCTAAATAATTCATAATGGTCAGACAAGACAATCTGTCAATTCTCCTCAGCTCTCCTGGTCAGTCTCGATAAAACTATCATAACGGCTAAACCGTAAGTCCAAATCATGTGATCTCGGTGCCCAAAGAAAGATAAAAACAAGGGTTGCAACATTCTAAGAGAAGGTCAGATCATAAAACGTTCGAATCTTACCCAAAACGGACAAGCAACAGCACTGAACAACACCGATCTGCTCGCCTCGTCTTGGCCGGCACTCCAACGGTGGTCTCCTCGCCTTTCATCCAATGGACCGCAGTAAGGATCTTCGCCGGGGAGGGAGATGGTGCTGCTGGGGAGGTGGTAGCACAGGGGAGAGAGGGGTGGCGGCTATGGGGGAAGAGAGGGGAAAGTGGGAGGGTGGCTTGGGTTTATGGGGAAGGTCATCCCCCCTTTGGTCGGCCCCCCTCTTGGGCCACATGGGCCGTGGCCCAAGCCCTAGGTTGTCCAAATAATGCGAAAAACCCCCTTTCAATTTTAGAATTTTTACTCCTTTCTTTGCCCTCTCTTCTTTCGGCAGATTTTCTAATTACCCAATTCAATTTCGGGATATTACATTCTACCCCCCTTAAACAGAATTCGACCCCGAATTCTTTCGGTTGCTCTACTCGAAGGACATTTACATTTAGCATGCAGGACTCCAGCTCCCAAGTCACATTCCGCTCGGTCTGATGTGACCACCGCACCTTGATGGATTCCAACATCTTACCCCACCACGCTCGTCTTGATCTTATCTGGTTTACTCAACGGACGGAACTCGAACATAAGGTTTTACTTGTGGTTCATTGTCCCTGATGAATCTCACACTCCAGACTCTCAAATACTCTCTCGACATCGGGTCATATGAAACGTTGTGTACCCCGCGCATGGACCCGAGATGACTCTAGCGAAATGCTAGCATCCAAAAATCAAATTGATGTACCTTGGGCCAACCTTCCTGCGGTACCAAACCAGACACTCTACACATAACACATGGGACTCTGGTTCCAACTCACAATCGACCTTTTCATCTTAACAATGAGCACATCCTTTATCCAGGATCACACAACAGAACTTGCTTTAAACAACTCTTTTATAACCAGAACCCAATTGAAAATAGCGGATTCTCATCACACTCACAAAATGGCAACCTTACCCCAAATAGGATCGAACTCAAAAGCGAAGATTCATCATGAAATCGCTCTCGCTTTCCTAGTAGGCAATTTACAAATAAACACCTCACAAGCCGAAAGAGAACCACTCGAATATCCTAATCGATTACTTCCTTTATTCTTTCTGAACTAATAAGAACCACGCATGCCAGTCATAAGGTCAAACTCCATTTGCGAAAGACATCCATCATAAGCACATAGCTCAAACAAGAATCAAAGAGCACTTCACTACTCGAGGAATTTTTTTCAATTTCCCTATAAGAAATAGAATTTCCCTCAAATTATGGAACCCTATTTCATCCATATCACACTAACACATTTATTTTAAATTGGCAACCTCAACACTATGCTCAAACCGAATTCACCATTCATACCTTTGTAGGGAGGCTTTAATGACTTCCACAAAAATATACTCTAGCCAACTCCTCTACCAAATGAATCACTTTGATAAATATTTTCCAACGTACCTCAATATAGGTTTCACTCACGATCACATCTTCTCAATCCTTTAGGAATAATCAACTTGAGATTCACAGCACACGCTCTCATTTACTACACTCAAATGTTACTATCAATGGTCATCCCGCTATTCAGAATCCACTCATATTCTACTACTTTTACACATAATCATTGGCACCCAAGGTTCTAGCATAAAAAATCCAAAGCCCAAATTCAACCTCCAAGATTCCTACAACAAACTTTTCGTATAGAAGATCGAGAAACCTCATACTCTTTCACTAAAATTCCCACATTCCAAACCTACTCAATCCCTATCATCCACATGTAAATGTTTTCTCGACCAAATTGTCTTTTAGAAGAATTCTATCTCCTAGAAGGTTATTTACTAAGCCAGGGCATACCTGCCGACATCACAATACTCCCTACTATCCCAACAATTGTCATAACGGTTAGACTTCTTTACAATTCTAATCGTATTAACTACACCATTAAAAAAATATCCTCCTACTCAACCTTGCAAAGTACCCAATCACGTTACTTTAATAAAATTAATCAAGGTTCTCATACCTCCGATAATTCTAATGTCCCACCAAAATGATCTAAAGGTTCTTGAACCACAATTTACTATAGGTTCCACTGGTTGCAACAATTTAACCAATTAGCCCAAAAGATAAACATTCTATTTTAATCAAATCCTCACTGAGAATTATTCCAAGAAATCAACCTTCCACTCAATGATCCTAAACGACTTGACCACTACAGTCTCACCAAAATCATCTACTTGATCACCACTATCGAATTGTCATTTTACATCCTAAAAGACATTGCAACACGAATTGGTTAACCCTTTCTTCAAAGAAGATATTGGTAGAAACGAGTTTCAGCACATAAAAACGTTTACCCATCGCGGTAGACACAAGACCAAGGGAGATAGTCAATTAACCAAGACCTCAGGAAACAGAAGACAATACCACAGTTGAGTGCACAAGCTCCACTAGAAGCAAATTTTCAACCCTCAACGAACAAGAATAAATCATTGTCATTGAAACTCAGAAACTTTCAAGCGGCAACAACCAAAACGTTAAACGCATTTTAATAAGTTGCCAGCTACAAAACTTAACCCTAACTCCAAATACCTATACCACACTCTTTTCCTTAACAACGAAAATAATTTCCTTTGTTTACCTCATCGCTTGCCACCTTTAACAAGAAGTGCCTTTAAAATCGGAGCACGCTAATCACTTAAGAACCCAGTAGAACATTCTCACACCTCGATTTGCTCAACAATTTCAGCTACCACACAACCATGATGTACCAAAACTTCACGAATACAAAGCCCCACACTTTTCATTGAACCGCTATTACAAGAGGCGGTCAAATTACTTTCTTTCTGGAAGAGCCATGACCACTCCCACAAGCCACAATCCCTTGTAGACACCCTTTCTAGCATTTAGGATAACACACTCTTAACATGATTCCTTATCGTCAACTCTTTCATTACAAAACCCCAAAAGTTAACCAAATTGGTATATATAACTTTATAATCTCATCCTTAAATTGAGAGTATACTAAAATCTTACAACCTCACTACAACAACCACTTTATTTTGGAGGGAATCTACTGCACAATTTAAAAGGTTATCCCAAAACCCTTTCATCAAAGGCATACTTGTTGGACCGAAAAGGCGACTAGAGGGGGGGGGGTGAATAGGAGCACGCTCACTTTTTCCCAAATAATGAATTCAACACAATTTCACTCCAATAGCTATTAGGAAGCTATGAAGATCAATATACCAGTACAGCGGAAGACTAGTATTGAATCCAATTAAATCCCCTAAACAAAATAACAAAATCAACTAAGATTGCAAAAGCTCAAAGCACGGCGAGTCGACCTCTGACCCAACCGGTTGGATGATTCTTTGGATGGTCGACCATTGTTGTCTTGGCGGTCGGACCACTCCAAAATCGGTCGACCGGTGATGACTGCCGATCGGACCGCCCGACTGCAATGCAGATCTGAAACAGTAAAATCAGCCCGATGACGAAGTTGCAATTAGGTGAAACTTTTGATTCTCAACTCCAATCTTTATGAAACTTTGCATACACCTTCTATATGCTATTGAGGACCTATTCCAATCGAATATTATGATAATTCTTGGATAGATCCTGAGCAATTACCAATTGAATAACAGAGGGTCTAAAACCGGGCAAGAACGAAAACTTGATCCTAATGCTTGTTCGTGAGAGATTGATGATCAAGAAGATGCTAGATAGATTCACACTTATCACAGCAAGCTAATTCACGTGAAAGAATCAATCAAAAACTCGAGGCTCAAAGAAAGCCCTAAAATCACGAAATTGAAGGCAAGAACGAAAAGAGACTTATCTCAAGCAAACCTTGCATAGATTAAGAACGTGATCGTTGCTGGATTACACCCACGCCATCATGGATCAGTGGTCAATCCAAGATCACGAAATTATCCTCAAACCATGAAAAGCCCTAGCCTCCACCTCAACTCCCCCTAAGCCAATTAGGGTTTGAAAGCGACAAAAGAGGTGAAAAACAGAGAGAGAGGGAGGCAGCCCCACCTCCTCCTATTTATAGTGGAGGCCTAGAACTCTCTAGGGTTTGACTCAATTGGGCTCCCATTAAGGCCCACTAACAAACGGGTCACACACGCACGCTTCGGAAAGCGCCGTCTTTAAACTTTTGACCTAAACCGCATAAAGAGGAGTATGCATGAAGTGCAATGGAGTGGCTTCATTTTTGTATTTATCAATTTTTGATTACAAGAAGCTTTGGAGATTACCCAAAAGAACTAACCAGTATTTCCAATATGGCACAAATAGCATATCAAGCCTGACAGCGCTAGCAAAATCATGGTAAGACATGTATATCAAAGCTAAGCACAAAGGCTCAAAAGTAAGCGATAGATTTGATCAATTTAAGCAAAGCTTCAAATTCAAAGAAGTTCATCAACAGGATCCTAAAGTGAAGTTGGCCACGTCAAAATGTCAAAGTGAGATCAAAATCTAACAAAGACCACATTAAGAGTCAATCAGGTCCCGTATTGAATCATTTTGCTCAATATTTTGTAAACGCCCATTTGTCAATATTTTTCTCATATGCATTGAATATTGAAGTTGACTAATGATCTAACTTAGTGACAAGATCCTGGACTAGGAGCTATCCACAAACTCATCCTAAGCTTGATCGAAGTTGATTAAAGGTATATCTTAGTAAAGAAGATCTGGACTAGGAGCCATCCACAAACTCTTTCTAAGCTTCTACGAGGCGACAAATCTTGAGGTTCATGTCATTTCGACAAGCGGTCCCCATAAGATCGTCTCGTTCATCAAACTATCTCCAAGTTCATGTCATTTGACAAGCCTCTCGTAGAATAGTTTGGCACAATTTAAGCATAAGACAATCTTGATTTTCATTTTTCTCATAAGCGCTTTAGAATCTCAAGAACACAAAAGCTCAAGTAATGGTCAATTTTAGATCAAAGAGCTAACAAAGCAATTACAGCAGGCCAATGTCACAAAAGGAGCACTAATTGCGCAACTCATTTGAAACATCCACAAATTGCAATTTCTTAGTTCGAGTTGTTTTAAAGTTCTAGCTCATATAGCAAAGACTTAGCTACACATGTAAAAGCATGATAATTCTAGCAAGTCAAAGAACTGAACATGACATTGAGCACGAATTGAAGTACTAGAGCTCCAAAGGGTAATAGGCAAAGCTTCATCAATTTTAAAAGATAAGCAGGAAATCTTATATTACAATGCATCTTTTTGGATTTTTCATACCACTTGTTTTATTTGTCATATGAATGCAATATGATACAATGAGATGCAATAAAAAGCCTAAAAACCTAAAAAGTTCAAAAAGATCACTAAGTTCAGAAAAAAGAACAATAAAAGATCAAAAGAACAAGGAAAAATCAGAAAAGATCAAACTCCCCCTCAAACCAACCCATAGGGATAAATTACCCCTAACTCACTTCTCAAGGTGGCAAACCTAGTTCGATCTAAAGGCTTGGTGAGAATATCTGCCAATTGAGCTTCGGACTCTACGAAGTGCATCACAATATCTCCTTTTTCAACATGATCTTTAAGGAAGTGAAAGCGAATGTCTATGTGCTTAGTCCTAGAATGTTGCAATCGGGTTTTTAGCAATATTAATAGCGTATGTTATCACGAAAAAGAGGAACACTAGCAAAGTTTAATCCATAATCTTTCAAAGTGGGCGTCATCCACAAAATCAGCTCTGACAACTAGCGCTGACTACATACTCGCTTGAAGATGGATTGTGCAATGTAAGACTTCCTAGAAGACCAAGATACAAGAGAAGTGCCTAGGAAGTGACAGTGCGAGGTACTCTTCCTATCTAACCGACACCATAAAATCGAATCTGAAAAACCCCTAATGGACAAAGCTGAAGAGCATGAATACCAAATGCCATATAAGAGGGTAGAGTGTAAATACCTGAATATGCGCTTAACGGCTTGGCGATGGGAAGTTCTTGGAGACGCCTGAAATCTTGCACAAAGGCATACCGTGAAGTGAATGTCCGGTCTCGAGGCCACAACAAATCTGAGGGAGCCGATCATGTCTGCGGTACTCGCGTTGATCCACGACTTCTCCTTCCTCATCTGGATCCAAAACAGTCGAGGTTGCCATGGGAGTGGAAATTGGCTTGCAATCACCCATGTTGAAGCGTTTGAGTAGATCCTTAGTGTACTTTGTCTGATGGATGAAAGTTCCTTCCTTGCATTGCTTGATTTGAAGTCCCAAAAAGTAATTAAGCTCTCCCATCATACTCATCTCAAATTCCCTGGACATAGTCTCAGAAAAGCTGGAAACAAGAGCATTAGAAGAACCACCAAAAATAATATCATCTACATAAATTTGAGCAAGCAGGAAGTCATTGCCACGCCTAAGAATGAATAGAGTTTTATCCACTTTACCCATCTCAAAATTATTTTTAAGCAAGAAGGTCTTAAGTCTATCATACCAGGCTCTAGGGGCTTGTTTAAGACCATACAATGCTTTAGATAGCTTGAAAACACGATTCGGATACTTGAGATCCTCAAAACCAGGGGGTTGCTTAACATACACTTCCTCTTCTATGAAACCATTTAAAAATGCACTTTTAACATCCATTTGATATAATTTAAAACCTTTTGATGCAGCAAATGCAAGCAAAATGCGAATGGCTTCTAGTCTAGCAACAGGAGCAAATGTCTCATCAAAATCTAACCCCTTAACTTGGCTGAAACCCTGAGCTACCAATCTGGCCTTGTTTCTAACCACAGAACCATCCTCACTTTGTTTATTCTTGAACACCCAACGGGTTCCTATAACATTATGACCACTAGGAGGTTCTACTAGGTTCCAAACTTTGTTTCTTTCAAAATTCTCTAACTCCTCATGCATGGCATTTACCCAGCTAGAATCAGATAAAGCATGTGATATATCGTGAGGTTCAAAAGAAGCAACAAAAGCCGAATGAAAGTAGAGATTTGGATCATTATACCTGGAGCGAGTGACTCGCTCATATAGATTACCTATTATTTGATCCGGAGGATCTTTGTCTCGAATCTGAAGTGGGCGCCGGGTGAGATATCGTTTCTTCGACCTCCGCAGTACTACGATGATGATGATGCGGCGAGAGCCTCAATCAAGGTGAAGTAGGCGTAGGTGTTCTTGTATCAATATGGGCGCCTCGGAAGACAGATGAGGAATGATATCGCCGTTCTCATCTTCCTCCACAAAAATGCTCTCTGTCACTGTGAATCATCGTAACAACCGATCTAGCTCGGGGCTAGTCTCATCAAAAGTGACATTACAAGTCTCCTGAATAAGGTTAGTCTCAGTATTAAAAACCCGAAAACCCCTCGAATGAGCGGGATAACCCGAAATAACCCATCAAAAGTTCTTGATTCAAATTTATCTAAGTTGCTGTCTTAAGAATAAAACATTTTGATCCAAAAACTCGAAAATGCGAAACAGAGGGTTTTCTACCAAAACGAAGCTCATAAGGAGTCTTGCCTAGAGAAGGTCTCAAAAAGACACGATTTGCAATATGGCAAGCTGTAGCAATAGCTTCGGCCCAAAATCTCCTCGGTGTGCTATACTCATCTAGCATCGTCCTAACCATTTCGATCAAGGTCCTATTCTTCCTTTCCACCACGCCATTTTGTTGAGGGCGTGTGGAGAGGAGAAGCGATGCTCAATACCACGCCGGCACAAAAGAAGCAAAAGAAGCATTTTTGAACTCCGTGCCATTATCACTGCGAATCGCTCCCAAAGCACCAGGAAGCTCAGAAGCCAAAAGAAGAACAAGGTCATGAAAATAACCAAAAGCTTCATCTTTTGAAGAAAGAAAGAACACCCAAATATATCTAGAAAGATCATCGACTATGACAAGAATATACCATTTTCCACCGACTGACCGGACTCTAGCGGGACCAACGGTATCCATATGAAGCAAGCGTCCCGGTGCATCGGTCATAACCATAGTCACGAGAAGGGTGAGGCGGCAACTTGTTTGCCATGCCTACAGAGGCACATACTGACATCCTTGACGACTTTGAGTTTGGGCAAACCTCTCATGAGATCAAGGTTGCTAACTCGTGTCGATGATCAAAACCAATGTGCCCCAAGCGTCGGTGCCAAAGCGTAAATCGAAGAAGATGTAAGCAAACATTTAAGAGATCCAGCAAGAGATTCTGAAAAATCAGCTCCAAAAATTTTACCAACTCTAGATATTCCAAATACAAGCTCACCAGTAGAATCAAGCACATGACAAGCATTTTTCTTAAAAACAGTCTCATAGCCATCATCCGAAGTGAGATCTGAAAGGAGATTATACCTAAGCTTGTCCACAAGAGCGACATCCTTTAGAATGAATTTATTGTTTACCCTAATTGATCATGTTCCTTCAATTCGCACTTGTGTATCATCTCCAAAGGTGATAAAATCATCACCTGTTGCCCGCGTGAAAGAGGTGAACCATCTTGAGTTTCCGGTCATGTGGCGTGAACACCCGAGTCAACAAACCACGTGCTCTTCCCTTTCGCGGTAATCACGAAAATCAAGGAACGGAAGAACGATGTGTCTCAATCTCAAGTTAGATAAACAAGATTTAGGAATCCAGTACTGAGACACACGTCTGAAAGGAGTATACAAACCAGAAGTACTATCCTTGATTTTATCTAGAATTCTGTCATGAGCAAAGTTTAAATTAACATGGGAATTAAAGCATCCAGGTGATCGACCGGCGTTATCTTTGGCGGTCAGACCGGCGACCAAATCGGTCAGACCGGTGACCACCAGCGGTCAGACCGGCAGCCTGAAGAACATGAGAATTAGGATATGTATAAACATAATGATTAGCATGTGATAAAAATCCTAATCCAGGTTTATTCCTTTCAGTGTTACCATGTCTCATAAAAGCTCTAGGTTGCCTGAATGAAATTCTATCAAGATTTTTCCTATCATTTTTCAACCTACACCAACAGAATTCAATCAAATGCCCACCTTTCTTGCAATAAGTGCAATGGTACTTGGTACCACTAGAAGAAGCACTATTTGAATTAATACAAGGTTGGGCAAAACCTGCAGATTTAAAAGCTATTTTTGCAGGTTGGGTTTTGAATTCAATTAAACCTTTTTCCAAGACTTGAATGACTTTTGGGTTTGAATTGTCTTGAAAAGAATTGAATCCTAAACCTTGCTTCTTATAAGGAGTTTTAGACTTGTCAAGAATCATGTTTAATTGTTTATGACCTTTAGAAAATTTCTCTAAGGTATCATGAAGGTAAGCATTTTCTTTTCTCAAGTTAACACAAGCATCACAAGTTTTATCCATAGATTTCTCCTTATATAAAGCAATTTCAAGCTTAAGAGCGGAACAAGAAGCACAAGTAGTATTTTCAATATTGTCCTTAAGCTTAGCATATTTGACTCTAGCAGCTTCTAAGATATCTTTGATTTCACGTTCTTTTTCTAAACATGAAGTGCAAGGGCTAGAATCAAACACATCAAAAGCAATCAATTTACTAGATTCTAAACATTTTTCACAAGGATCACTTTTAATTTCATTTAGTTCAGATCTAGCATTCTCAAGTTGTTGAACAGAAATATTATGAGCAGATTGTAACTTGGTAATTTCTGAATGCATAGCATGACAATATAAACATTCATCAGGTTCAAGAGTCTTAGCATTTTTAAGCTCTACTTTCAGTTTGTTAATCTTTGACTCTAATTTCTTATTTTTTGTCATGACAAATTCTAGTGCTTCATCTTGACTAAGCAATTGCTCAACTATAGAATCATATTTAGCAGAAAGCTCATCATAAGAAAAAGATACCTCATCATCATCAATGTCGTCGGTGTCAGCCATGAAGCACATGCCAGTGAAGTCTTTGGCCTTCCCTTTCTTTTTGCCTTGAGGGATCTCCTCCTCCTTGTCCTCCTCACTCCCGGAATCCACATCGCTCAAGGATTGATCCTCAAAAGCGGCAAGGACCGGTGGCGGCCTTCACAAGTTTATTAGCCTCATACCTTGATTTGTTGAAAGGGGGCTTCTTCCAAGTTGGATTACCTTCCTTATGATTGCTCTTACTTTTCAGCTTGGGGCAATTTGCCCGGATATGATTGAGCTCACCACATTCATAGCATGTCACGGACCACCTCTCTTTTGTTTCTCACATTATTGTAGGCCTGTAAATTTTTAGCTAGGAGAGCTAACTCTGTCTCAGGAATACTTTCAAGCTCCTCCTCGTAAATCGCGAGATAAGCAAGTAAATGAAAAATCGAGAAAAGATTCAAGAGTACCATCAGAAGACCTTTTGAGAGGATCAGCTATCAATGCCATGTTGTCTTTCTTAGGATGATCAACTCTTTTAATTTCATGAGTATTGAGTTTACTATAAAGCAATTCTAAAGTAAGACTTGAAAGATCAACATTTTCCTCTATAGCAAGAGCCTTCATCTCCCACTCCTTGGTGTTGATTGCGACCAAGAGATGGGTGGCATTTTCAGATTGGGAATATTCAATATCAACGACTTTCATTTGATTAATTACTTTATTAAAGCGATGAAAATGTCATTGATGCTCTCTCGGGACGCATCTCGAATTTATTGTATTCACACTTGTAAACTGTTTGGCGCACCTTTTTGATTTGGGACGAACCCTCATGATATGCTTCGAGAGTGTTCCAAATTTCATGCGCAGTGGTAAGATTGCAAATTCGATCATATTCTTGTCTACCAAGCGCACCATATAAAAGATTTTTAGCTTTGTTGTTGTTTGCCACAAGAATCATTGAAGCGGTGTTGCAATTTCGGGAATAACCAGTGGGCTCTAACAACATCCCAAATAGCTTGTCCTCGCTCTCAAGAAAGACTACATACGATTCTTCCAATAGGCATAGTCGTGCCCATCGAAGATATGCGGTTTAGTAGAAAACTTATCCATGGTCTAAAGTTCAGTGACCGGTTAAGATCAAGAGTGAACTAACCGGGCTCTGATACCACTTGTTGGACCGAAAAGGCGACTAGAGGGGGTGAATAGAGCACGCTAACTTTTCCCAAATAATGAATTCAACACAATTTCACTCCAATAGCTATTAGGAAGCTATGAAGATCAATATACCATCTGTGGAAGACTAGTATTGAATCAATTAAATCCCTAAACAAAATAACAAAATCAACTAAGATTGCAAAAGCTCAAAGCAGGCGGTTTGACCTCTGGACCCAACCGGTTGGACCGATTCTTTGGCGGTCGACCATTGTTGTCTTGGCGGTCGGACCGCTCAAAATCGATCGGACCGGTGATGACAGACGGTCGGACCGGCCGACTCGTAACAGATCTGAAACAATAAATCAGCCGATGTGAAGTTGCAATTAGGTGAAACTTTTGATTCTCAACTCCAATCTTTATGAAACTTTGCACACACCTTCTATATGCTATTGAGGACCTATTCAATCGAATATTATGATAATTCTTGGATAGATCTGAGCAATTACCAATTGAATAACAGAGGGTCTAAAACCGGACAAGAACGAAAACTTGATCCTAATGCTTGTTCGTGAGAGATTGATGATCAAGAAGATGCTAGATAGATTCACACTTATCACAGCAAGCTAATTCACGTGAAAGAATCAATCACAAACTCGCGGATCAAAGAAAGCCCTAAAATCACAAAATTGAAGGCAAGAACGAAAAGAGACTTATCTCAAGCAAACCTTGCATAGATTAAGGACGTGATCGTTGCTGGATTACACCCACGCCATCATGGATCAGTGGTCAATCCAAGATCATGAAATTCTCCTCAAACCATGAAAAGCCCTAGCCTCCACCTCAACTCCCCCTAAGCCAATTAGGGTTTGAAAGCGACAAAAGAGGTGAAAAACAGCGAGAGAGGGGGAGCAGCCCCCACCTCCTCCTATTTATAGTGGAGGCCTAGAACTCTCTAGGGTTTGACTCAATTGGGCTCCCGTTAAGGCCCACTAACAAACGGGTCACACACGCACGCTTCGCAAAGCGCCGTCTTTAACCTTTTGACCTAAACCGCTTCACCATGCATCATGGATTTGCTAATAGGTCACCCTTGTCCATCTTGTGTCACACTTGAGTCGTTGACCTCACCCGGCATCGTCAACCGTTCTGGACCTCAACTCTCCAAGTCTAGTCCCGATCCTCCTCGCCGTTGACCGTCGTTGACCACCAAGCAACCTGCACAACCACAGACAAGCAAACACGTATTCGGGAATAAGTTCTTCACAACTTGACCCATGTTAGTCAAAACATGCATCATGCAAACCATATGCACTTTGAAACTCATGACTTTGACCTAACCAACGAACAACGCCGCCACGAAGGCCGGCGTTCAAGTGACAACCGGTCGAGCCCCCCTCGGGGCGGTCGACCGTCCCTACCCGATCGACCGCCTACCACAAGCCGGTCAGACCGGCCAATAGGACTTAGCCAAATTTTGGCCCCTCAAAAACCGAAACCTACTGGAAACTTTAAACCAATAGAACTTCTTACTGGAGACTCCAAAAATATGAGACCAAGTGCATTGGGATCCCCTCACTTGCCTACAACACCTATTTTTGGCCCAGCTCGTTTGACCACTTTTAGGTCACGCGGTCCGACCGCCCCACATGGCGGTCCGGACCGATTTGGGACGGTCGGACCGCCGGTGTAAGAACGGTCGGACCGTCCCCGACCAGAATACCTGTAGCTTTGTCGAAAACCCGTGAAACGACAAACCGTAAACACCATTGCCAATTGTCACATCATCCTAAGATCTGGAGCATATTCCCATGATATCCACAATACTATTATCCGACAATTTCACCATCATGCAAACACAGGTCACCTATTAAATCCTATCATCAACCCTTCTAAAAGAAACACAATAGATTATTTCATAATATTTATGTTATCTCAATAAGATTAGCGGTCAACTTGCCCTAGAGATTATATGATACACCAACCACACTATCAAAGTAAACCTCTTTTAACAAGGGCATGCAGCCACAAGTCATCCTCAGAAAACACACCCGAATAAATCACTTTTAAATTTCAACCCTTCACCTAATAGGAATACTCACACCAATTTAGTACACACTAATTCCAATCTGGAGGTTATCATAATCCATTGATGATTATCAAATCATGGACGAATCTATGATCCTTTCTCTATTTGTATTCCCTCGGGTATATATAAGATCGTCAAGTAACCAATCAAAGAAAATTCCATATCATTATCTACTGAGACAACAGTCGAAAAAATCCTTATGTCTCTCATTCTACACAGTTAGATTAGCCTATCGAGACCAAATAATCCAACAAGTTTAGCAAACTACAAAATTCTAATAATCAACCATTTCATCAATGTTTCACACTTTTAATAACTCTAATGATTCCAACCAAGTATAGTCACACTCATATTCATAGCTCATCAGGAACTACTAGAGGACAATATCGACTTATCCAATTTCACTTCCAAGGGTACTCATTAGGATTTATTATGCACCACACTGCAAACCCAGGCTGATAACCCATATCATATACATTAATTTCTTAGATTGTAACCTCTCACTTAACCACGAGAATACATCACTAAAGGATTTAACATTTTCTTTCATAAAAGAGAACCATTCAACTTCAACGCTTAGAATACCCAAAAGAGTTACATTGAGTCAAAGCTTCCACAAACTAAAAGACTTGCAAAAGTAAACCTTCATTATCCAAATCATCAAGCGAAATAAATGGGTCATGTTTACCAATAAGAAAGACAAAATGTAATACCCCAGAAACGAAAAGAGTAAAGAATCGAATCGAGTAATTTGAATGGAAGCCGGGGAAAGAAAAGACAAATAAAGGAGTAGAAATTCCTGAAAAATAAAAGGAGTTTTCCATAAACTCTCGACAACCTGGGCCACGGCCCAGGAGGGGCCCATGTGGTGGCCGGCCTTAAAGGGGGGGGGGGTTCCCACCCCCCAAACCCTAAACTCTACATTTCTCTCCTCCTCCCCCCTTTGGAGCCGCTGCCCCACTTCCCCCTTGCTGTGCACCGCCTTGTACGTCGATTTTGGGTAACATGTGTTCGTTTTCTGTCCTGTCCATCTCTTAGAAAGTTGTAGGTATTGTTCTTAGCTTTCCATAGCCACCGATATCATGTGATTTCGCCTTACGTTTTAGGAGATATGATTTTTTTAGTGCGCGCTGTTCTGTCTATCTGACGAGAAGGATCTGTCGGCTTGATCCTAGGTTTTGATTTAGTTAGAGGCATTTCCAGAACCTCCACCCAAATAAGTTATTGTAGCACTTTAAATTATCTTTGAAAGATGATAAAGATCATCTCCATTGGATCTGTATAATGAAAGTTATGATATTTTCTTTACCACTGTTCTGAATTCTGGGCAGATAAATATTAGTGTTTTCATCTATTGTTTAGACTACTGTATAGGCCGAATCTGGGGTTTTTCCCTCCTAGATTTTTATTCCTGGGAACGTTAGCTTTCTTGTGGCACCGAGATCAGAAAAATCCGATCTGTAGTTTGGGAGATATGAATTTTTTATTACGAACTGTCCGGTCTGTCTGAAAACTGAGGTCAGTAGGTTTGTCCCTCGGTTTTGTTCAAATTAGGGGCCGAATCAGAACCTTCACCCAACTAAGTTATTTTAGCCCTTAAAATTATCTTTCCAAGCTGATAAGAATAATTCTCATTGGATCAATAGGTTGAAAGTTACGCCGTTTTCTTTATCTCTGATCTGTATTCTGGACAGACGTAGATGGGTTGTGTTTAGCTGATAATTAGCCCTCTGTTTTGGCCGAATCAGGGGATTCCGCCAACTAATGTTTTGTAGCCTGATTTGTTAAGATTCAGTGAGCACTGGTTTCAGGTCTTTTAGAGTTACAGATAATTAGTGGTGAATTTTCTCGTACCGCTGCTCAGAGGGCTGAAATCTGGCTGAATAGTTTATTTTCATTTTGGGTCTATGCGGTATATTGGATAGTCGGGGTTATTGTAGAACACGTTAGCGATGTTATATCGTTGTTCTTATTTTGGGAACATGCTTGTGTAGGCGGCGAGGCATCATGTGTGGGAACACCTCCGTTGCCTACTAACGAGTCACAACGCGAAAGGCAAGAACTGTATGTTAACTGGTGTTGAATTCAAAGGAATGCATAATGATATGTTGTTTACATGAATATTCTTGTGCTTTGTTCATGGTGTTGATATACTGCAAGTGACTAGTGTGGCCTTATTGGTACATTATGTTGAGTGTGAATACATACTTATACTTGTTTACACATGTTGTTGAATGCCATGTGTCTTTTCCACTAATGTGTGTTATTCATTCATACCATGAGAAATCATAATGTTCATTCATAAAATTCATTATGACCACGAGTGGATTCTTTTAGTAAGTCCCATCAATTCCAAAGATGGGCATTTGAAAGACCCATCAATTCCAGCATGGGCATTTGAAAACCCACCATTCCAATGTGGGTAGTGTTGACCACCATTCCAATGTGGCAACTTGGACACCTGTATGAAACGTTCTTCATACGGTGATTGGGTCCCCGTACTTTGTGAAATCGGGCTTAAGTGAACACCGACGGTGTATCACTCGCTATCTGCGGTATATGCAATCGATAAGTCCATACCTTGAATGCATTCTTACATTTCATCCATTCATGTATTCATTCCATACGTACATGTATGTGTTCCAATAATTGTTCGTAATTCAACTGAATTGTGTTGTCCACTCCATGCTTGATTATTCTTGTTTAGTACTTGCTGAGTCTTCGACTCACCCTTGCTTTGTATGTTTTAATTAGGAAATTGAGGAGGACGACAAGATGATTTGGTGGGGTAATTCGGCACACTACACTTCACTTTTATCCAATCAGAACAATTATTCTTGCCATTCAGTCAAGTCAAATTGTTGAAATAAGTTCCAGATTGTAATAATCCTATGTTAGTATCGTTTGACTGTTCGTGGTATTATGACCGTTTATCCATTCTTTACCATGATTCTAGTGATCGTTCATTGTCTTTCCTTAGGAATTTATGTTGATTGAATCTGGATAATCTAGTTTTAATGCTATGCTTAGTAGTTTGATAGGTTTGTGTGACATTTTGGCTTCCGAATAGCCAGGGTGTTACACAAAACTCCAATACGAAGGTCAACCTTGACAATTAACCAAGCTCACCAGTAGCAAGAACAACTCAACAATTGGGAAAATAATAATTGCTTTAAGAGACAAGTTAAGCCAATGAAAACACTTTAATCTTTCTCAAAGCAACCATCAAACGCAATAAACTAATAACCCAGGGGAAATTCATCAGCCACAACTGGACAAGAGTGGACCAAATTCAAATTCAAGAAAGAGAACAACTTTTCTAAAGATGTTCACTTTCAACGCTTGTACTAAAATATCTGAGGTAACCACTTTACCATTCTCTTACTACGAACGATGGTGTAACCTGGTAAAGCCCAGGGCCACAACCACGAGCTCAACCCCTCCACATCAACCATAATTACATATAACACAAGATAATCAATTAATTAGTAATCATACTAAATTCATACCAGTAATCATCAATACGATATCACAGAAGCGTAAATGCAATGCTTTGCCCATTCCCATCATATTGTGCACAGTGTGTCAATTTAATTTTCTTTTTCTTTTCTAGCTACCGCGGACCTGAAGCTCGCTCTGATACCAACTGTAACACCCCAACCCATCAAAGAGCCTGGAATGCTACAAAATAAACATGATAACCATTTAAACATAAGGCATAGTTCTAAATTTCGGTAGAACCTCCTTTGTATAATTAAGTATACAAGAGGTTCCAACAGATGCATATATTATTATCAATATCTCAACATGCAAAGTTCATCAAAGTATTCTTAAATAATCTATTCAGCTAATGCATAAGCAAGCATAATTAAAAATTTACTACACTCACTATTACAAATAATCCAATGCATTCAAGCATAGCCAAAATTAATCCTTAAACAGTTTGCTTATTATTAAGGTACGACCTAAATGATAATCATCTTTAAAAGAATGTGTGGTAGTGAGTGCATCCAAAGTAACCCTACTACCTCCCATGCATGTCGTTCTTGCAAGTGGTACCTAAAAGCACAACAAAAGCAAGAGGTGTGTCCAAAGACTCAGTAAATATAATAAATGGCATCAACAACATACAAGCATATAACTCATCAACTATACTTCACAAAACCACGTATCAATCACTTTACACCTGCATGCTACGCAATATGCTCAACATGATCTTTTTCCTCCTCTTTATCTTTTGCATTTTACCGGTAATGCACAGTGTGCATCCGTCGATGCACACCCATGCCAGTACCATCTGGTACAGGGACCATTGCCCATACTCCACGTGTATGGGGACCCAAGCCCATGCTCTTCAAGTATGGGGAACTTTAGCCTGTCATTAATATGACAGGGACCTCAAGAGTTGCTTGGTCATCACATGACCAAGACTTCAGTAAACCAACATAATGCATATGTATGAATTCTCAAAGTAATACAAACATGCATCCACAATAATTTTGCATATGAATAATCTATTCTTACTCCAAAATCTCATAACCATAGACAAACAACCATGAATAACACGTAATTCATATCTCTAGCAACCATGAATAATACCAACTATGCCATCATGACAAACATGAATCCACAAATACTCATAATATATATCAAACATTGCCATTCATTAATATATATCATATTCATCATTACACTTGCCTTAACCGCGAGAAGCGAGGATGTCTGAGAAGGTCTTGCCCGGTGCGATCCACCACGAATAATAATTATAACACACGCTAAGACACAAGAATGACCAAAACAAACTATAACAACAACCATGAACTCACAAAAACATCTAACTCGATCCCGTCCCCAAATCCCTAAACGTCGATCTGTCCCCTCGGTGGATAGTCAACTTCAAAAATCCATATCTATTGGTACAAGAGTCCAAATAGGATGTTCTTAGACTTCCGGAAAGTTAATTAAATTATCCAACTAAGTCTAGTTGGTGAGCTTTCCTGAATCGGCCAAATAATACCCCTACTAGGCCAGTTAATAAAACATCAATTTCACGTCGGGCTCTCTGGATAGAGCACTAAAACCACCATAACTTTTGCTACGCAACTCGGAACAGGGTGATCTTGGACTCTCTGGAATCATGACAAAACCAGCTATAATAGTCTCATGGGACAAGTCTCCTGATTAGCCCTCCTACTAATTCTTATATTCAGGTAATATTTCTGTCTCTGCAATCTCACAGTCAGCAAAACAGCGGCGGTAAAAATTCCATAACTTTTGATTACCAAATCTAACAATTGTGTTCTTTATCAACTTGGAAAGCTTACTGAATCCTATACAATATTCATTTTGGGTGGCTTTTCTAATTCGGCTTCTAATTAATTCATAATGGCCAGACAAGACAATCTGCTAATTCTCGTTAGCTCTCCTGGTCAGTCGCGGTAAAACTACCATAACTCCTAAACCGTAAGTCCAAATCAGGTGATCTCGGTGCCCAAGGAAAGCTAAAATCGAGCGCTACAACTTGCTAAGAGGAAGTCAGATCAGAAAACATACAGAGCGTACCCAAAACGAACGAGAAACAGCACTGAACAACACCGATCTGCTACCTCGTCTTGGCCAGCACTCCAACGGTGGTCTCCTCGCCTTTCCTCCAATGGACCGCAGCAAGGATCTTCGCCGGGTTTAGGAGGGAGGTCATCCCCCTTTGGCCGGCCCCCCTCTTGGGCCACATGGGCTGTGGCCGGCCCAAGGCCCAGGTTGTCCAAATAATGCGGAAAACCCCCTTTTAATTTCAGAATTTTACTCCTTTCTTTGCCCTCTCTTCTTCTGGCTTATTTTCTAATTACCTGATTCAATTCCGGGATATTACAGATCAGTCTAGTTATTGATTCATGCTCTTTAGTTAAATATTTAACAGTTTTATTTCGAGTGAATTTTCATGATTGGATATTGGTGTTATGGTTAATACTGAAATTTAGGATGATTAATATTCTAGATCTCTTACGAATGAATTCTAATTTGATCTTTACTGTTGAAGTGTTGGAGATTGATCATATTATTGAGTTGTGTTGGAGGATTTAGGTAACATCTTGGCTTTCACATAACTAGGTTGTTACAGTTTTTGCATAAGCCTACGCGGGCCTACAGTATGATTTCAACACTTTCCTTTTCTTGTAGGCTCAAAGTAGTTGGAAGGGAAATGCGAATAGGTTTTCTTGGGAGTGGTTTTCAGCCAAAGTGGGCACTGAGTGATATACCAGTGATGACGAAGGTACTCCTGTCCTGAAACCTTGTAAAACTTTAAAAAAAATTGAAATGCAATGTTGCTAGACTATTAATGGCCTTGTTACTTTCATTTAAAATCCAATCCCTTGGACTTGATATGATGTTCCGAACATGCACTATACATATGAGCATAATTTTGTGTTCATGTCCCATTTTTCGCAATTCCATTACGCTTTATTTAATTTCCATCTCATAGGGACTTGAAAGCACTGGTTATTGACAGTATACTCAATGTTTTTTTCACCTTGAGTATTTCGATCTTCGGTTTTGTGAGATGTAGAGAGGAGCAACGGATGCCCTAGAAACTGCTGAATCTGCTAGGTGGTTCACTGGACTTCTGCATTCTTTTTTTGTACAAGGTGATGCATACATTCTGAGGTGTAGATTTTGTATCATTTGTTTGTTGGTTGTTGATGAAAAGAAAGCATCGCCATTTTGTAAACCTGTATGTGCTAACAATCCATTTCATATGTCGTCAAAATATGTGTTTCAACTTATATGTACTGACAATTCATTCATATGTTATAAAAATATATGTTCTTTCTAATGATAAAGTGGCGAAGTTTGCATTGCTATACTACCTGCAGATGAATTGTTCTTCACTTTTTTAGATGTAGTACATAGTAAATTCGGGATATGCATAGTGTATTTTAGTGCTATACTACTAGTAATCAGTGGGTGTCACTTTTCCTACTTTCCCGAGTGTTTCCCTAGTGTCAACACTTGGTAAAAGTATTCCGTTATGGTGGCTAAACCCGTTGTGGCACTTATTCTCCCGAGTGTTGGATGTTACCCGAGTGTTCAGATTTACACTCGGGAAAGTTATTTTTCCCGAGTGTAACACTCGAGAAATCAGTTTTACCCCGACTAAACGATCCCGAGTGTATTTTTCCCAATGGCGACCTTCGGGAATAGATATCCCTAGTGTTTTTGGTATTTTCCTGAGTGTTTCGGGCACTCGGGAAATTGACGCTTTCTGGTAGTGAGACAAGGGATCAGTAACGACTTTCATTATTTTCATCACCTTTTTTTCTTGATTTGTACAAGTTCGGTACATGGGTATTTATAGGTATCATGTACAAGCAAATGTTGATTTAGCCCTTGCCACCTTGGGAGCTTCAAGAATAGCGTCGAGGGTTACCTCGACACTTCCCTCGGGTGGTCCCTTTCAGCTGACATCTACAAAGATGAACATTAACAATCATTAAAGAATTACTAACATTAAACCTTGGTGGAAAGAGCCGCTCCCAGGGCCATCTACATCACCAAGAAAGCGTTCGCTGTTAGATCGCGCCTGGTTTTCTCTTGCCCGTCTGATCCGATCGGGTGCCCACGGGGCAAGGCTCCAAATCTTATCCCAGCTAAGGCTCACATGTTCCTTCCCCCAGCCCCTCAATTGATTGTGCCGCCATCCTCTCTACCTCCTCTCGCTCGCTTGAGCCCCGCACCGTCCACCCCCAACCCTTCGCCTCCCATTCCCCTCCCTCTCCCTTCTCCACCTCCCTTCCTTTCTACCCGCCGACCCTGGCTCTCTAGCCCCGCCAATCTGGTGCCGCAATTCTCCTCCCGTCGTGCCCACCCTTCCCTATCGCTTCCTCTGGCCAGAGCTCCTTCTGTCATGCGTCAGGTCACCCTTCTCCTCCTCCTCGCTCCTTCCCCTCCACCTCCCGTCTCCTCCCTCTCCGTCCGCCACCGATCTGCTCCCGTCCTCCCCTCTCGGTTCCCCTGGCTGGAGCTTTCATTTCTTGCTAGCCGGGTATATGTTCTTGAGTTTGCTCACCATGTATATTACCATTTAACACATTTCTCCTGCCATTTTTTAGTTCTATTGCTTAGATTGCCTATCTGTCTGCTCGTGCTAATTACCTTTGTTCATCTATTTTGTAGGGTTTTTTGTTTGCCCTACCTGTCTGTCTGCTCGTGCTAATTGCTGTTGTTCATCTAGTTTGTAGGTTTTTGGTTGGCCATCTGTTCGTTTCTTGATTGATGTTGCTTTAGATCGTAATCTGATCTTTTATGACATAGTGCTCAGGTTTGTCCTTTCCTACGTTCCTTGCTATGTCGTCTTGTGTGCGTATGTGTGTCCTTTTTTATTTCCTAATTGATTTTGTTGACTCACTCTGCACGTTCTCTTCTTTGTCCTCTCTTTGTTTCCTGATTGATTGCTTCTCAAGCTGATTATCTTGTTAGAGATATATGTATAGGTTGTTATTCCCCATTGTTATGAGGGGTTCTTTGCATATTCACCACCTGTACTTTGTGTATATATACCGGCCCATTGGCCTCATATTGAATACAAGTTGCTATTCCAACATGGTATCAGAGCATTAGGGTTACCTCTTCCTAGTCATTGCTTGCCAACTTTCCGTCACAACCGTGCAGCCGCCGTCGGCATCAACCTTCCCGCACTGGACCCGGCAACCTCCGCTCGGATCTTCCCTCACTGGACCCGGCCGAGGACTGCAGCCGCCCCGTCGCCTCTGCTTCCCTCACCGACGCGGCGCGTGCGCTTGTCCGGAGCGACAGGATCGGCGGGCTTCATCTTCTTGGCTGGGGAAGCCGTCGCCGTCGCCGTCGCTCGATTGGAGTCGGGATCTTCTCGGCTGGGGAAGCTGCCGCCGTCGCCGTCTCGATTGGAGTCGGGACCTTCGGCGTCGCCTCTCCCGAAGAAGCGGCTTGTCTTGGGAGGCGCGCGTCCAGCGCACCGCGACTTCCGGGCGGCGTGGTCGCCAGCGCCGCCGCCGCGCCGTTCGCGCCGGCTTGTCTTGGGAGGTCGCGCCATCCAGCGCACCAGCGACTTCCCAGAGCGCCGTTCGCGCCTCCCGCCCGCGCGGCTTGTCTTGGGAGGCGCGCCATCCAGCGCACCGCGACTTCCGAGCCGCTGTTCGCGCCTCCGCGCCGCCGCCGTTCGCGCATAACCGCCGCCGCAAGCTGCCAGGGGCGCCGCCAGCTGCTAGGGGCGCCGCCGTCACACAGGGGAAAAACCTAGTCGGTTTTCCCGTCGCGGCGATGGGCGGATAAGAGCCGGCCCAGCCGGCTCCTTTTAAAGGAGCCCCAAAAAAAAAAAAAAAAAAAAAGTTGTTCTAACGCGCCGTCCGGCGCCGCTGTTGAACCTCGTTGCCTTAATCGCCAGCGCCGTCGGCGCCGCCTACCAATGGGCACCGTTTCCCTCCCTCATTGTCGGTGATCTTCGGCGGTGTTAACTACACCGACCGTGTCTCACATGCGCATCCATATCGTGGTCTTCGTCTCGGGGCGTTCTCTGGCGATCTCACATGTCGCCATGCCCTACTCCTCCGACGGAACCTCGCTGTTGCGCTTCCCAGACGGTGACAAAGCTGTTATTGAGGCTGCTGGCCTTACTGATGAGAAGACTGCCTCGCCTACCAAGAGGCTCTTGGACTCCTACATGGATCGCTTGACTACCTACACTCGGTGGTGCGGCAGCGGCCTTTCGAGTGCTTCTTTGTCTTCATCGCCGATGTCGGCCTCGGTTCTCTTACGAGATTGTGGGATTTTCTTGGTGTCGGATGTGGACTCATCTTCGACAGGCGCTCTGAACCCTCCGAGATGCCCTCTACTTGTCGATGGTTCGTCAGAGCACTCTCTTGGCGAGGTGATGCTCTTTTGCGCCTTCTCGCTCGAGTTACGCGATGCTGCGTCAGCTGGACTCTCTTCGCTTCTTGGTTGTCGTTCTGCTCATCTTTGCTTGGTGTCCGTCTTGACACAGGAGTTTGGCGTGTCTCTGAGTTCCTTACTGCGCCGTCTGAGTTCGGCGGGCGTGCCCGGCTTCTTGCGTCACCTCGTGTCACTCTTACGGAGGCCCTTACCGAGATACGTGCGGAGGAGACTCGTCCGAGTGGTGCGATGCGATGCCACTCCCCTCGTGCTCGCCGCCGCACACTGCTACACCGATCGCTTCACGCTTGATCTGCTGCCTCCTCCGGTGGTACTGCCACGGTGGTGGTGGCGCCCTCCATCTGGAGGTGGTCGTCCTCGCTGCTCCTCTTTGCGACAAGATCGGCCACATTGAGTCCCGGTGCTACAAGAAATGCGGCATATTTCCGTCGTTCTTCTCCTAGCACGCGCACCGGTATTTCTACATCGGCGTGCGCATCGACTACTTCGCGTTTTCTCTCGAGCGGAGATAGCGGACTTGACGGCCGCTGCCGCCTGGGTCTTCCTCGGCGGAGTTCTGCGAGTTACTGCGGCGACTCTTGGGCCTTTGAGAAACCACCTCCTACGATCAGTACCTCCCGTGGATCCTTGATTAGGAGCATCCTTCCACATGACTTCCGATTCTTCCACTCTATCTTTTGTTACACCTCTTGATTCCCTGTCGGTATACTTCTGCTGATGGTACCTCTCTTTACGTCTGCAGTGAGGACCTCTTAGCAACTCATCTTTTCATGTTCCTTACATTGCTCATGTTCCTCGCCTAACCATGCGACTTCTTTCTGTGGGATGATTCTGACCTTGGTTATCGGATCATTCTCGACTCGACTCTTGTTGTGTTCGGGACCGCCACACGGAGCTCGGTTGGTTCGGCCCTCGGCGCCTTGACTCGCGGCGTCTCAGGAGCTTGGTAGCTTCACCTTCCTTCTGCTGCCACCGTCGCCGCGGTCTCTCGCCTCTGCCACTTCGTCTACGGCTCTTTCCAACAATGGCATCACCGTCTTGGCCATCTGTGTGGTTCTCGTCACGTCGTCTTTAGTTAAATCGTGGTCTTACAGGGTGCATCTCGGGAGGCGTGTCTCTACATTGTCAAGGTTGTAAGTTAGGCAAACAACTTCAGCTTCCTTATTCTCATAGTGAGTCAGTGTCTCAACATCCATTTGATCTTGTTCATTCTGATGTTTGGGGTCCGGCTCCTTCGTTTGAAAGGGGTCATCGATACTATATCATATTTATAGATGATTTCTCTCGCCACACTTGGATATATTTCATGTCTTCTCGTAGTGAGGTCTTGTCTATCTATAAGCAGTTTGCCACTATGGTTCTTTACACGTTCTCCACTCCTATTCGTGTCTTTCGTGCGACTCTCTGTGGCGAGTACCTCTCTCATCACTGCGCGGCTTCCTTCTTTGGCGGGGCACTCTCTTCGATTCTCTTGTCACGGTGCTCATGCTCGAATGGTGTTCTTGGCGCAAGCATCGTCACCTCCTTGAGTCGGCTCGTGCAATCGATGATTGCCGCCTCTATTCCACCTCATTTTTGGCGGAGGTCGTTTCCCTTGTCACCTATCTCGTCAACATCCAGCCTTCTTACGCTCTTGAGCGCAATCCCTATTGAGCGTCTCGTGGTCTCCTTCGACTACTCGCCCTTAAATCATTTGGCTGCGTTTGCTCGTTCTCCTCGCCCCTCGAGAACGCACTCAGCGGCGCTCGATCCATTGAGTGTGTCTTTACGGGGTACAGATCACGAGCACAAGGGCTATCGGTCTTTGGGATCTGTTGGTCGACGGATGCGGATTTCTCGGGATGTGACTTTCGACGAGTCTCGTCCCTTCTACCCGTCCCGTCTCTCCTTGACTTCCTCTGTGGAGTCTCTGTCTTTTGACCTTTCGAGATACACCTATCTTGTCTCCACATATTTCTCCTGTGGCCTCTCCGCCATTGTCGCCGCTTTGCCGTCTCCTGCGGCTCCTCGAGCTCCCCACTACACTCGACTACACTCGTCAAACTCGTGTTGAGGATCTTCGGATGAGCCACTTCTCTCGATGTTTCATCTTCTTACGATGCTTCATCTTCCCCGATGGGCCGTCTTCTCCTCGCTCGCTCTCGCGATCGCCGATCGATTCGGCCCCTGCCTGCTTTGCCTTTCTTTGGCGCGGCCTACTTGTGAGCTCGCCTCCTACCGGGATCTTGTTACTCATCCCGAGTGGCGGCATGCCATGGCCGAGAGATTCTTGCCCTTGAGCGTCTTGGTACTTGGGATCTTGTTCCTTTTCCATCTCACTCGTCCCATCACATGTAAGTGGGTCTATAAGATTAAGACTCGCTCGATGGCTCTCTTGGCGCTATAAAGCGCGTCTTGTTGCTCGTGGCTTCCAAAGAGAGCATGGTCGTGACTCTGACGAGACTTTTGCTCTGTGGCCCACATGACCACCGTCGCACTCTTCTTTCGGTGGCGTGCATTGCCACCGGTGCATTCTCAACTTGATGTCAAGAATGCCTTTCTTAATGGCGAGTTGCGTGAGGAGGTCTACATGCATCCGCCACAGGTATTCATTCTGAGGGCATGGTGCATGCCTTCGTCGCTCTCTCTATGGCCTTAAGCAAGCTCCTGCGTGCTGGTTTGGCGCTTCTCCTCTGTGGTCACTGCTGCTGGTTTTGACAAGTGATCATGATCCTGCGCTCTTTGTCCACACCTCGTCTCGTGGTCGGACTCTTCTTCTTACGTATGTTGATGATATGATCATTACAGGAGATGATTACGAGTACATTGCCTTTGTCAAGGCTCGTCTTAGTGAGCGATTCCTTATGTCGGATCTTGGTCCTCTTCGTTACTTCCTTGGGATTGAGGTTACTTCTACTCCAGATGGTTTCTTTATGTCCCAAGAGAAGTATATTCGAGATCTTCTTGATCGCGCCTCCCTCAGCGATCGTCGTCTGTTGAGACTCCTATGGAGCTCAATGTTCACCTCCAACACAACGGCGAGCCTCTTTACGATCCGGCTCGCTATCGTCATCTCGTTGGGAGTCTTGTCTATCTTCTTTGTTACTCGTCCGGATATCACTTATCCATTCACATTCGAGTCGGTTTGTTTACGCTCCCACCCGAGTCCACTCTGACCACCTTCTTGAGTTCTGCGATACCTTCGTGGGACTATCTCTCGCCGTCTCTTCTTTCCACGTTCGGCTCGTTCTGACTTCAGCTTATTCGGATGCTACTTGGGCGGCGATCCCTCGATCGCGGTCTATCTCTCCTTCTTGTGTTTTTCTTGGTGGTTCGCTTATTGCACGGAAGGCGAAGAAGCAGACCGCAGATGTCCGTTCGAGTCAGAGGTGAGTTGCGAGCTATGGCTCTCTTGGCAGAGATTACTTGGCTACGGTGGTTACTTGAGGATTTTGGTGTTTACATTACTACAGAGCTCCTCTCTTGTCGACGATGCAGTGCTATCGGATGTGCCGTGACCTGTGAAGCATGAGCTCACCAAGCATATTGGTGTTGATGCTTCCTTCATGAGGTCTTGTGTGCATGATCAGTTATTGCTCTTGATATGTGCCTTGAGCTTGGATAGCGGATTTCTTCACGAAGGCCCAGACTCGAGCACAGCACGGCTTCTACCTCTCCAAACTCAGTGTTGTTGATCCACCATGAGTTTGAGGGGGGGTGTTAGAGATATATGTATAGGTTGTTATTCCCCATTGTTATGAGGGGTTCTTTGCATATTCACCACCTGTACTTTGTGTATATATACCGGCCCATTGGCCTCATATTGAATACAAGTTGCTATTCCAACATATCTGACCTTCTATGTGGTGCTGCTCAGGTTTGTGTCTTCTGGTGCCTCGCTTATCATCATTGCTTATCATTGCTCATTACAGCCTTTCATTCGGCCTACATGTTTTTAGCTCCATGTTTCGTCCATGTCTATACGGTTATGCCTCCCTTTTGTGTCCTTCTTTACCTTCACATTCAGTTGATGGTCTGTGCGAGCCATCCAGTAGTTTATGCCCTCTACTGCCTTGTTTACCATGACTACTTATAGATAATTGAATACACTCTTTTGTTCTATCTACATGCTTTTGCATATCTATTTTGCTATATTTATATGATTCTTCCTGTCCTTAGCGTGTGCTTCGTACCCTTTACATTCAGGCCATGTTTTGTGGGAGCCATCCACTACAACCTATATTTTGTGCCTTCATCATGCTGTGGTTCGCGCACTAGAAATAGTGTGTTCATAGAGATTGTCAACTCGCTTCTATAGATGTATTACGGTATCTGTATAGTGCTACTTGTATTCAGTTGTCTATAAATACATCAGGATGTGCGTATATGTTGTGTCGTTCCTATCTACACATTCATGTGCTGCTTCGATGTGTTGTTATACTGTTCAGTTCCTTTCTTTCACTGTCTCTTTTCTACGGCTGCATGCATAGTGTATATATATATATGGACTCACTGTCCTTCCTTTGAAAACACAGTTAGAATGGTCCTGCAAATTTATATTTGCCTAGCTTTTGTTATTAAGTACTCAATTTGTCAGCATGTACATTGTCCACCTACCAATCTTGAACCAGCAACACCATCTACTATGCATACACACACGCGGCCGCATGAGTTCACAGGAGATCAGGCACAAATAGCAACCACTATTCAGATAGCTTACTCTTACGCCAAACTGTCATTTTGTCTTTTACTATTTCCTCTTTTGTTATTTACCAAACCTACTTAATTTCCTCCACTATGCTACACCATTACCGTACAAACATTTTCTATTGTTCTTATTGTTGTCTGTCATACAACCCCGTGCTTTCCTATTTTCATGTGCTTTGGTATCATACATCTTGACTTTCTCATAGTTTGCATTTTATATAGCTTACTCTTACTCTTCTTGTACTCTTACTCTTACTCACGCCACATTCTCTGCTTTGTTGGAGATAGTTTTGCTTCCACTAGAGAGCTGAATACTTTGCTTGCATTTTATATTGTTTCGCTATCTATTGTCCCATCATATGTTTTTTCCATCTTTCCTTAGCTCCTATTAGACCAAATAGTTAGTTGTTTCGTGAATGATCACATAGTTCTTTTAAGAATTAAGATTGTTATACATACTCTGCTTCCACTAGAGAGCTAATGACTTGCTTGCATTTATATGGTTTCCCTGTCTATTATCCCATTATATGTTTTTTCCATCCCATCTTTCATTAGCTCCTATTAGACCAAATAATTCAAAAGGTACATGCCCTCCTTAAAACTCTGCTAAACTGGATTTGATAAAAACAATGATATGACACAGGGTTGGGATTGTTTTGTGCACCTATTAAGTATTTGTGTCCAATGGTCTAAGCAGGTGATCCTACGGAGGTGCGATTTTTTCTAGTTTCTTTTTGACCAATTGACGTGTGTGTGTTTTTCATAATCATTAGTAACTAAGAAGGGATTCCAGCTGCTTATTGGACAATTTATGAAGCTGGAGGTTCCTTTGGAAGTGTTGATAGGTGCTTTCTTACCAAACACATTTAGTTCTCAGATCTTCTTTTGTTGTCTGCCCTTTTCTAACACCGATAGAATTTTGATATAGCTAAAGTGTTGATTATGTGATTGTGATAGTGCTTCCATGCAAGATGAAACCAATAGAAAATAAATGGCTTAAACAAACCACGCTTGGTAGCCTCCTCTTAACCAACATCATGTGGTATGAATCAAGAACAAAAAAAGGTGACCTTCTAGGCATCGAATCAGATGACACATGTTGTGGAAAGAAATTGCTTGAACCTCATCTTTCGTTAATTCTTCTATCGTTAGTATCATTGTAATATTCTAAATAAATAAATAATACTCTCTTAAAGGCCTGTGCGTAATTAAATAAATTAGATACGTAAAAATAAAATAATTTAGAGTTTTGCGGAGGGGTTAGACTGTGCGAGATATAAAAGGATCGTGGGGAGCGTTGGTTCTAGAAACCCTAGCAGTTTTTTTATTATTCCACCCTAGCCGCCGTCTTGTTTTTTCCGGGCGCGCTTGGATTTTCCTTGAGCCTTTCTTTCATTGCGGCGCGTGATCCTACCGCCGCTTGGGCGTGTAGCCGCCTGCCACCGAGTGCCATCGCCACCTATGGTGTGCGGCGTGGGCCGATGCGCATGTGTTGATTTTTACGCCACCGCGAGAAAATCGCCCATTTATCGCGTGCCGTGCCGTCGCATTTTTCCCAAGCCGCCGGAACTCTGTATGCCGTGTGGGTGTTGGTTGGGTGGCCTCCTGCCCGTGTGCATGTAGACCCGACAGCCGCACGCCGAGAGCATCAGCCAGCGCCGTCCTACCTTGGTGGCCATTTCACGTGAGACCAAGTGTTGTGCTAGCAATTGGCAAACGAAGGAACAGTAGGAGGTTTAAGTCAAGGAAGAGAGAAAAAAAATAGAAGAAAAGAAGTCAAGATCGGGATTTTCGTCGTGTGGGTAACGATCAAGCTTTCCTCTCTGTTGTTTATTTTATTATAGTTTTAGAATCGAGATTAGAATAAAGAATTGACATGTTTCTAGTATGGGAAAAATCGAACAGTAGATTTGTTTACCCTGCTGTTCTGTTGAACGATTTATTCGGATACCTTGATGACTAATTTTGGAAATATCATATACTAGTTAATTGTAGATAATTTCGATATCTTTCTATAGCATATTTAATCATGTCGATCGGACAAGTAGAATTCGAGATATGAATTTTGGAAGACTGCTGTCTTTGTGGTTGTCGTCTTTCGGCGCTGTTTTGGTAGACTGCAGATTAAAAATAGTAATTTGCCTAATTAGAGTTTTTGATCTACATCAAAGATGTAGATAATTGTCTAAGGGTTCTTTAGAATCCAAGAACTCGAATTTTGGTTGGGTAAAACAAAGGTTATGAATTTAGTAAGACCCGCTGTCCCGAAGCGGACAGATCGGTTTTCTGGGCTAAAAACGGAGGGTTACATGATTTAATTAGAAGACTTTGTAATCTAAGAAAATGAAGGGAATTTTGTGTAGAATCCAGAACTGGGTGGTTTGTCGTGATCGGACTTTTGAGTCAAAAGTTACGTTCATTTTAGTACCAAGACAGCAATGGGTAACTTTTCGGTACCGGAGAAGCGTGGTAGATTTGGGGACGTGTAGGAGCGATGTCGATTGATTGTTGTTCTTATGATGCTGTAGCTTGTATTGAAATTTGAGTATTTAATGTGGGAGAGGACTCGTGCTTGTTTCCATCTTCTAGCCAAATCGTGCCTCGCGACCAGTAAAGGCAAGTGCATGGTAGACAGCGATCAATTATTGATCACTGTTTTCTTTATCTTCTATTACCATTATTGTTGTGCTTTTATTTTATTTAATTGCAAACAAGGGATTGGTATGTTTATATCTTTGTTGACAATCATGAAGAAAAGTTGAATATGATGTATATGATGGAGTTTGCATTTTTCATACATAAGCATCTTTGCATATGAGCAGGTAATCATGAATGATCACAACTCCACGGGAGTGGAGGAGGTCCCCGATCCTTGTGGAGGAACGGGCTTGAGAGTGAATGTTGTCGCGAGCATTCACTCATGCTACACCGGTATACGCGAAAGAAGTGCATGTGGACATGTAGATTAGAGTTGCATTAATATATGAGACTAATGGGTGTTAAACAAAGGGAAGATAATAGCATGAGAATTTTAATAGAAGTACCTGTGATGATAATGAAGTTATTGAATGCTGTTGATTTATTATTGTTCGTTGTATATTGATGTGTTTCTTGAGTCGTGGACTCACCCTTGCTCTTTGTTGTCTTTAGGTGATCTTGAGGGCCAGAATGGAGAGCGAGTAGAGCACATGGATTAGATCCATACTTCAATCACATGATCATTTGCCATAAGAACCTTTTCATCAATGTTGGATTATCTTGGACATGTTAGAGGCTGAATAAAGTTTAGGTCACATTTTGGACTAGATTATTTATTTCAATGATTTGGATTCAGTAGTTGGTGTTATCCTGGATTGTTTACTTGATTATATTTCCCCTTGCTTATTTACTCTTGCTTGATTCATAAATTATGAATGTTCTTTTGTGATCGAGGGATATGTCCATTGATATCTTCTTGCTGAAATTTTATAGTCTGTCAATATTTATTAGTTTAGAGAGTAGTTTAGTGGCATTCGGGCTCGGTGTTGAAATTTGGGTGTTCTGATTAGTATCGAGCGGGCTTTAGGTCCGTGGTGAATAGATTAACAACTTAGGCAAACTAAAATTGTTAAAATTTGTTATTGTTTTAGTAAATCAACTAAACTTTGCTAATGGCTAAACAATCTAAAATTTGACAAACTAGTGCCTGATGGGTTAGAGAGAGTGCGATCATCGTTTCGCTTTCGTTATGTTGTTTATTGAAGCATGATTTTATTTTTGACCTTTGAACTCATTTTGTATTGTTGATTGTGGTTGATAGCTATGCAGGGGTAGAGGGCGTGGTCGTGGTGGCGCGATGCGTGGAGGTCGGGGCGCGGGCGGGGTCAGTGGAGCCACCTCCTATGTGAGATGAGTCGATGGCGAGGGGTTCTTTGTTGACCCGCCTCGGTTGTGGTCGAGATGAGACCCCGCTTTCTTTGAGAGAGTTGGTGGGAGAGATCCGTACTCTTTGTCAGCGGTAGCCGCGGCCTCATTCTTCGCGGCATCTGTTGTTGCTCTGTCGCTCCTCCACCGGTTCTGGCGCGGATGACACCGAGTGGATGGGGTTGAGGTTGGATCCCTTTGACGGTCGGGTACACCGGTCGAGCGTGGCGGATTGCGCTACATGGAGAGGCGATTTGGAGCTCTGGAGATGTCTTCACATCGAGGGTCCGTTTTGTAGCCTTTCAATTTGAAAGGGCAGCGGATATTTGGTGGGAGGCGTGTTGTCTTCGAGGACCGCCACTCAAGGGCGATCACTTGGGAGGACTTTGTTGATCGGTTCAAGGAAAGATCTACCCCTACTCTTTTGTTGAAAAGATGGAGGTTGCCTTGGCGACCTTTGCTCAAGGGAAGAGGTCTATTCTTGAGTATGAGGTGAGTTCAACAACTTGGTTCACTTTGTCCCTTGATGCAAGCGATGATCTTGAGAAAGCCAAGAGGTTACATCGGGGTCTCAATAATGAGTACCGACATGTGTTGGGAGCTACTCCACTCCGTGACTCTGACTCTGTTGTGGAGCAAGCTAGGGGCATGGAGTTGGAGATGCACGACTCACGAAGAGCGACAAGCCTCGGTGGATGGTAGCTTCGGTGGTGACGGAAGAGGAGCTCTAGTGAGGAAGTGGGTATGTTCGACCGCTTTCAAGAAATTCAAGGAGGACCGCGATCCTTCAAGTCTAAGCGATCGAGTCGTTCTCTTCTTGGCGCCCGTCCTTTGCAGTACTCGGCTCTTCGTCTGTCCCTGAGGCGGTATGCTTTGCTTTAAGTGCGGTGATGGACACCGTCTTCTTGAGTGCTCTTAGGCGGAGATTGCCGTCGGTGTGGCCGACCGGGTCACAAGGAGCGGGTGTGTCGCCAGAACCCCGCTAGTGTGATCAAGTGGGAGCCTGTGCCATCTTCTTCTTCAGTGGGTCCTGCTCGATGATCTTTCCAGATGATGGCTGCTCCTCCTGCACCGCTACTTCCTTCAGCTTGGGCACCTCCAGTAGGGTACTACTGGTAGCCGCCACCTCTGGCACCACTTCAGGTTACATGACCGGCTTTACCTGCACCGCCACAGCGGATTGTTGGGGCTCTCGCCGCCCCGGCGTCGTCTTCTATCGCCATGGCGCCACCTGGAGTGTACGCCATGCCCACAGCGGAGTCCGCGGGTCGTCCCGACGTGGTGATAGGTACTTTGCTTGTGGATTCGTTTGATGCTTTAGTCCTTTTTGATTCAGGGGCTACCTTTTCATTTGTCTCGACGGCGTTTGCTAGGAGAGCGAACTTGAGTATGAAGTGGATTTCTCAGTTAGTGTTAGTTAGCTCTCCTAGGGGAATTATTGCGAGCCCTACTGTTTGTCCTGGGTGTTCTATTGTCATTGATGGAGAGAAGTTCACGGCGAATTTGATAGTTATACAAATGGAGCCGTTCGACGTTATCTTGGGTATGGATTGGTTGCACTCTTATCGAGCCGTGATATCCTGTTTCTATAGAAACGATCTCTGCATGCGACCCGTGCTGGGACACTTTGACCTTTCGAGTGCACCTCCGCGCTCTCTTTCGATGTTGGTGAATTTGTTCCGGTCGTGTATGATGGCCGGGCTTCTCTTAGCTCTTCTTTGAGAAAGCGGCGTGGCCGCAGATTGAGGAGATTCGGTGGTTAGGGATTACCGAGATGTGTTCCCGCTTGAGCTTAGGGCTTACCACTGCGCGAGGCGTGGAGTTTCGCATTGATCTTGTTCGGTACTCGTCCCATCTCGATGTCTCCATATCGACTAGCACGTCCGTTTGGGGCGAGTTGAAGAAAGCAATTGGATGATTTGTTGGCTAAAGGTTTGATCGGCGTGGCGTATCGCCGTGGGGAGCTCTGTTCTATTCACGAGAAGAAGGATGGGAGTTGGCGCATGTGTGTTGATTACTGTGCGCTTAATGCAGTCACAATCAAGAACAAATATCCATTGCCCCGCATAGATGACTTGTTTGACCGGTTGAATGGAGCTCAAGTATTCTCCAAGATCGATCTCTAGTCAGGGTATAATCAAATCCGTGTACGTGAGCGGGATGTAGAGAAGACTGCTTTCTCCACCAGGTATGGGCATTATGAGTATAAAGTTATGTCTTTTGGATTGACTAATGCACCTGCCATTTTTATGGAGACCATGAACAACATGTTGCACGAGTATTTGGATGACTTAGTTGTGGTGTTCATTGATGATATTCTTATCTATTCCAAGACCAATGAAGATCATGAGCGTCATTTGAGGCTGGTTTTAGAGACTTTGAGAGAGCACAAGTTCTATGCTAAATTGAAGAAGTGTGAGTTCTGGATTTCAGAAGTGAGTTTTCTGGGTCATGTGATTAATCCTCAGGGCATTGCTGTTGATCCTAGTAAGGTCTCTACAGTGGTGGATTGGAAGAGGCCGACAAATGTGAAGGAGGTGAGGAGTTTCTTGGGCTTGGCTGGTTATTATCGGCGTTTTGTGTAGGATTTCTCTAGCATCGCCAAACCGATGTCTCAACTTACTCAGAAAGGTGTGAGATTCCAGTGGACTGATGAGTGTGAGCGCAGTTTCTGCACTTTGAAAGAGAGGTTGGTGACCTCTCCTATTCTCACTTTTCTCGAGCTAGGAAAGCGGTTCACAGTCTTTTCAGATGCGTCTCGAGTCGGTCTTGGCTGTGTTCTCATGCAAGACGGTAAGGTAATTGCTTATGCGTCGAGGCAGTTAAAGAAGCACGAGCAGAATTATCCCACTCATGACTTGGAGTTGGCTGTGGTTGTCTTTGCTCTCAAGATTTGGAGACATTATCTATACGGCGAGCCTTGTGATATTTTCACAGATCACAAGAGTCTCAAGTATATCTTCACTCAGAAGGATCTGAATTTGAGGCAAAGGAGGTGGTTGGAGTTGATCAAGGACTATGATCTTACTATTCAGTATCATCCAGGAAAGGCCAATGTAGTTGCTGATGCCCTTAGTCGCAAGGCGACTACTGCTACTCTAGATTGCCTCATTGCTGATTTTGATCGCATGGGAATATCTTATTGTTATGCGGGCACATCACATGTTGAGACACGCTTGATCCTTGAGTCGGCTATTCCGCACGTGTCGGAAGCACAACAGAGTGACCGTTACTACGGGAGGTTAGGAAGCGTCCCGGATGAGGGCAAAGAGGGTGATTTTAGCATGGACGATTCTCGGTGCTTTGAGGTTTAAAGGCGCGCTTGCGTGCCACAAAAGGCGGAGGTCAAAGATGATATCTTGAGGAGGCACATCGCACTGCATAATCGCTCATCCCGGTGAGACTAAGATGTATCGAGATCTCAAATGAATTTTTGGTGGAAAAGGATGAAGGTGGACATTGCTAATTATGTGGCTTCTTGCGGTGTTTGTCAGCAAGTGAAAGCTGAGCACAAGCGTCCTGCAGGGTTGTTGCAGCCTTTGGTGGTTCCCCGGTGGCCTTGGGATGATATCTCTATGGACTTTGTGGTTGCACTACCTCGTTCGCCGCGAGGGAAGGATGCAGTTTGGGTAGTAGTGGATCAATTCAGCAAGTCTGCGCATTTCATTCCTATTCGCACTACCAATTCAGCGAGTGATCTAGCTCCTATTTATGTGCGTGAAATATTAAGACTGCATGGTGTGCCAAAGACCATTATTTCTGACACGCGAAGTTTATCTCCAAGTTCTGGGAGAGTCTGCAGAGTGCATTGGGCACACAGCTCCGCCTTAGTACAGCGTTTCACCCACAGACAGATGGGCAGCCAGAGCGTACTATTCAGACTTTAGAGGATATGTTGCGGTCTTGCGTTTTGTCTTGGAAGGGTAGTTGGGAGGACCAGTTGCCACTTGCAGAGTTTGCTTATAATAATAGTTACCATTCCAGTATTAGAGCCGCACCATTTGAGGTTCTCTATTGGCGGAAGTGCAGATCGCCACTTTGTTGGGATGCAGTTGGAGAGAAGGCAATTTTGGGTCCGGATTGGATTCAGAAGACCGTTGAGCGTGTGGTCATGGTGAGGCAGAATTTGTTGGCAGCTCAGAGTAGACAGAAAAGCTATGCTGATGTGAGGAGGCGTGACTTGGAGTTTGCGGTGGGTGACCAGTGCTCTTGAGAGTGTCTCCCACTAAAGGTATTGTTTGGTTCGGTACCAAAGGGAAGCTTAGCCCGAGGTACGTTAGACCGTTCTCGGTTATTGCAAGAATTGGGAAGTTAGCCTACCGTTTGGACCTTCCTGAGTCCATGTGTGGGGTTCACAATGTGTTTCACGTCTCGATGCTGAGAAAGTTTTTGAGAGACCCAGAGCATAAGATTTCATTACAACCGCTGACTATTGAGCAAGATCTCACAATTGAGTCGCGTCCGGCGCGCATTCTGGAGAGGTCGGAGCGAGTGCTGAGGAACAAGACGTTGGTATACGTCAAGGTGTGGGCGTGTCGATCACCGAGAGAGAGGCGACTTGGGAGTTGGAGTCTCGCATGCGCGAGCAATATCCGGAGTTGTTCACGTCTGGTACGTATTATTTTGTTGTTCAATTTCAGAAGTGTAGTTGTTCCTTGAGTAGAACAACGAGCAAAATTCGGGGTCGAATTCTGTTAAGGGGGGTAGAATGTAATATTCTAAATAAATAAATAAATAATACTCTCTTAAAGGCCTGTGCGTAATTAAATAAATTAGATACGTGAAAATAAAATAATTTAGAGTTTTGCGGAGGGGTTAGACTGTGCGAGATATAAAAGGATCGTGGGGAGAGTTGGTTCTAGAAACCCTAGCAGTTTTTTTATTATTTCACCCTAGCCGCCGTCTTGTTTTTTCCAGCGCGCCAAAGAGCTGCGCCTTTCTTTCATTGCCACACGTGATCCTACCGCCGCTTGGGCGTGTAGCCGCCTGCCACCGAGTGCCATCGCCACCTATGGTGTGCGCGTGGAAGCCGGTCTGCATGCGTTGATTTTTCTGCCACACGCGAGAGAAATCGCCCGACTGCATGCGTGCGGTACCGCCGTCGCATTTTCCCAAGCCGCGGCACTCAGATGCCGTGTGGGTGTTGGTTGGGTGGCCTCCTGCCCGTGTGCATGTAGACCCGACAGCCGCACGCCGTGAGCATCAGCCAGCGCCGTCCTGCCTTGGTGGCCATTTCACGTGAGACCAAGTGTTGTGCTAGCAATTGGCAAACGAAGGAACAGTAGGAGGTTTAAGTCAAGGAAGAGAAAAAAAAATAGAAGAAAAGAAGTCAAGATCTGGATTTTCGTCGTGTGGGTAACGATCAAGCTTTCCTCTCTGTTGTTTATTTTATTATAGTTTTAGAATCGAGATTAGAATAAAGAATTGACATGTTTCTAGTAGGGGAAAAATCGAACAGTAGATTGGTTTAGCCTGCTGTTCTGCTGAATGATTTATTCGGATACCTTAATGACTAATTTTGGAAATATCATATACTAGTTAATTGTAGATAATTTTGATATCTTTCTATAGAATATTTAATCATGTCGATCGGACAAGTAGAATTCGAGATATGAATTTTGGAAGACTGCTGTCTTTGTGGTTGTCGTCTTTCGGCGCTGTTTTGGTAGACTGCAGATTAAAAATAGTAATTTGACTAATTAGAGTTTTTGATCTACATGAAAGATGTAGATAATTGTCTAAGGGTTCTGTAGAATCCAAGAACTCGAATTTTGGTTTGGTAAAACAAAAGTTATAAATTTAGTAAGACCCGCTGTCCCGAAGCGGACAGATCGGTTTTCTAGGCTAAAAACGGAGGGTTACATGATTTAATTAGAAGACTTTGTAATCTAAGAAAATGAGGGGAATTTTGTGTAGAATCCAGAACTGGGTGGTTTGTCGTGATCGGACTTTTGAGTCAAAAGTTACGTTCATTTTAGTACCAAGACAGCAATGGGTAACTTTTCGGTACCGGAGAAGCGTGGTAGATTTGGGGACGTGTAGGAGCGATGTCGATTGATTGTTGTTCTTATGATGTTGTAGCTTGTATTAAAATTTTAGTATTTAATGTAGGAGAGGAGTCATGCTTGTTTCCATCTTCTAGCCAAATCGTGCATCGCAACCAGTATAGGCAAGTGCATGGTAGACAGCGATCAATGATTGATCACTGTTTTCTTTATCTTCTATTACCATTATTGTTGTGCTTTTATTTTATTTAATTGCAAACAAGGGATTGGTATGTTTATATCTTTGTTGACAATCATGAAGAAAAGTTGGATATGATGTATATGATGGAGTTTGCATTTTTCATACATAAGCATCTTTGCATATGAGCAGGTGATCATGAATGATCACAACTCCACGGGAGTGGAGGAGGTCCCCGATCCTTGTGGAGGAACGGGCTTGAGAGTGAATGTTATCGCGAGCATTCACTCATGCTATACCGGTATACGCGAAAGAAGTGCATGTGAACATGTAGATTAGAGTTGCATTAATATATGAGACTAATGGGTGTTAAACAAAGGGAAGATAATAGCATGAGAATTTTAATAGAAGTACCTGTGATGATAATGAAGTTATTGAATGCTGTTGATTTATTATTGTTCGTTGTATATTGATGTGTTTGCTGAGTCGTGGACTCACCCTTGCTCTTTTGTTGTCTTTAGGTGATCTTCGAGGACGCCGTAACTGAGAGCGAGTAGAGCACATGGATTAGATCCATATTTCAATCACATGATCATTTGCCATAAGAACCTTTTCATCAATGTTGGATTACTCTTGGACATGTTAGAGGCTGAATAAAGTTTAGGTCACATTTTGGACTAGATTATTTATTTCAATGATTTGGATTCAGTAGTTGGTGCTATCCTGGATTATTTACTTGATTATATTTCCCCTTGCTTATTTACTCTTGCTTGATTCATAAATTATGAATGTTCTTTTGTGATCCAGGGATATGTCCATTGATATCTTCTTGCTGAAATTTTATAGTCTGTCAATATTTATTAGTTTAGAGAGTAGTTTAGTGGCATTCCAGGCTCAGTGTTGGGCTGGGGTGTTACAATCATGCCTTACTTTCTATTAATTTTTTTCTCATGTGTTACACTATTCTGGGTTGACTGCTCTTAAGGTTACCGATTACTCTAATTATATATATCCTGATCTTTTGATAATTCTTATGTCCTTACTTATTATCGTGCCTCTTACTTTTTTTGGGTCTGAATTGCACATGATGCTACGTTGTCGCTTTTTCTTTCCTATGAGCAAAGTATAGAAACATAGTTTATTTATTGTGTCAGACTATTGCACTTTTTTCCCGGCCTATGAAACCTTATAAAATTATTTGTCTCGTCAAAACATAATTTATTTGATTTATGATATACATCTAGACTTCTATCGTGCCTATGTATTTTCGGCACCACTACCTCTTACTATTACCACCATTATTATATCTTTTGTTTTATGTACCTTCTTCTTCCTGTTGTTTGTTCCTTATTCTCTTAGCACTGCCGACTGTCGAGCAGAAGAGGAGAGAAAGAGGAGCAATGGGAAAAGCTATTGAGTCGCCTGTATTTAAATTACTATCTCTTGCTTTTTCCTGTCGCTATAGCCAGTGTATATATAGCACCAACATTTTGTACATCTGTTTTTTATTTGCCTTTGCTATTTAATTTGTTTGCTTTGCTCTTCTCTATTAGATCAGTAAGATGATGACCTTCCTCAGACCACACCGCTTTAAGCAGCAAAACAGACTATTATGGTTGTAACTTTGTCCAGGTATTGAACCCCTACTCATACAAGACTCATTAGTGTAGATGTCTTTGTCCCAGACCTTGTACCTGTGTAAAGGACCGTTCTGTAGCACGAAGTGCTCGAAAAAGCTTATTTACTGCCCAACAAGCCGAAAAGAAGGCAACTAGTCCACAGGTAATACTTAACAATTCTAGCTTACAGAGTCTAGCACCCATTTGCTCTTCGTCTATCTATGTTATTTAGACAAATTTATTGGTCTGCATCCTTCTCCCTGTGATTTTATTTTATAGCCTGCAAAAACATACCTAATAGTTCATTGCTCCCAAACTTAAGGGGGAACCACAGCAACCACTCAAACTTCAGTATCTTCCACCCAAGTGGTTCAGTCTACCCATCCCTGGTCTTACAAGTACTTGCACATCACTTCACTTGCTTTTCCTCTTCCTCTTTTTTTTGTTAGTATTGACGGTGCAGTTTAATCTAATGTCCAGGTCTGCATGTGCACCTGATCAGACTGTGTTAATTGCACACGCTAGAAAAAACTTTATCCACTAAGGAACCTAGCCAGTGGTGACAGCAGTCTAACCAGAGAAAGCACATGCAGGTATACTAACCCTAGACTATCATAGAACATAGAGCTCCCATCCAATATATATCTCATTCACTGCATTGATACACGTTCCATTGACATTTCTATGTAGGTGCCTACAAAAGTATACACTGGAACTAACACCTTAAAACAACACCTTTTGTTGCTATGTATATATTTTGTCTACTTCCATTTTACTGCTCCCTTAGTGCTTATAGAGACAGTTATCGGCTACTCATGCACTCCAAACAACCTTTTGGTCCCACTGCTACCTATGTCTGATGCTATTATGTGAATATATGCATGTCAGCCTACATATATATGTTCTAGTGCTTTATCGCTTACCCTTCATTTCTAATAATATATACATATATGTTTATTGTGATGCCCATTCCTGAACACATACTCCCTTATTCTATACTGGGATATTTTGCTATCTTATACTTACCTTTACCTAAGTTTTACTATCTTGACTGGATGCGGTTATGACAGAGTACACCGGATAAGAGGAGATATCCAGCGATGCTAACGCCAGTGCTCCTATTTCTATCGATCAGTAGTGCGCTAGCTTGCTACCTATAAGCAATGCTTATTGGTCTTGGCCCAGCAAATCATCAGTCCTGCCCCGAGTAGAGCAATGATGGCCACACCAATTGGCGCAGGTTCACTTCTAGTTAGAGGTTAATGGTGGAGTTATGGACGACTTGACCTTGTAGGTGAGATGTGTAGTTGAAGATCCCCTTTGGAGATGTCGTGTGGGGGACGCCTTTGCCGAGATGTGGGTGGGGAATGGGGAGGAATTGCTGTGTGTATCTTGCCTCCTAAGGCGCTACGTTCTTGGAGTGGGAAGTGACGATGTTGACCCTAGGCAAACCAGATATTTCGCCCACTCAAATCATTTGATGCACTTCGTCAAAAGAAATCATTTGATGCGCAATGGGGCTAACAGTGAAAGGCATTTCAGAGAGGCAGGGGTGAGGTCACGAGCTAATGGTCTCGTCGGCGAAGTGTACGGATTTTCAGACATGATTGGTTGGTACCCTGGACTCTATGCACGAGAAAAACTAACAGGTAGCTTGAAAAGTAGATAATTTTTGCCTGACCAGCCAAATCTAGAGGTGTGGTGTTTGGTTGTTGACCTGGGTCCGAAGAAAGTGTAAAATTTAAAAAAACACACACACATTTTGGGAATGAGGAAGCGTAAAACAATGAAATGCACTTCGCTGAAACCTTCATTCGTCCCCATCCCTTGTTCTTTCGGCGACAGGTGCCAGGCGTCGCGACGGCGGAGCGAGGAGGAGGCGATCGAAGAGTGAGGAGGCGGCGGTGGTAAAGCGAGAAGGCAGCGGGATCTATCTTGACGGCGACGACGACGGAGGCGGAGCCGAGCGAGGAGGCGGCGACAGCAAAGGCGGAGCAAGGAGGAGGTGGCAGCGGTGGAAGCGGAACCGAGAGAGGAGGTCATGGCGACAAGAGTGGAGCCGAGTGAGGTGCCACAAGGTGGAAGAAGCCGCGTGAGGGGAAGACGGTCACTCGCCTAGGCTTTTGAGCACCTAGGCCTAGCATCCTAGCTTCGCTTTCGAGCACCTAGGCCTAGCATCCTAGCCTGAATCAGACAAGCTCCCGGGGCTACAACCAAACACACCTCAGGCGCTCCCAGGGATGCTCCCGGCCAGGCAGGTCAGCTCCAAGGACGCAATTGAATGATTTGGGAGGACTATTTCCCACTACCACCGCAGGGGTGGACTGGACAATCCAACGCAAAGTTATTATAAGCCTACCTCCGGAGAAAATGGTGACTGGACATCTCTGTTGGACTAAACCGAAGAAAAATTTTCCCTCGAAAGAAACACGTATATTCAAGAAAGACAAGAGGTAATTTGGTGCTGCACAAGTCAGCTTTTCTATTACTTTGACTCTCAATCTTCTTACAAAGATTACATATGACTAGGGATGGCAATCGTGCCCGATTACCCGCGTACCCTTGGGTAAATACCCTAATAGAGCCGGGCATGGGCTTTTTTCTTTGCCCACGGGCATAAAAATGGGGGAAACTCTCTACCCGTCGAGTAAACAGGTACGGGCATGGGTAAGATCCACCCGTGCCCATTCCGCTCGTTTATCCGCGACATACACTGACAGGTAGGGTCAGTATTCAGTAATCAACTACTATGGCTAACTCAGACAGTCAATCACTCAGACTCCTTTCACTAGTCCCGCTTGGCTGCCACGAATTCTTTCCCCAAACCCCAACCAGCGAATCCTCTGCGCCGCCACCTCCATCCATTCCAGATCCCGCCACCGCCTCCCTCCCGGCCGCCACCTCCTGTAGTCCCGCTCGGCCGCCTCCTCCCTCCGAGCCGCCACCTCCCGCAGTCCCGCTCGGCCGCCTCCTCCCTCCCGGCCGCCACCTCACGCAGTCCCGCTCGGCCGTCTGGCCCACCTCATTCCTCCCGGCCGCTTCCTCACGCTCAGCTGCCGCAAAGGAGCCGCGCCGCCACCTCCAGATCTCAGTCGCCTCCTCCCTCCCGGCCACCTCACGCTCAGCCACCACCTCCAGATCCCGGTGACCTGCTCCCTCCCATCCGTGTCCTCACGCTCGACCGCTGCGAAGCAGCCGCGCCGTCACCTCACGCTCGGCCCTGGTCCGGCCATGGGATTGGCTTTCTCAATACCAGAGGGGATCAAAATTCCTTCCAATAATTGGTTTGGTCTCTTATTCCATCTTAATATTCATTCCTATTGCAAAAAGAGGATCTGTATGCACTAATATACCATGAAATGCTGGGGATTGTTTTACATTTTACAAGAGCAAAAAGCTCTACCACCCTAGCATTATAGAGAGGATATCCATCAAGGGCCAAAAATCAGTCAGTTTTTTGCATGTAACTTAGTTTGCCGATTGACTCCACATAGTTTGCTTGATTGACTCATCCTTCTTTATGTAAGTTTGGACCAAATCCTTGTCATCATAGTTTTTTGAACATGTCATATTGTATTTTGTGGCCCAAGTATCCATATGAATGTCGTGAAAGCAATTGGTTTGCTGATTTGATTTTTAGTTGTAACAATTTGATTCTATGGGAATGGATTAAGAAGATGATGATGAACAAGAATGATAGTAGATGCATAAGAATTTAGAAAAGAAAAGTGGCTGCTACAGCCCAATTTGATCAGATTATTCCTTCAGTTCCCAGCAGAGCTCCATAATATTTCTTATAACTATTTTTTTGAGATGTTTACTAACTTAGAAAAAAACATGTGTACCTTGCAGGGTGTTCTTATGCTCAATACTGTGCTAACTGGTATGACTATTTTTTTTCCCATTAGAATGAGATATCTATTGTTTCTCGTGTTGTTTCCTTCGCTATTATGCATTTATAATCTTTATTAAATTGTGCTACTATTTTTTGTTATTTTATGCACTTGATTCTTGATCACAAAAACTTCTTTTGTTTTTGGATTCTATTTAGCTGCACTTCATTGTATACTTGTAGTTGCAACTTTATTCTGGGCTTCCATTTGATGTTACTCATGTCCACTTGCTGATCGATGGGTAACAAGCATGCTCGCAGGTGATGGGTACCTACGGAGGTGATGCATTGTCCGCGAGTAAACGGGCATACCTGCGGGCGACGGGTATAGGCGAGATTCTTCGCCCGTTGTCCTTCGCGGGCATGCCCGTGGGTGGAAATCGGGGTCACGGGTATGGGTATAGGCGAGCACTACTTGTACCCGCCGCGCCCGATTACCATCCCTACATATGACCCTCTTTTATAGCCATAACTACTGCTACAGTACTCGGACTAGGACTGCTACGAATCAGTCTTGGATCTGATACGACAAGAAAAAAACTAAAACGGAAACTAATACTTAAACAAAGATTATGTAACAATCTCATCATCCTTTTTAATACCAATAGCGTAGTTTTCATACGCTATATTAGAGAGAGAGAGAGAGAGAGAGAAAAGAAAGGTAGGTCTGAGACACATGACTTATCATAGATAACAGATCCCAGGCCAGTGTTGGCGGACAATATCCCCCACATTCTACATCTTAATAATAGTTCCGTCAATTTGCAAGGTATAATAAAGGCGTTAAGTGCAAATTCCGTCATTTATATATTAACTTTTCCACTAGTGTCGTGTTTGCAAGATTATCTAAGGAACAGGCATGGAGAAGGACAAATCAACAAACGATAGCAATACGGCGAAGTTGGCGGTCAACTTACCCATCCTAGCTCAGCCGCTCCCGCTCCCTTTGGCACTACCCCTTGTGGGCTAACGGGAGATGACCATGGGTTGGTTGTCACCCAGCTCGGTCGAGCTACTACTCAACCGCATAATTTTGGAAAGATTTGAGGGGGAGTGCAACATGGAGACCGGGAAGCCAGCGCTCCATGGATCGCGCGCGTACACCTTCCGTGACGTCAAACCTCGCCACGGAGTAGATCAACTCTTCTTCTAGTTCGGTAAACGTTATGTGACCCTTTCTCGTTATGCTTGAATGGCTCGCAGTAGTTAGTAGGCGAACATCACAGTAATAAACCCAAGGCTTTGGAATAGAAGTAGAAAGGCGATCATTCGGCAAACCATGACTAGATGAAGGTTGTTTACCCTCTGCTCTTACCTATTACCTAGACCGATTCCACTTTCACAGTCACCCTTGACTACTCGCAAAACACCCGTCACTTAGTAGAAAATTAAGTTCGGAAAAAAGCCTTACTCGTTCGTCGTTGATACCATACACCATAATACTCCGAGGTTAAGGTCTACTGTTGAATATATGAGTATTTTTTAAATTACTATAATTCAGAAATATACTAAATGAATCATGGATAATACTTTAACCTTTTCTATAAAGCAGGTAATTATGAACACCATAGTCGTACGAATTTCTAGAAGTACAGAAACTAGTATTCCTATCCCAGTATTCAAGACAACAACAGATAATAGAGCTAAACAAACAAAAAGTGTGAGAAATATGTACCCAGAACCAGTAGATGGAACATCAGCAGAAGTGTTGGTGGGCTCGTCGTTCGCCATGGCGTAGTGAACGTCATGGTAGTAGTCGTGCAGATGATGTAGATGAAGCAGAGGATCAGATGATGACGAAGCAGCGATCGGATGAAGACGAAGCAGCGAGCAGTCGCCGAACGCTCTCCAAAAAATCTTATTCGTCCTCGCTCGTGCAAGCCTTCAAGTACGGGGGTTCCGGAGGCCTGCTCTACCGGTTCGACCGTACACGCGCCTTGCTGGATAGAGATCACCGGACACAACAGCAACAGACTCGTGGAGTGAATTGGAGAAGCAGCCGAACACGAACAGTTCTTTGTTCTTGTAATAGCCAAAAAACGAAGAGGCATAGACCAGAGGAAACGGTTGCCATCAACCAGTACAAACTGTAGCCATAACTCACTGATAACTGAACCTTCGTTAATGCCATTACTTCGAGTTTCAAATAGATAAAGAAAAATGTGCATGCACCCAACGTGCCTGCGCGCACACGCACACGCACCGCACCGCGAGGCGAGGAGAGGCGAGCGAGCGAGCCCGTGAGCGCGCGCGCGTGTGTTGGCTTTCTTTAATTCCACAAGAGGGGCTACCACGTTCCACCTTATAAAGTGGTGTAACTCCCGTTCAACTCTCCATGTTGGACTAATCAATTTTAGCATTTGCACATGGGCCTTTGGATTCTCTAGGAATTAATTAGAAATAAAAACTGGGCTCAGCCCGTATTAATTCCTACAATCCCCCACCAGATCTCAAAGACACATGTGTAACTACCCAGCCCAACATGAGCCTGGGATGCAACTAAAATAACAATATCACAAATACAAATCTAAGACACTACAAAAAAAAATCGGCAGAACCTCCTTTGTATAACTAAGTTTACCGGAGATTCCAATAGATGCTTATAAAATTATCACTATTTCAACATCCAAAGTTCATCGAAGCATTCATAAATAATCTACTCAGCTAAAACATAAACAAGCATAATTAAAATTTACCACTCTCATTATTACAAATAAACCAATGCATTCAAGTATAGCCAAAGTTAATACTTAAGCAGTTTGCTTGTTATAAAGGTACGGTCTAAATGATAATTATCTTTTCAACAATATGTGGTAGTGAGTGCAACCAAAGCAACCCTACTCCCTCCCATGCATGCCGTCCGCAAACGAGGTACCTAAAAACACAACATCAGCAAGAGTGAGTCCAAGACTCAGCAAAGTACAAATAGCAGGACAATAGCCAACACAACTGTAATTAACAACATCCATCCACATAACCCAATAAGAAATATGTCTCATGCTTATGCGATGCAAACTGTTCAAATGCACTTTTCTTTCTCTCTTTGCATATATCAGATTGTGGAGTGTGCATCCGTCGATGCACACCCATGCCTGTGCCTTCTAGCACAGGCACCTTAGCCCATACTCCACAAGTATGGGGACCCAAAGGCCCATCATATTCATGATGGAGACCTCAATTAATGCTTGGTCACCACATGATCATGCCTCCAATATGATATCATGATGCACATGGTCAATTCTTTAAATCATCATGCATACATGAAACTTACGCATACTTCTAGCATTTACGGGCATTATTGTCCATAACATTCGAGCCTCCATGATTAACATAATATACTCATAGCATAGTACACATAAACAAATGATCACACACAATTTACCACTACTGTACTTGCCTTAACCACGAGAGAACGAGGGATGTACAGAATGATCTTCTCCCTGCACCGGTCCACCACCTGAATAACAGTTACAACACATGCTAAGACACAGCAGCGGATCAAAACAACCTATATAACAACAACCATGGACTTGCAAAACTCCTAAGTCGATCCCGACCCCAAACTTCTAAACGTCGATCTGTCCCCTCGGTGGATAGTTAACTTCAAAAATCCATATCTATTAGTACAGGGGTCCAAATAAGATGTTCTTAGACTTTCTGGAAAGATAATTAAATTCTCCAACTAAGTATAGTTGGTGAGCCTTTCTGAATAGGCGAAGTAATACCCCTACCAGGCCACTTAAAACAACATCAGCTTCACGTTGGATTTTCTAGACAGAGTACTAAAACCACCATAACATTTGCTACGCAACATGGAATGGGGTGATCTTGGTCCCTCTGGAATCATAACAAAACCAGCTACAATAGTCTAGTTGGATAAGTCTCCTGATTCGGCCTCCTACTAGTTCTTATATTCAGGTAAAGTTTTCCTAAGTTTTCTGCTCTGCAATCTGACAGTTAGCAAAACAGCAACGGTAAAAATTTCATAACTTTTGGTTGCCAACTCTAAAAATTATTTTCTTTATCATCTTGGAAAGATTTCTGACTCCTCTACAATATTCATTATGGGTGGCTTTTCTAATTCGGCCTATAAAAAATTCATAATAACAAGACAATGCAATCTGCCACAACTCGTCAGCTCTCCTGGTCAGTCACGATAAAACTATTATAACTCCTAAACCGTTGGTCTAAATCAGGTGATCTCGGTGCCCAAAGAAAGCTAAAACCGAGATGTACAACTTTTTAAAATGTGATTAGGTCATAAAATGAACGTAACATACCCATATATGACAAGGCGGCGCACCGCAGGGAGAGGTGGGGAGAGGCGGCGGCTCAAAGTGGGGAGGAGGAGGGAGAGTGGGGAATTTTGGGTTTGGGGGGTGGGAGCCCCTCCCCCCTTTTTGGCCGGCCACCACTTGGGCCCCTCCTGGGCTGCGGCCCAGGCCCAGGTTGTCGAGGATTTACGAAAAACCCCTTCTCTTTTCAGGAATTTCTACTCATTTAATTGTCTTTTCTCCCCCGGCTATTTTTGTAACACCCCAGCCCAACATGAGCCTGGGATGCTACTAAAATAACAATATCACAAATACAAATCTAGGACACTACAAAAAAAATCGGCAGAACCTCCTTTGTATAACTAAGTTTACCGGAGATTCCAATAGATGCTTATAAAATTATCACTATTTCAACATCCAAAGTTCATCGAAGCATTCATAAATAATCTACTCAGCTAAAACATAAACAAGCATAATTAAAATTTACCACTCTCATTATTACAAATAAACCAATGCATTCAAGTATAGCCAAAGTTAATACTTAAGCAGTTTGCTTGTTATAAAGGTACGGTCTAAATGATAATTATCTTTTCAACAATATGTGGTAGTGAGTGCAACCAAAGCAACCCTACTCCCTCCCATGCATGCCGTCCGCAAACGAGGTACCTAAAAACACAACATCAGCAAGAGTGAGTCCAAGACTCAGCAAAGTACAAATAGGAAGACAATAGCCAACACAACTGTAATTAACAACATCCATCCACATAACCCAATAAGAAATATGTCTCATGCTTATGCGATGCAAACTGTTCAAATGCACTTTTCTTTCTCACTTTTGCATATACCTGTATTGTGGAGTGTGCATCCGTCGATGCACACCCATGCCTGTGCCTTCTAGCACAGGCACCTTAGCCCATACTCCACAAGTATGGGGAACCAAAAGCCCATCATATTCATGATGGAGACCTCAATTAATGCTTGGTCACCACATGACCATGCCTCCAATATGATATCATGATGCACATGGTCAATTCTTTAAATCATCATGCATACATGAAACTTACGCATACTTCTAGCATTTACGGGCATTATTGTCCATAACATTCGAGCATCCATGATTAACATAATATACTCATAGCATAGTACACATAAACAAATGATCACACACAATTTACTACTCATCAGATTTGCCTTAACCACGAGAGAGCGAGGGATGTATGTAATGAGTTGCTCCTCGCACCGGTCCACCACCGAATAATGCTTATAACACATGCTAAGACACAAGAATGGATCAAAACAACCTATATAACAACAACCATGGACTTGCAAAACTCCTAACTCGATCCCGACCCCAAACTCCTAAACGCCGATCTGTCCCCTCGGTGGACAGTCAACTTCAAAAATCCATATCTATTAGTACAGGGGTCAAAATAAGATGTTTTAGACTTTCTGGAAAGATAATTAAATTCTCCAACTAAGTCTAGTTGGTGAGCCTTGCTGAATCGGTGAAGTGATACCTCTACCAGGCCAATTAAAAAAACATCAACTTCACAACGAGTTTTCTGGACAGAGTTCTAAAACCACCATAACTTTTGCTACACAACTCGGAATGGGGTGATCTTGGACTCTCTGGAATCATGACAAAACCAGATACAATAGTCTAGTTGGACAAGTCTCCTGATTAGGCCTCCTACTAATTCTTATATTCAGGTAAAAATTTTCTAAGTTTTCTATCTCTGCAATCTGACAGTTAGCAAAACAACGACGGTAAAAAATTCATAACTTTTGATTGACAACTATAAAAATTGTGTTCTTTATCAGCTTGGAAAGATTTCTGACTCCTCTACAATATTGAGTTTGGGTGGCTTTTCTAATGCGGCATATAAAAATTCATAATAACCAGACAATACAATCTGCCACAACTCGTCAGCTCTCCTGGTCTGTCGCGGTAAAACTACCATAACTCCTAAACCGTTGGTCCAAATCAGGTGATCTTGTTTCCCAAAGAAATCTAAAACCGACATCTACAACTTTTTAAAAGGTGATTAGGTCAGAAAATGAACGAACGCATCCAAATCGACGAGGCGCGCGCAGGAGGAGAGGGGGAGAGGCGGCGGCTCAAAGTGGGGAGGAGGAGGGAGAGTGGGGAGTTTTGGGTTTGGGGGGTGGGACCCCCCCCCCTTTTCGGCCGGCCACCACATGGGCCCCTCCTGGGCTGCGGCCTAGGCCCAGGTTGTCGAGGATTTACGGAAAACCCCTTCTCTTTTCAGGAATTACTACTCATTTAATTGTCTTTTCTCCTCCCGGCTAGCTGTCTATTTACTCGACTAAATTCTGAGGTATTACATTCTATCCCCCTTCAACGGAATTCGACCCCGAATTGTAAACAAACTTAACACACCAGAATCAAAACCTCTAGAACTTTATCACGTACCTGCTGTGAATAGCTCAGGATATTGCTCACGCACGCGAGACTCCTACTCCCAGATGGCCTCTCTTTCTGAATGATGCGTCTGTAGCGCCTTGACGTAAACCAATGTCTTGTGTCTCAGTATTCGCTCTGATTTCTCCAGTATACGTACTGGACGTGACTCAACTGTGAGGTCTTGCTCAATAGTCAGCGGCTCCAAGGAAATCTTATGCTCTGGGTCTTTCAAAACTTTCTCGTCGAACGTGAAACACGTTAGGACTCTCGCATGGACTCGAAGGTCCAGCGATAGGCTAGCTTCCCAATCCTAGCCATAATCGGAACTACCGACGTACCTTGGGCTAAGCTTCCCTTTAGTACCGAATCGGACAATGCCTTTGGTGGGGACACTCAAAAGCACCGGTCTCCCACCTCAAACTCCAAGTCACGCCTCCTCACATCTCGCATAACTTTTTCGCTCGCTCACACAAGCTAGCGATTTTGTCTCACCATTGCTACACGCTCAACTGTCTTCTGAATCCATTCCGGTCCCAAAATTGCTTTCTCACCCACTGCATTCCAACAGAGTGGCGATCTGCATTTTCGCCCATACAAAACCTCAAATGGTGCGGCCCTAATGCTAGAGTGGTAACTGTTATTGTACGCAAACTCTGCAAGTGGCAACTGGTCCTTCCAACTGCCCTTCCTTGACAATACGCAGGTCCGCAACATATCCTCCAAGGTCTGAATAGTGCGCCCGATCGCCCATCCGTCTCGAGGATGGAATGTCGTGCTAAGTCGGGCCGTGTGCCCAAGGCACTCTGTAGACTCTCCTAGAATTTGGACACAAACTTCACGTCCCTGTCCGAAAAAATAGTTTTGGGCACCCCAGGCAGTCTCAAAATCTCGCGCACATAGATAGGAGCTACATCACTAGCTGAACTGGTTGTGCGAATAGGAATGAAGTGCGCAGACTTGCTGAAACGATCCACTACTACCCAAATAGCATCCTTTCCTCGCGGCGAGCGAGGTAATGCCACTACAAAATCAATCGAGATATCATCCCATGGCCACGGGGAACTTCCAATGGTCGCAATAACCCGCTGGTCGCTTTGTGCTCGGCTTTCACTTGTTGGCAAACACCGTAAGAAGCTACATAATTAGCAATGTCCACCTTCATCCTCTTCCACCAGAAGCGTTGTTTCAGATCTCGGTACATCTTAGTCTCACCAGGGTGAACGGTGTACGGAGTGCGATGTGCCTCCCTCAAGATATCATCCTTGACCTCCGCCTTTTGTGGCATACATAGACGGCATTTAAACAACAAGGCATCCGAAGTATCCATACTGAAATCTCCTTCTTTGCCCTCATCCAATTGCCGTCGGACCCTCTGGAGTAACCGGTCTTCTTGCTGTGCTTCCCGCACACGGTGCGGGATAGCCGATCAAGTATCTCATCGAGTCTCAACTTGCGCTGTGCCCGCATAACAGTAAGATATCCCCATGCGATCAAAATCAGCAATGAGGCACTCCAATGTAGCGGGAGTCGCCTTACGACTGAGAGCATCCGCGACCACATTAGCCTTGCCTGGATGATACTGAATAGTAAGATCATAGTCCTTTATCAACTCCAACAACCTTCTTTGCCTCAAATTCAGATCCTTTTGGGTGAAAATATACTTGAGCCTCTTGTGATATGTGAAGATATCACACGCAGTCACGGCAACTCAATCCTTTAAGAATAAACAACTTCGAATTCACATCACACACTCTCATGTACTACATCAAAAGGGTCCTACCATTGATTGTCCCACTGCTCGGAATTCACCCTTATTCTATTTCCTCTACACATAATCATTGGGCGACCAAAATTCTAGCATAAAATGCAAAGCCCAACTTTAACCTCCAAGACCCCTACAACGTTCTTCTCATATAGAAGATGGGGAAAGCTTCATATTAAATCCCTAAAATTCCGACAATCTAAACATTCTCACTCATTAACATCAACATGGACATATTTCTTCGACCAAATTACATAGTGCTGCTCAGTAAGCCCGGGTCATTCTTGACATCAACTCAACATTTCCCATTATCCCATTAATTGCCACAACAGTCAGGCCACCTTGTAATCCCACTCTCATCAAACAACGCTATCATAAATCGCCTGCACATCCTTGCAACTTACCCAATCGCACTACTCTAATGAACTGATCAAGATTTCAATGCTTTCGATAATGCTAATGTTCCACCCAGAATAACCAAAAGTCCTTGGACTATAATCCATTATAGATCCGATTAGTTGCAACCATGCAATCAGTTTAGCCTCAAAGACAAACTTTATATTTAAATCAAATCCTCTCCAAGGATTTCTCCAAGAAATCAACTTATCACTCAATGCATCTCAAACAGATTGACACCCAGAGCCTCACAAATTTGTTCACTTGACTACCACCAATCAAGCAAAAGATTCTTTAAGCTCAAATCACATGAATTCAACTCTTATAGATGCTCAACACCACACGTCAACACACAACGGTTGCCCTCCCACCATTGTTGCTATCAACTAGCTTTATCATGAAGTCTATATGCTACCTACTTTCCTTGCCAAATCACAAGAGCAATTACAAACACCTATTCAACTGTTCTACCTCACATTCATAATTTGGTACAATATCGCAATAAAACTTCAAGAATCCAAATCTTCCATCATTCAAAAGTCCCAAAACATTGCAACCAAATTCATCACATCGTTTTTTTTAATAGAAGAGCTATCCAGAACTCCTCCCATAATATCTGATATCCACTAGTTTTCTATTCCTTTCATTTTTTTCCACCAAGGCAATAATCTAGCATCTCCTTAACTCTCCCTTTCCACACAATTAATTTCGTCCATTGAGACCAAATAATCCCACAAGTTTAGCAAACTAAACAATTTCAATGGCCAAACCAGTTCATCAATATTCCACACTTCTTGATAACCCCTTTAACTTCAATTAAGTATAGCCATACCCTTCATTACAGTTCATCAAGAACTACTACATGACACCATCAAATTAATCGATTTCCCTTCCAAGGGTCTTAGTTAAGATCAATTATGCACCCTCCTACAGACCCAACTTGATATCCCATATCATATCTATTCATTTCTTTAGTTATGACTCTTACTTGACCACGAGAAGACATCGCTAAAGGGTTCAACATTTTTTTCTTTCATAAAAGAGAACCATTCAACTTCAACACTTAAATCACTCAAAGGTGTTACATTGAGTCAAAGCTTCCACGTACTAAAGGGCTTGCAAAAAGAAACGTTCATTATCCAAATCATCAAACAAAATAAATGGGTCATGCTTACCATTAAGAAAGACAAAACTCCAATACAAAGGTCAAAACTCCAATACAAAGGTCAACCATGACAATTAACCAAATTTACCATTCGTAAGAGTAACTCAACCGTTGGGAAAACAATAGTTGCTTTAAAGGGACAAATTAAACCAATGGAAACACATCAACCTTTCTCAAATCAACCCAAAAGAAATTCATCAACCACGTCTGGACAAGAGTGGTCCAAATTCAAATTCCAGTAAAAGAATAACTTTTCTGAAGATACTCACTTTCAACGCCTGTACTGAGATATCCGAGGTAACCATTTCACTATTCGCTTACTACGAACGGTGGTGTAACCTGGTAAAACCCAGGGCCACAACCACGACCTCAACCACCCAACCTCGATTATTCCCACACATAACAATAATATAATCAATTAATAAGCAATCATACTCCATTAATGTCATCAATCATCAATACAATATAACGGAAACGTAAATGCAATGCTTTGCCTATTCCCATCCTACTGTGCAAAAGTGTGTCAAATTTTAAGTGGACTAACCACAAGCAAATTTTAATTAATCTATTCACCACGGACCTAAAGCCCGCTCGATACTAATCAGAACACCTCAAATTTCAACATGAGCCTGGAATGCTACTAATATAACAATATACAAATACAAAACTAAGACACTACAATAAATTTCGGCAAAACCTCCTTTGTATAATTAAGTTTACCGGAGATTCCAATAGATGCTTATAAAATTATCACTATTTCAACATCCAAAGTTCATCGAAGCATTCATAAATAATCTACTCAGCTAAAGCATAAGCAAGCATAATTAAAATTTACCACTCTCATTATTACAAATAAACCAATGCATTCAAGTATAGCCAAAGTTAATCCTTAAGCAGTTTGCTTATTATTAAGGTACGGTCTAAATGATAATTATCTTTTAAAGAATGTGTGGTAGTGAGTGCAACCAAAGAAACTCAGATTCTCCCATGCATGCCGTCATAAACGAGGTACCTAAAAACACAACATCAGCAAGAGTGAGTCCAATACTCAGCAAAGTACAAATAGTAAAACAATAGCCAACGCAACTGTAATTAACAACATCCATCCACAAAACCCAATAAGAAATATGTCTCATGCTTATGCGATGCAAACTATTCAAATGCACTTTTCTTTCTCTCTTTTGCATATACCGGTATATGGTGTGCATCCGTCGATGACACCCATGCTCGTGCCTTCTAGCACAGGGACCTTAGCCCATACTCCACAAGTATGGGGACTCAAAAGCCCATCATATTCATGATGGGGACCTCAATTAATGCTTGGTCACCACGTGACCATGCCTCCAATATGATATCATGATGCACATGGTCAATTCTTTAAATCATCATGCATACATGAAACTTACGCATACTTCTAGCATTTACGGGCATTATTGTTCATAACATTCGAGCATCCATGATTAACATAATATACTCATAGCATAGTACACATAAATAAATGATCACACACAATTTACCACTACTGTACTTGCCTTAACCACGAGAGAACGAGGGATGTAGAGAATGAGCTGCTCCCTGCACCGGTCCACCACCTGAATAACAGTTATAACACATGCTAAGACACAGCAGAGGATCAAAACAACCTATATAACAATAACTATGGACTTGCGAAACACCTAACTCGATCCCAACCCCAAACTCCTAAACGTCGATCTGTCCCCTCGGTGGACAGTCAACTTCAAAAATCCATATCTATTAGTACAAAGGTCCAAATAAGATGTTCTTAGACTTTCTGGAAAGATAATTAAATTATCCAACTAAGTCTTGTTGGTGAGCCTTGCTGAATCAGCGAAGTAATACCCCTACCAGGCCAATTAAAAAAACATCAACTTCACATCGGGTTTTCTGGACAGAGTACTAAAACCACCATAACTCTTGCTACACAACTCGGAATGGGGTGATCTTGGACTCTATGGAATCATGACAAAACCAGATAAAATAGTCTAGTTGGAGAAATCTCCTGATTCGGCCTCCTACTAATTCTTATATTCAGGTAAAAATTTTCTAAGTTTTCTGTCTCTGCAACCGACAGCTTAGCAAAACAAATGACGGTAAAAATTCATAACTTTTGATTGATAACTATAAAAATTGTGTTCTTTATCAGCTTGGAAAGATTTCTGACTCCTCTACAATATTGAGTTTGGGTGGCTTTTCTAATTCGGCATATAAAAATTCATAATAACCAGACAATGCAATCTGCCATAACTCGTCAGCTCTCCTGGTCAGTCACGATAAAACTAGCATAACTCCTAAACCGTTGGTCCAAATCAAGTGATCTCGGTGCCCAAAGAAATCTAAAACCGAGATCTACAACTTTTTAAAAGGTGATCAGGTCAGAAAATGAACGTAACGTACCCAAATCTGACGAGGCGGCGCACAGTAGGGAGAGGTGGGGAGAGGCGGCGGCTCAAAGTGGGGAGGAGGGAGAGTGGGGAGTTTTGGATTTGGGGGGTGGGAACACCCTCCCCCCCTTTTTGGCTGGCCACCACATGGGCCCCTCTTGGGCTGCGGCCCAGGCCCAGGTTGTCGATGATTTACGGAAAACCCCCTTCTCTTTTCAGGAATTACTACTCATTTAATTGTCTTTTCTCCTCCCGGCTAGCTGTCTATTTACCCGACTAAATTCCGGGGTATTACAATTTTCTAATTACCCGATTCATATCCGGGGTATTACAACATGTCAAATGCCTTGATCCACAGTATTGTTTTAATATACCAGTGTTTCGATGGAGACCAAATAAGGTTGAACATCCATCTAGAACAGAAGTTACACTTATCCACAACTGCACAATGGACTAAGCCTTGAATTGGCAGTTTTGTGTGAATAAGTTTTACTTAAGTCATTAATTGATACTAGGCTGTCAGGCATCCCCGCGGATTGGAGCACATAAGTCGTACTCCTGGCCTATTCATGAGCTTCCTAGAGATTACCCTATCTCATAGACTGTGACTAGTAGCAGGGCTCATATAGGTGTGTTCTTTCAAGACTGCTCTGTAGGACAGCATCTTTGCTTAAACAAGCCACAGAATACGTTAAGGTAAAAATCAACCTGCCATACAGATTTAGGAGAGAATTGCATCTCCGATAGAGTGGGTTTGTAAAAGTACTCTCCTCCCAGTTAACCAATAGCTTGTTTCGTCAATCCTACTTCACAGGATCTCCGATCACATAGGATGGGTTGCCACTATGGTATAACTCACGTCGGTCTCAAACCCATCTCCCTCGATGCATTGTCTATCACATTCCGTGATAAACCATTTGTGAAGGGATCTGACAGATTCTTAGCTGTTTGGATATAATCCAAAGCTATTACTCGAGTGTTTCTCATTTTCCTAACAGACTTCAGTCTCCTCTTCACATGTCTTGATACTTTCATATTATCCTTAGAACTGTTCACCTTGACAATCACAGTTTGATTGTTACAATTCATCAGAATAGCCGGTACCGGTTTTTCAACCACCGGCAAATCCATCAAGAGCTCACGAAGCCATCCGGCTTCAACAGTGGTAGTATATAATGCTGTGAGTTCTGCTTCCATTGTTGACCTCGTTAAGATAGTCTGCTTGCAAGACTTCTGATACGGATCCACCTAGTTGATTAGATGAATCCTGATTGTTGGCCCAATCTTTCACGGTACACTCGAAGATCAGTAGCAATCTCACAAACCAATTCGTTGAATTGAATTGTAAGAAAATCAATATCCTCACAAACCAATCTAATAGATTGAATTGCAAGTAGTAGCGTTAGGTGAATAGTACTCCGAAACAAGAGATAGATATCTTGATCTTGCTCTCAATCTTTCTCCCTCAATCTCTCCAACTCATATCACGACTCAAGAACACACGATATGCGCCAAAACGGCTTTTCTGATTTTTATTATCTAAATCATAACTTGTCCTCTCATATGGTGCGGCCATGGGGGTTTATATAGCCTCCCACGCAAGCACAAAATTTGGATGAATAGTAACCGATTGCTACAGTAATTCCGTACCAGATTACTATTCACGTGAACAAGAAATCGAGCCTGCCATCGCTCACATGAACAAGAATCCAACCAAAAAATACTTTTCTTTTTTAATTAGAATTTAAACTATTCTAGTTTTGGAATAAAATATTAATCACCAATTGGCTGTGTGAATTGGATCCAAACTGAACCAACCCACATGCCATGTTCCTGGCGTCCTCTCCATGCATGGCCAAATCTCCCGCTTGGTTTCCCTTGTGTTGTGGGCTTTTCTTCTCTTAGCTTCTTGCACGAACTTGTTCCATGCACTTGATGCTTCTTCTGACGCCAATGCAACCCTTGCTGCCATACCACCACAGATCTTTCTTGACTGCACGCACGCGCTAGGGTTTTATCCCGAGAGAACGTTCCCTCTCGTTGGCCAGCATACCTATCCACCCTATCGGCCTTCACAACATTTTGTTTTACCTTTTGCAATGCTTTGGTTGTAGATATGGCCGTATCATCCTCCCTTTCTTCAAGAAAAGACGCCTCGTCTTTTGTGTAACCTCGTGAATCTCTGTCGGGTAGTCTTCACGATCGCCTTTTTAGCTATGATCTCCAAAGATGAATAGAATTCTCTGGCATAGGACACAGGGTATATGATCTTCCCTGATGCACCAAAGAGTACTTGTTGGACCTCCCGTGGTGGGTAGCATTGCGATCATACTGCCACGGACGCCCCAACAACAAGTGACATGCATGCATAGGCACGACGTCACACTCCACTTTGTCGTGATAGTCTCCTACTGAAAAACAAACTTTGACACGATGAGTAATTTTCGCCATCGACATTATGCAACCATTGTGCATAATACGGCTCGATGTCGCCAGTTGTCAACCCCAAAGCTTGCACCAAATCGTTGCTAATGATATTGTTGTAGCTTCCACCATCAACGATAAGCTTGTAAACTTTGCCATTGATTTTGCACTCAGATTTGAAAACGTTGGTTCGCTGCCCCGTTGTGAGAATGGAAGTGTTGTCAACTCGAACCGTCTTGGTCAGCATACAAAGACCATCTTGTGGTGCCTCACTAGTAGTTTTGTCATCATGGAACGACACCTCTTGCTGTGTTTGGGTAGAAAGAAGGGTCGCCAATTCTAATTTCTTATGTTCTTCCTCGCCAACCGCTCTTCTTCACGCTTTCTTGGCCTTTAGCCTTTGTTCGCCGCTCTTCAATGTCTCCTTGGGCCTTGTCTCGTCATTGCTCTATCTTCAAAGTACCTTGACGAGGACCAAGATGTAATGTCCTTTCGTGTTCCTCTCCATGGAAAGGAGTACCGCATGACGGGGCGTGATGCAACTCGATGTATGTGCTGTTTTTTCAACCAATATGCACCAATCACCAACGAACATGCTCTCATATGCATAGGAATCACGCCACAAGTAACAACAAAGATATACCCATCCAAAGAAAATTTTACCTCCACTTGTTTTGTGATCGAATGTGCTTGAACCTCCAAAGCAATAGATATGGCTCGGATGTGGCTTTGTGATCAACCCCAATCATCCACAAGTGTTTGGCTTGCGCCGCTTGTCAAGCTTCCCAGACGATCATCATAGCACAACTGTGTTCCCACTCGACACCGATTGAAGAATATGTAGCTCGGATCGTGGAGTGGATCCTCCTCACATTGATCTATAGTGTAGCCGAATTGCATGACCAACTTCATGTCCTTCAGATCGCCATGTCGATACTTGATCTTCGTAAGCAACGGCACCGTGAACAATCAAGCTCGATACCACGATACGGATCCACCTAGTTGATTAGATGAATCTTATTGTTGGCCCAATCTTTCACGGTACACTCAAGATCGAAGAGTAATCTCACAAACCAATTCGTTGAATTGAATTGTAAGAAAATCAATATCCTCACAAACCAATCTAATAGATTGAATTGCAAGTAGTAGCGTTAGGTGAATAGTACTCCGAAACAAGAGATAGATATCTTGATCTTGCTCTCAATCTTTCTCCTCAATCTCTCCAACTCATATCACGACTCAAGAACACACGATATGCGCCAAAACGGCTTTTCCGATTTTTATTATCTCAATCATAACTTGTCCTCTCATATGGTGCGGCCATGGGGGTTTATATAGCCTCCCACGCAAGTACAAAATTTGGATGAATAGTAACCGATTGCTACAGTAATTCCGTACCAAATTACTATTCATGTGAACAAGAAACTGAGTCTGATTCGCTCACATGAACAAGAATCCAACCAAAAAATACTTTTCTTTTTTAATTAGAATTTAAACTATTCTAGTTTTGGAATAAAATATTAATCACCAATTGGTCAGTTCGAATTGGATCCAAACTGAACCAACCCACATGCCATGTTCCTGGCGTCCTCTCCATGCATGGCCAAATCTCCTGCTTGGTTTCCCTTGTGTTGTGGGCTTTTCTTCTCTTAGCTTCTTGCACGAACTTGTTCCATGCACTTGATGCTTCTTCTGACGCCAATGCAACCCTTGCTGCCATACCACCACAGATCTTTCTTGACTGCACGCACGCGCTAGGGTTTTATCCCGAGAGAACGTTCCCTCTCGTTGGCCAGCATACCTATCCACCCTATCGGCCTTCACAACATTTTGTTTTACCTTTTGCAATGCTTTGGTTGTAGATATGGCCGTATCAACTTCCATGAAACAGCATCACTTCCAAGTGTGAAGACATATCCACTTGTGGCCTTAATCTCATCAGCATCAGATATCATGTTTGAATTGCTATAACTCTCCAGTACGCTGGGATACCCGGTATATTGAATGACATAGCTCATAGTACCCTTTAGATAGCGCATTACCCTCTCAAGAGCATGCCAATGATCATCTCCCGGATTAGAAACAAAATGGCTTACTTTGCTCACAGCAAACGAGATGTCAGGCCTGGTACCGCTAGATAAATACATGAGTGAACTAATTATCTGAGAATATCTCAATTGGTCTCTGGCTATTCTTCGATTCTTCCTAAGCAATACGCTATGATCATAAGGTGTTAGAGATGATTTACAGTCGTTATAACCAAAATAACTCAGAACCTTCTCCACATAATGGGTTTGCAACAATGTAATCCCACCATCATCACCTCTCAACAGCTTGATGTTCAAGATAACATCAGCTACTCCCAGATCTTTCATCTCAAAATTCTGAGACAAGAAATCCTTGACCTCCTTAATCACATTAAGGCTGGTCCCAAAGATCAGTATGTCATCAACTTATAGACATAGAATGACTCCCTCGCCCCCACCATGGCTATAATACACACATCTGTCAGCTTCGTTCACAATAAAGCCTGCAGATGTCAAAATTATGTCGAACTTTTTATGCCATTGCTTAGGTGCTTGTTTAAGACCAAACAAAGATTTCAACAACTTACACACATTTTCTTCTTGACCATTTACTACAAATCCATCTGGCTGTTTCATGTAAATTTCCTCGTCCAACTCTCCATTTAGGAAAGCAGTCTTAACGTCCATCTGATGAATGAGAAGACCGTGTGAGGCAGCCAAAGATAGTAGTACTCGAATAGTGGTCAATCTAGCCACAAGTGAATAAGTATCAAAGAAATCTTTGCCTTCCTTTTGGGTATAACCCTTGGCCACAAGTTGTGCCTTGTACTTCTCGATAGTACCATCAGGCCTAAGCTTCTTTTTGAACACCCACTTACATCCTACAGGTTTACAACCATAAGGACGCTCAGTAATCTCCCAAGTTCCATTAGAAATAATGGAATCCATTTCACTACGTACTGCTTCCTTCCAGTATTCCGCAACTGGAGAAGCATATGCTTTAGAAATGGTACTTGGAGTATCATCCACAAGGTACACAATGAAATCAGGACCAAAAGACTTTGCAGTCCTTTGTCTTTTACTCTTCCTCAGAGTTTCATTGTCTTCCTCCTCATGAATTTTCTCGGGGATTTTCTCAAAATATTCCATAGGAATGGCAGGTTCAGGAGTTGTATCAGGCTCCTGACTCGATGAACTAAGCATATCTTTCATCAGAAAAATATCCTCAAAGAATGTAGCATCTCTGGACTCCATAATTGTACTGACATGCACGTCAGGAACTCCAGATTTCACCACTAGAAATCTATATCCAACGCTATTGTGGGCATAGCCTAGAAAGACGCAATCCACGGTTTTTGGTCCAAGTTTACGCTTTTTGAGAATTGGCACATTGACTTTCGCCAAACAACTCCAAGTGAACAAGTATTAAAGTGATAGTCTTTTTTTCTCCCATTGTTCATATGGGGTTATCACTTTATTCTTTGTGGGAACTCTGTTTAGGACATAACAAGAAGTCAATATAGCGTCCCTCCACCATGCTTTGGAAAGACCCGCTGTGTCTAACATGATGTTAACCAGTTCTTTCTTTCAGTAACCCCGTTTGACTGGGGTAAATAGGGAGGCGTCCTCTCATGAATTATATCATGTTCCTTATAGAATAAATTGAACTCATTAGAAAATTACTCGCCGCCACGATCAGACCTAACCCTTTTGATTTTCCTTTCAAGTTGGTTCTCAGCTTCTGCCTTATAGATTTAAAAGTAGTGAAGAGCTTCATCTTTAGTTTTCAAAAGATACACATAGCAGAACCTAGTAGAGTCATCAATCAAAGTCATAAAATATCTATTACCACTTTTTGTCAACACACCATTCATCTCACACAGATCTGAATGTATGAGTTCTAATGGTGCCAAGTTTCTTACCTCCGCAGCCTTATGAGACTTATGAGGCTGCTTTGATTGCACACAAACTTGACACTTAGAACCTTTGGCAATGGTGAATTTCGGGATTAACTCTAAACTGGCTAACCGTGTCATGCAACCAAAATTTATGTGACAAAGTCGTGAATGCCAAATAGTACTCTCATTACCACTGCAAACATGGTTCACAATATTATTACACAAATCTGAAAGAGATAGGTGGAACAAGCCTCCGCATACATAGCCTTTACCAACAAATTGTCCACACTTGGACACTACAAATTTATTGGACTCAAATACCAGTCTAAAGCCATCTCTACACAGAAGAGATCCGCTGACGAGATTCTTATTGATAGATGGCACGTGATGCACGTTCTTCAGTTGCACAATCTTTCCCGAAGTAAACTTCAGATCGACCGTACCAACACCATGAACAGTAGTATGTGATCCGTTCCCCATTAGAACGGCTGAATCCCGAGTGACCTGGTAAGAAGAGAACAATGAAACATCAGCACATACATGTATATTAGCACCAGTGTCTATCCACCGATCGGTAGAATGACATACGGAAAGAACAGTAGGTAAATTACCATACCCTGAAGTTCCCGTCTCAGTGGTACCAACAACAACATTAGTAGAATTGGAATTCTGCCCTTGCTGATTCTTTCCACCTTTGCGTTGGCTGTAATCCTTGGCCCAATGACCAGATTTGCCACATACAAAACAAAGGTCATCCTTTGTGTTTTTCTTCTTCTTCTTGAAGCTAGTTATTTGTGCAGTCTTGTTCTTGCCTTTGAACTTTTGAGCTTGGTCATTCTTCTTCTGCACCACATTGGCACTAGAATGTCCCTCATTATCTCTAGTGTGTGTATCTTTTGCTCTCGCCTTCTCTTCAACATCAAGAGACCCAATGAGATTTTCAACAGAAAACTCTTATTTCTTATGTTTCAGAGAAGTAGCAAAATTCCTCCAAGAAGGAGGAAGCTTGGCAATAATGCCTCCCACGACAAACTTGTCCAGTAACACACACTTGAAGTGCTCAAGTTCTGTGGCTATGGATTATATCTCTTGAGCCTGTTCAACTACAGAACGACCATCAACCATTCTATAGTCATGATATTGCTCCATGAGATACAGTTCACTGCCTGCATCCGAAACCCCAAACTTGGCCTCGAGTGCATCCCACATCTCTTTCCCAATTTTAATCACCATGTATGCATCGATTAACTTCTCACCAAGAACGCTAACCACATAACCTTTAAAAAGGTTATCAGCAGCTTCGAACGCTCACTCCTGTTCAGGAGTAAGTGTTCCTTCAGGTTTGCCATTTGCCACATGGAAAACGTTCAAGGCTATTAGCCAAAGCACCATCTTGGTGCGCCACATCTTGTAATTCGCACCATCGAACTCAGAGGGTTTGAGCGCAGCAGCAAAGCCAGTTGACGAAAAATGCCTATAATAAGTTTTTTGGATTGTTGAATATGTGAGCATTTCTCGAATTACTATAATCTAGAAATATACTAGATGAATCATGGACAATACTCTAGCCTTTTCCATAAAGCAAGTAATCATGAACACCATAGTCATACGAATTTCCAGAAGAACAGAAACTAGTATTCCTATCCCAGTGTTCAAGACAACAACAGATAATAGAGCTAAACAAATAAAAAGTGTAAGAAAGATGTACCCAGAACCAGTAGATGGAACAGCAGCAGAAGTGTGTGGTGAGGTCGTCGTTCGCCATGGTGTAGTGGACGTCGTGGTAGTAGTCGTGCAGATGATGTAGATGAAGCAGAGGATCGGATGATGACGAAGCATCGATCGGATGAAGATGAAGCAGCGAGCAGTTGCGCGAACGCTCCCCAAAAACCTTATTCGTCCTCGCTCGTCCAAGCCTTCAAGGACAGGGGTTCCGGAGGCCTGCTCTCCCGGTTCGACCGTACACGCGCCTTGCGGGATGGAGATCGCCAGACACAACAGCAACAGACTCAAGGATTCTTTCTTAGTCTCTCGTGGAGTGAATTGGAGAAGTAGCCGAACACGAACAGTTCTCTGTTCTTGTAATAGCCAAATGCCAAAAAACGAAGAGGCAGAGACCAGAGGAAACAGTTGCCATCAACCAGTGCAAACCGTAGCCATAACTCACTGGTAACTGAACCTTCGTTAATACCATTACTTCAAGTCGGTGTGTTTTGATTTTCGAATAGATAAAGAAAATGAGCTCGCACCGACGCGTACGCTCTGGCACGCACGCACACAAGACACGCGACGCACGCACACGCACTTGCACCGCACCGCTAAGCGAGCGAAGCGAAAGCGTCTTGCAAGGTGTGTTGGCTTTCTCCAATTCCACAAGGGGGCTACCACATTCCACCTTATAAAGTAGTGTAACTCCCCTTAACCTCTCCATATGGGACTAATCAATTTTATCACGTGCACATGGGCCTTTGAGATTCTCCAGGAATTAATTAGAAATAAAAACTGGGCCCAGCCCGTTCCTACCACCACCAACAGCCACCCAAGCTACATGCATAACTGGGGTTTAGGGCTTAAGCAGTTTTTGATATTTGTGCGATCGTCACCAATTGCAGTATGTCTGAAACAAAATTCAACATTCATCAGTACATATATTTTTAGATAATGGAAGAGAAATTCTCTCCCTGCCTCTGTATCCAATGAAACATATAGCTCAAAGTTTATTATCAGTATCAAAAAGTTTTTAACCAGGCGAAACCATAACTTTAAAAACCATAATGAAGCGGAAAAACAAATGCCACAAAAGCATAAACCAACGGCAAAACAAAAGCCGTAAAAACAACACGCAACCTTCTGAAAGTAAACAATGACATAACACTTTGTCAAACAGCTCGAAGCCTGTTACACAGCTTCCACCCATTCTTGTTAAAAATCTCCCTTGTAATGACTTCCAAAGCTTTGCTTCCAGCTACTAAGGTCTCCCTCCTTCCTTGGCATTGCAAAGACGGTCAAGATTGGATCCAATTGATACATCGGTATATTACATGCAAAGGATGGTCAATAACTTTCTTATCGAAAACGACATCATTACGACATAACCAAATAGACCAGCATAGTGCAGCTGCACCCACCAAAATAGTTGCTTTTGAATCCGAATTCAGACCTAATAACCGGTTCCCCAAGATATTCTGAACAGTATTAGGTTTGTTAAGATTAAAAGTAATTTGGGCTATGCACCAAGCAAAACTGGCAAAGCGACAATCAAAAAACAAGTGTTGTATAGTCTCCGTTTGATCACAGAAACAACAAGTTGTGTCACCTCTGCAGTTTCATTTTAATAAATTATCCTTAGTCAAAGTAACTCCTCTACAAAGATACCACAAGAAGATTTTTATCTTAAAGGGTACTTTAACTTTCCATAAGTTTTGATATCGAAAACGACAGTTGGTATTACCCAAAACATCATACATAGATTTGACTGAAAATTATACATTCCAATGCAAATTCCACTTAACTGTATCCTTATCCATAGTAAGATGAGCATTGACTATTATTACCAGAAGATTGTTGAAAGCAAGCAAGTTTGGGCCAATAATCGATCTCATGAAACTCAAATGTGAAAGTGTAGTTCTTAAAATATCTGCAACCAAACCATGTTTATTCCGGACTATCTCAAACAAAGTTGGATAAAGTTCATAAAGAGGTTGATGTCCAACCCAAATGTCCTTCCAAAATCTAATTTGTTTCCCATCCCCAAGATTAAAAGAACAGTGTTTAATAAAATCATACTTTACCTCCATCAATCCCTTCCAAAAATGGGAATCCCGGGTTTACTCTCAACTTGAGAGACCGACTTATCATTCAAATACTTATTTGTAAGCAATTGCTGCCAAAACCATTTCTCACTCAAAAGTTTAAACAACCATTTAGTCAAAAGGCACTTATTTTTTGTCTTGAGGTTCTGAATTCCCGAGCCACCTTGGTCCTTGGGTATACAAAGGATATTCTATTTCGCAAACCTATACTTTTTTTATAGTTGTCACTCTGCCAATAAAATCTAGATCTAAAAAAATCCAGTTGTTTAAGAACCCTGTAACACCCCAGCCCAACACTGAGCCTAGAATGCCACCACACTACTCTCTACACTAATAATTATCGACACACTATATAATTACAGCAAGAAAACAATGATAATCATATCCATGGACCACAAAAGAGCAATGCATAATCATGGATCAAGTGATAATAAATAATCAATGGGAATTATAACCAGGTAAATAATCCAAAGTAGCATCAACCAATGAATCCAAATTAATAAAGCAAATAGTCTAGTCCAAATGATGTCCTAAACTTTATTCAACCTCTAACATGACCAAGTGTAATCCAATTCTGAATGAAAAGATTATGAAGGTAAATGATCATTTGATGTCCAAGTGCTCTACTCGCCTCGCCATTCTGGCACCTCAAGATCACCTAAAGACAACAATAGAGCAAGGGTGAGTCCACGACTCAAAGAAACACATCCATAAACAACGAACAATAATAAATCCACAAAGATTCAATAACTTCATTATCATCACAGTACTTCTATTTGATTCACATCCATTAATCTCATGTATCAATGCAAATCTAATCTACATGTCCACATGCACTTCTTTCACAGATATCAGATAGCATGAGTGAATGCTCGCGACAACATTCACTCTCAAGCCCGCTCCTCCATAAGGATCGGGACCTCCTCCACTCCGTGGAGTTGTGATCAATCATGATCACCTTCTCTTATGCAAAGATGCTTATGAATGCAAACATGCAAACTCCATCATAAACATCATATCCAACTTTTCATCATGCTTGTCAACAAAGATATAAACATACCAATTCATTGTTTGCAATTAAACCAAATAAAAGCACAACAATAATGGTAATAGAAGATAAAGAATCACAGTGATCAATCATTGATCGCTGTCTAGCATGCACTTGCCTTTACTAGTTGCGACGCACGATTTGGCTAGTAGATGGCAACAAGCACGACGCCTCTCCTATATTAAATACACAAACTTCAATACAAGCTGTAGCAACGAGAATAGCAATCAATATATTTCGCTCCTACCCGTCCCCAAATATACCACGTTACTCCGGTACCGAAAAGTTACCCATTACTGTCTAGGCACTAAAGCGAACGTAACTTTTGACTCGAAAGTCCGATCACCACAAACCACCCCATTTTGGATTCTTTATAAAATTATCCACATTTTCTTAGATTACAAAGACTTCTAATTAAATCATCTAACCCTCCGTATTTAGCCCAGAAAGCCGATCTGTCCGCTTCGGAACAGCAGTCTTACTAAATACATAACTTTTGTTTTACTCAACCAAAATGCGCGTTCTCAGATTCTACAGAACCATTGGACAATTATCTACAACTTTCATGTAGATCAAAAACTCTAATTAAGCTATTTACTATTTTTACTAACCGGTCTTCCAAAACAGCACCGAACGGCGACAACCCCAAAGACAGCAGCCTTCCGAAAAACATAACTCGAATTATACTTGTCCGATTGACATGATAAAATATGCTATAGAAAGATATCGAAATTATCTACAATTAACTAGTAGATGACATTTCCAAAATTTGCCACTAAGGTACCCGAATAAATCGTTCAACGGACAGCAGGTTAAACAAATTCATTAATCGGCCTCTCTATTAGAAAATTATAAAACCTCACTAATTAAATATACAAAATCGAGGGAAAATACTAGATCGTTACCCACTATTTGGCGATCTTGGCAAAGGAATTGCTGGGCCCTTCCCGGCGTTCTCTTGGCAAAAAAATAACAAGAGGTCGATCGGCCAAGACAATCTTTCTGGCCAATACGCCACGCGCAGCGGCGGCAAACTAAGAATCAAGAATCGGCAAGAGACAAAGATCCACTACGCAACAAAGAAGAAATCCACGGCGCAATAGGAACAAAGAACAAGACAAGATCAAGAATGATTGGCTCTAAGCAGAAGCAGCAAAGAGATCGAAGCGGCGGCAAAAGCAATAAGCAGCACTCAAGCGCTTCCACGCGGCGCGCAAGAACAAAGAAGTCTTCTAAGAAGAAGCAGCCCACGCGCGAAGATCCAAATAAGACAAAGAACGCAGCCAAGAACGCCGCAAAGAAAGTAGTTCGGTGGCGAGTGAAATCGGTGACGCTGGCGGTGAGCGACCGGCCACGCGCAAGATGGCGGCTCGGCAAAAGACAAAGGCCCAAATGCCGGCTTCACGCAAGAAGAACGCAGCAGAAGCCACAGAAAGAATTGGTCAAGGCGGTGAAGAAAATTGATGCGCATGATGGAAAGAAAAAAAGAATAGGCTAGGGTTTCTAGAAAATCCATAATCCATTTATATAGCTCATAAAAACTCTGAATTATTCTATTTTCACAAATTCCTTTTATTTAATTACGCACAAGCCCTTAAGACGTGATTATTAATATTAATATTATTATTATTTTCAGAGTATCACAAACCCCCTTGGGTACCTCAAGAAAAGAAAGTATAAAAATAGAAAGGCCACTCAAAACCAAATTTATAAATATCAGTCTACCACCAGTAGATAAATTTTTCCCTTTCCAATTACTCAATCTTTTTTCGAAGCGATCTTCCAAACCCTTCCATTCAATATTTCACAGCTTTCTAAAATGAATCGGAATACCCAAATATTGAAAGGGAAAAGAACCCGTCTCACATCCAAATATCTCTAAGTATTGAGATTCAAAAAAATTTGCTTCTCCAAAGCAAAAGATCTCACTTTTATGAAAATTAATCTTTAAATCAGAAAGTTGCTCAAACGCACAAAGAATAAGCTTTAAATTTTTTTTTGCTTGATCAAAATTGTGATCCATGAAAAGAATAGTATCATTGGCATATTGAAGGATAGATAGACCATCATCAACCAAATGCGATATTATCCCACTGACCAGGCCCTAATTCTTAGCTCTTCCAATAATAATAGCTAACATGTCCACAACAATATTAAAAACAATTAGAGACAGGGGGTCTCCCTACGTTAGCCCTTTCTTAGTTTGGAAATAAGGTCCAGTACAATCATTAATTTTAATCCTCACATTGCCCCCTGCCTCAAAATTTTCAATAAGCACACCAACTTGGAGAGAAACCCTTCATCCTAAGAGTTTGCTGCATAAAAGGCCATTTGACCTTGTCATAAGCTTTTTCAGAATCAATCTTAAAAATGATTCCGCCTAATTTATTTTTATGAAGCTCATGGATTGTTTCATGTAAAACAACCACCCCTTCCATAATATTTCTCCCCGGCATAAGATGGACGAACAACTTTTTACAAAATACCCATGAGACGGTTAGTCCCTACCTTAGTAAAAAATTTAAAACTCACATTTAATAGAAAAATCAGCCTATATTGCTGAATTTGTCGTGCATCTTCATTTTTTGGAAGAAAAGAGATGACACCAAAATTTAGCCTGAAAAGAGATAAATTGCCTCTATGAAAATATCGAAAGAGAGCCATCAAGTCATTTTTAATAATGCTCCAAAAAACTTAATAAAATTCAGCTGGAAAGCCATATGAACCCAGAGCTTTATTATGCTCCATTTGAAAATTGCATCTTTCACTTCCTTCTCAGTAAATTCAGCAATAAGATAATCATTTTCAATGCAAGAAACTTGAGGTATATCATTTGCGAAAGTCTCAACCATGGAAAAGTGGTTACTATCAGGAGATCCAAATAAACCTTTATAATAGATCATGATGTACTACTTTAAATTGACTTCACCTGAAATAATACCCTCCTCCTATTCCAACTGAAAAATTTGTTGTTCCCTATGTTTACCATTGGCTATCAAATGAAAATACCGAGTATTACTATCCTCCTTAAGCAAATGCTTCGTCTTAGCCTGTTGATACCATTTGATTTCTTTCTCTCGCAGTAAATTGACAAGATGCTCATCAGAACTGTATTTAAGATTAATTTCAAAATTAGATAACCCTGTAGACTCATTTTTTCATTAAGATTATCAATGATAATCAAAAGATGTTTTTTCTCTAGCTTATACGCCCCACTAGTATTTTTCGCCCACCCTTTGAGAAATTGTCTAAGCGTTCTAATTTTGCGTTGCCAACGTTCAATTGCAGAATTACCAGCATTATTTTGTTGACAAACCTGAGCCACCAAATCAAAACCCATCTCTTAAGCCAACCCAACTCAAATTTAAATAAATGTTGGTTCCCAGTATTACAAGACGCACCATTGTTAAGAACAATAGGCGTATGATCAGAAAGAACACATTCCAAAGCATTTACAGCAGTCAAAGGGAATTTCTGCTCCCAATCCGTATTCACAAGAATTCTATCAAGTTTTTCAAAAGTAGAATTATCCAAATTATTTGCCCACGTGAATTGTGTACCCGAAAGCCTAAGTTCTCTTAAGCCAAGGCTCACAATAACTGTATTAAAAATAAAAGGATAATGCCGATCAAAATTATCATTATTTTTCTCTTCATTGCGCCTTATAATATTAAAATCACCAGCAATTAGAATAGGCAAATTTCCTTACTACACGCCTGAACTAATTCAGTTAAAAATTTATCTTTATAAGTTGTTTGCTCAGCACCATCACAGCCACAAGGATCTATTGGAACCCATCTTCCTTATTACGTAAATGAAGCTTAATAAAAAAAACACCCCAAAAAATGGAGCCAACCTCATAAACAACCATGTTCACACCAAGTAAAATACCCCAGAACGGCAATGGGGTGGTAAGTAGTGCCAAAAAAATCCATAACACCGCTAAGATGTTTTAGTTGCGAATTGGAAAATTCATTTTTAACAGTTTCTAAAATAGCAACAAAATCCATATATTATTCCCGAACCAACTCCGCAATGAATCTATGATTCGCTGGGTCACCAAGTCCGCTACTATTCCAAAAAACACCTTCCATTTTAACTTTTGTTTTTTTAATGCGAGACTCAACAACTTTTGCAAGGGAGCAAGGGATTTCTTAACACCTTTTCTTTTCTTTTTGTGTGAGACCAAATGCGAAACACGATCATCACACAGCCATATCCTCATAACACAAATCACTACATAATATGTTTAGAGAAGATAAATCAAGGTCGACTGTTTCCTCATCCGAATCCTCTATGGGAGAATGTTCTTTACTAATTTTTCCCGAACAAGCCAATCTACAAGCCAGCCTACCAAGTTCAGTTTGTTTAATAGAATCTAAGGAAGAGGTCATTTCCAAACTATTGACTCCTAAAGAAATTCCTACTTGATTTAAATTAGGAATAGCAACCTCATCTAGAATAGCCAAAATAGAAAATGCATTATTTAAATTAGTACTTTTGCGCACCTACAAGTTTTTATACTTAGCCCTTCGAACAGCCTTCACCAGGGAATCCTCAGCGGCTCTAACTTCGCTCGCGAGATGTCGACTCCGCCTTGGTTCCTGTGTGGAATCCAGTCCCGCCACCAACCCCCCTTTGTTTGCCACCTCACCCACCGACATCACCTTTTTCTGAACCAACGTCCACTCCGAAGCACCGGACAGCGGAGCCCCCGCCAAACGTCCCTGCTACATCTTGACCACCACACCGGCCGAACCACCTTTCTTGGGCAAGTCCACCAGTGGTAAAACTGCATCCTCAGACTCTCCTAGAGACAACTTCACATCCCAGGCCGGTGGAGTACCTGCCACCAACAAGTCCACCCCCACAAGTGCGCCACCTACCGGCGGTAACTGTAATATTCTAAAAAATATCTTAAGGGCCGATGCGTAATTAAAGAAATTAGATACGTGAAAATAAAATAATTTAGAGTTTTGCGGAGGGGCTAGACTGTGCGAGGTATAAAAGGAACGTGGAAAAAGTGGATTTTAGAAACCCTAGCAGTCTTTTCTTTTTCCACCCAGCAGCCGCCTGAGCCCTATTGCGCCGCCTGCACCTTTTTCCGTCGCCCGCGTCCTATTGTGCCGCACGCGCACTGCCGAGCCCTCACCGTTACCTGCCTGCCGAGTGTAGCACTTGTGTGTGCGTGTGGGAGCCGGCTAACCCATTTGTCCGGTCTCGTGAAGCCGGTCGGCCGCCCGCCCGCTTCAGTCTTTGGCCAGCGACATCACCCGAGTGCCCAGTCGCGTGAAAGCCTCTGCCGCCGATCAGCCTGCCGTGCGTGGTCGCCACCTGTCCGCAGCGCACGCCTGCCGTGCGAGTGCTGCTGTCGCGTGATTTCCATGCCGCTACCGCGCGTGCGTGTAGATGGGTTACTGATGAGGACATCCCTCCTTCGGATACACGTACTACACAAGACCTTCCAGATTTGGGTGTTGGACTACAAGGTCCTATGACAACAGCTAGAGCACGTGACTTAATCTATCAGGTAAAATCGTTTCTAGGGCTGAGTGTATTATTTGAGAACTCTATGATGCTGCCTAATGGAGATGATTTACTTGTACTCAGAAATCTAGGATTACGACCACTTCAAGAAGGCCTACGACCAGTTCAAGAAGGTCTACGACCACTTCAAGAAGGCCTACGACCAGTTCAAGAAGGTCCACGACCAGTTCCGCAAGGCCTACGACCACTTCAAGAAGGCCTACGACCAGATGACTCGTTGGGAGCACTCTACGACCGTGAGAGGCGAGCACAATACTCGCTGGACACAATCTATGACCAAAGATAGCATGGACTCCTCAAGACCACCCTAGGACCAGCCCACGACTAGATCTTCGACCGTAAATACGCGACACAAGGTGTTTGCGCACACCGCTTTGGAAACTAATAAGACTTTGTAAACGTGACGAGATCGGAGTCCGTGTTGTGTACGCCTCATCCCACTACCGACAACCCTAGGTCGACCTCCTCACGCCCCCTATATATATACAGAGTCGCCGTAGTTTAGAGGCGGGTTTTTCTTAGATTATTCGCCAATTGCGCTTTACGATTATCGGTTTGAGGAACCCCACTTGTAAACTTCATCCATATCCGCAATACGATTGCATCTACCTTGTTCTTGTGAGTTGCTTCAATTGCTTGCGTGAACAATAACCTTCGTGGTAAGGTCGATCGCGTGCAAGCATGGTCGATAACGACAGCGTAAGGGTGTAGCGAATGCGGGTGACGATCCGCTGGTCGGAAGCCTCAAAGCGCCAACGCCCTCACGATTTAACCAAATCGATCCTATCTAAGATCGGGCGCCGTGACTCATCAAGTGGTATCAGAGCTAAGGTTGCCCATTAGGTAATTTCGTTTATCCCCTTTTTGTGAGTTTTGTTCCATCACCTAGAGTCCAAAAAATTGCCCTACAAAAAAAATTTAGATCGTAATTATTCCGCTGTCCAAACCACTTTGTGCCTTCGCAATTGTGTTTTCAGTTTCGCGTTGTTGAATTCGAGTCCATCGTCGGTGTCTTTGTTGCTGGTCTAGTCGTCGTAATCTAGTTTCTAGCGTCGAGTCCTTGCTGTGTCGATCATCTAGACACCCCCCCAATACGACCACAACACCACCCCCATACGACCACCTACTCGGATTCGGCTTCTCCACCTGTTCGGAAACGAACGCCTGGTCGGATTCGACCAACCACTCGTGTCCGATAACCCTGTTTATTATCTTGTTGCTCTCGGACACCCCACCACCTGGTCGAAAACAATCGACTGGTCGGATTTTTTTTCCCATAGCTAAAGTTCACAGAGAGAGAGAGAGTATCTTTTAATTACCTTTTTACCCCTGCTCTCCAGAAAAAGTTTGTGACCCATATATATCCATAGAACCAGAAAAGGGTTTTGAAGAGTTTTGAGTCAAGGTCACACTCGCAAAAAAAAAGGAAACCCTAGGTCTGGTTTTTGCAGTCCAAAAAAAAGAAAAGAAAGAAGAAGAAAAGAAGAAGGAGTTGCTTTGTGATTTTGGATCCGATTGTGTTTGTATCTACCCTATCCTTCCGTTTGCTTGAGCTAGTTCTAGGAACGCGTTTGGGCCAAAGAATCGTGATTTAGTATCGTGGACTTTTATTCAGATTTGCTAATCTGATTTCATTATTGCTATTCCTTGCTACTAAACATTGCCTATCCGAGCTCCACATACTTTCGGCCCTCAGATTGGATCCTCGCATTCGCCTCCGCCGTGGTCGTACATCCCACCTTCTCCGATCAGACCACCTGCTGCAATTTGGTAAGAAACTCATAAGAGCTTGGTAAGACGCTTAAGAGTGTGTGATTCCACCCTCCGACCACATAGTAGTGATAGGGATAATACCTCTGTGTTGTCTTTTGTCTCCTACTAACCATGTCAGGTGAAGGATTGGATGCGCAAGAGTGTGTTTTGAGGGAAGAGCTCATGACGCTATTGGATGAACAACGCACTACCGTTAATGAGGATATCGACAGGAAGCTTCAAGCTACCACGATCACATTACAACGCTCAATCAACGATAGTATTGCGGCGCTCACTACACGCCTCGAAAGAATGGTGAACCGACCACCAAACGTTGGTCGTGTGGAACCTCATGGTGTAGCCCATGACCATGAGTTTGATAATGATAATGAGATGCACGATCACGACGCCTTTGAGGTACGACAACGGAACCGATAGAACTTCAACCGTCAAGGTATGAGAGGTAATAATGTTCAGCAACATAATGCACGTGTTAATTATGATCCATATGCTAAAGTTAAGTTCTCTATACCATCTTTTGCGGGTGCTTATGATGCTGAAATATATTTAGATTGGGAGATGACGGTAGAACAGAAATTGAATGCTCACTTAGTTCCCGAAGTGCATAGAGTTAGGCAAGCCACAAGTGAATTTAAAAATTTTGCTATCATTTGGTGGAATAGGGTATGCACCGAAGGATTAGCGCCTACTACGTGGGATGGTTTAAAGGTTGCCATGTGTAACAGATTTGTCCCACCTTATTTTAAACGTGATTTGCGTAATAAATTGCAGCGCTTAAATCAAGGTAATAGATCCGTAGAAGAATATTATCAGGAGCTACAAATTAGCATGTTGCGTTGTGATATTATTGAGGATGAAGAAGCTGCAATAGCACGTTTTTATAGAGGGTTAAGACGTGAAATTCAGGACATAGTGGATTACAAAGAATACGATAGTGTCCCTAGATTGTTCCAACTTGCATGTTTGGCAGAAAAAGAATTGCAGGGACGACAACAGAGGCCAAGGAACAATTTTGGGAGCATGTCTACACCACGACCAAAGCTGTGGCAAGCCAAAACACCCCACTTTCACCTACACGGCTCGCTGCCCCTCCTCGAGTAGGGTGCGTTCAAAGAAGACCTCCGACCACATCACAGTGCAACCGAGGTAAGCAAACCTACTAGTGTACTGTGCTCCACCAAGAGTTCTTCCTGTTGCTTCCATCGGTCGTACTCACCGGGATTATTTGCCACCGTTGCAAGGGAATGGGACACGCCATGAAGGATCGCCAAGTCAACGAGCATACCTTGACACTACGCATGCGGTGGATATGTAAGTACTAGTGATATTGAGGATGAATATGTACTTGCGGCTAACATTGCAGTGGAGGAGACGAGATGCATGGTGATGCCGATGGTGTAGAGGAGCAAGTAGTCATTGCTGACACCGAGTATCATATGAGCCTTGTTGCAACGAAAAGTCCGAGCGCACAAGTGGAGAGAGCGGAGCAAAATCAACAGCATAACTTGTTTCAAACTAGATTTCTTGTGAAGGACAGAGCCTGCAGAATCATCATTGATGGAGGGAGCTGCAACAACCTTGCAAGCTCCGAGATGGTCGAGAAGCTTGGCTTGACCACACAACCACACCCACGTCCCTACTACACCAATGGTTCAATTCTTGTGGTAAGTTAAAGGTAAACAAAGTTGTGAACGTGCAATTTTCAGCTGGTAATTACAAAGATAGTTCTGACTTTGATATAGTACCGATGCAAGCATGCTCTTTATTGCTCGGTAGGCCTTGGATATATGACAATGATGTTTTGCACCATGGTAGAGCTAATACCTACTCGTTCTTACACAAGGGCAAGAAGATTAAGTTATTGCCTTTGACACCAGCTGAGATTTTGAAAGATGAAGAAGAGCGCGCTAAAAATGAAAGAAACACCGATAAGCATGATTCTGGAAATCAGCAAGTAGCAAAACGTGTTTTCCCACCTAAAAGGGAGAAAGTGGCGTCTAGTCCTAAGTCTGAGGGGATTAAATTGAAGGGATGTGTTATGATTGCCACTAAATCTGAACTTGCTGAAATTTATGATAATGAGTTGCCATGCTATGCTTTGATATGCAAAAATGCCTTATACTCGCTTGAGGATATAGCTAGCTCTTTGCCTCCTGCTGCTAACCTTTGCAGAGTATGTGGATGTATTCTCACCGAGGTACCCCTGGATTACCACCTATTCGAGGAATAGAGCATCAAATTGATCTGATCCCAGGAGCGACTTTGCCAAACCGTGCTGCATATAGGACCAATCCAGAGGAGACTAAGGAAATTCAGCGACAAGTCCAAGATCTTTTGGACCGTGGGTACGTAAGAGAAAGCCTTAGTCCTTGTGTTGTTCCAGCTTCTTTTGGTTCCTAAGAAAGACGGTAGTTGGCGATGTGTGTTGATTGCGAGCCATTAATAACATTACTATAAGGTATCGCCATCCTATCCCAAGGCTAGACGACATGCTAGATGAATTGAGTGGTTCTATTATTTTCACGAAGATTGACTTATGCGAGTGGTTACCACCGATTAGAATGAAATTAGGAGATGAATGGAAAACCGCTTTTAAAACTAAGTTCGGATTATATGAGTGGTTAGTGATGCCTTCGGTCTAACTAATGCACCTAGTACTTTTATGCGTTTGATGAACAAGGTTTTACGTCCTTTCATTGGAAAATTTATGGTGGTTTACTTTGATGATATCTTGATTTATAGCAAGTCACATGAGCTACATTTGAATCATATACGTGCTGTTTTTAATGCTTTGAGAGACGACGCTTGTTTGGTAACCTCGAGAAGTGCACCTTTGCACCGATCGAGTTGCGCTTCTTGGATATGTTGTGACACCACAGGAATTGAGGTGGATGAGACAAAGATTGTAGCCATCCAAAGTCTGGCCGACGCCACCATCGTGTCACAAAGTGCGGAGCTTCCACGGCCTTGCTGGATTCTATCGGCGTTTTGTGCGGGATTTCAGCACCATTGCCGCACCATTGAATGAATTGACAAAGAAAGGAGTGCCTTTCCAATGGGGAGTCACAAGAGAGGGCATTCAACTTGTTGAAAGAGAAGCTCACCCAAGCACCCCTACTCCAACTCCCTGATTTTGGTAAGACTTTTGAGATTGAATGTGACGCTAGCGGGATTGGAATAGGTGGTGTATTGATTCAAGAAGGTAAACCGGTCGCATATTTTAGCCAGAAGCTAAATGGGCCTAGTTTGAATTATTCCACCTATGACAAAGAATTGTATGCTTTAGTTCGTGTGCTTCAAACTTGGCAATATTATTTATGGCCCAAAGAATTTGTTATACATTCTGATCATGAATCGCTAAAACATATTAGAAGTCAAGCTAAACCAATAAACGACATGCTAATTGGGTAGAATTTATTGAGTCGTTTCCATATGTCATAAAGCATAAGAAAGGTAAGGACAATGTGATTGCTGATGCGCTCTCTAGACGTTATACCATGTTATCTCAACTTGACCATAAGATTTTTAGTTATATGTCACTGATTTGGACTTTAAGGAAGTGCTTGAACATTGTAAAGAAGGGAAGATATGGAATATATAACTATGTGCTGAATGATGGTTTGATCTATCGTGCTAACAAGCTATGCATTCCAAATAGCTCGCTTAGTCTTTTGTTGTTACAGGAGGCACATGGAGGAGGTTTGATGGCGCATTTGGAGCAAAAAACAGAAGAGGTGCTGACCACCCCCTTCTTTTGGCCAAAGATGAGGCGTGATGTCGAGCGCTACGTGGCTCGCTGCACTACATGCAACAAAGCTAAGTCCCGTCTCAATCCACATGGACTTTATATGCCTTTTCCTATTCCTAGTGCCCCTTGGGATGATATTTCTATGGATTTTGTTTTAGGATTGCCTAGGACAAAGAGGGGGAGAGATAGTATATTTGTCGTAGTTGATCGATTTTCTAAAATGGCACATTTTATATCTTGTCACAAGAGCGATGATGCTACAAACATAGCTGATTTGTTTTTCAGGGAAATCGTTCGCTTACATGGAGTGCCCAATACTATTGTCTCGGATCGCGATGCGAAGTTTTTGAGCCACTTTTGGAGATCGCTTTGGAATAAATTGGGGACAAAGCTGCTGTTTTCTACTACGTGTCATCCCCAAACTGATGGACAAACGGAGGTTGTCAACCGCACATTATCCACCATGTTGCGGGCTGTTTTAAAGAAGAACTTGAAGATGTGGGAAGAGTGTTTACCGCATATTGAGTTTGCTTAAAATAGGTCAGTACACTCCACCACCAAGGTAAGTCCGTTTCAGGTAGTGTATGGTTTTAACCCCCGTGCTCCTATTGATTTACTACCTTTACCAACCTCTGAAAAAATAAATCTAGATGCTAAGAAGCGTGTTGCATTTATTCTCAAGTTGCATGAGACCACTAAAGAGAATATAGAGCGTATGACTGAAAAGTATAGGGTTGCTGGAAATAAAGGTAGGAAAGTTGTCAAAATAGAACCAGGTGATTTAGTTTGGGTTCATTTGAGAAAGGATAGATTTCCGGAATTAAGAAAATCAAAGTTGATGCCTAGAGCTACAGGACCGTTTAAGATAATTAAGAAGATAAATGATAATGCATATCAGTTAGAATTACCTGCAGATTTTGGGGTTTGCCCCACATTTAACATTTCAGATTTGAAACCATACGTGGGAGAAGAAGATGAGCTTGAGTCGAGGACGACTCCAATTCAAGAAGGGGAGTATGATGAGGACATCCCTCCTTCGGATACACGTACTACACAAGACCTTCCAGATTTGGGTGTTGGACTACAAGGTCCTATGACAAGAGCTAGAGCACGTGACTTAATCTATCGTAAAATCGCTTCTAGGGTCGAGTGTATTATTTGAGAACTCTATGATGCTGCCTAATGGAGATGATTTACTTGTACTCAGAAATCTAGGATTACGACCACTTCAAGAAGGCCTACGACCAGTTCAAGAAGGTCTACGACCACTTCAAGAAGGCCTACGACCAGTTCAAGAAGGTCCACGACTAGTTCCGCAAGGCCTACGACCAGATGACTCGTTGGGAGCACTCTACGACCAGAGAGGCGAGCACAGTACTCGTTGGACACAATCTATAACCAAAGATAGCATGGACTCCTCAAGACCACCCTAGGACCACCCCACGACTAGATCTTCGACCGTAAATACACGACACAAGGTGTCACGTCACCGTTTTGGAAACTAATAAGACTTTGTAAACGTGACGAGATCGGAGTCCAGGTTGTGTACGCCTCATCCCACGGTCGCACAACCCTAGGTCGACCTCCTCACGTCCCCCTATATATATACAGTAGCCGCCGTAGTTTAGAGGCGGGTTTTTCTTAGATTATTCTGCCAAATTGCGTTTCGCCGATTATCGGTTTGAGGAACCCCACTTGTAAACTTCATCCATATCCGCAATACAGATTGCATCTACCTTGTTCTTGTGAGTTGCTTCGATTGCTTGCAGGAACAATAACCTTCGAGGTAAGGTCGATCGCGTGCAAGCGTGGTCGATAACGACAGGCGTGCGGGTGTAGCGAATTGCGAGGTGACGATCTGTTGGTCGGAAGTCTCAAAGCGTCAACGTCCTCACGACGAACCAAATCGAACCTATCAGAAGATTAGGCCACCGTGACTCATCAGTTACCTTGTGTTGCATGCATGCGGATTGTGAAGCCACCAACTGATCCCGTGTAAGTACTACGTGCTGCACTTTTCTTTCATGGTTGCTAGCTTGATTAGATTGTACTGCTTTCGTTTTCACGTATGCATGTGGGCTATTTAATTAATTTAGTTCATGGCTAGCTATGGTGATTAACTAATCATGCAAGGTACTACGTATGCAAGCATACATGTTTAACTAGTAACATTGAGACATACCTAGTTGGCACTTCATGCTTCAGTTATACATGTTTATCTGAGTGATTAAAGGAGAGAGAGGAGCTAGCATGTTTTGTTGGAACAGTAAGGGAAATTATTAGCATATTTTTAGTCGGGAAGATATCGAACAGTAGATTGGTTTTGGTATGCTGTTCTGTTGTATGATTTTTTTGGGTATCTTAATGGTGAATTTTGGAAATATCATCTACTAGTTAATTGTAGATAATTTTGATATATTTCTATAGAATATTTAAACATGTCGATCGGACAATTATAATTCGAGTTATCAATTTTGGAAGACTGATGTCTTTGTAGTCGTCGTATTTCGGCACTGTTTTGGTAGACTAGATATTAAAAATAGTAATTGGACTAATTAGAGTTTTTGATCTACATGAAAGATGTAGATAATTGTCTAAGGGTTTTGTAGAATCCAAGAACTCGAATTTTGGTTGGGTAAAACAAAATTTATGAATTTAGTAAGACCCATTGTCCCGAAGCTGACAGATCGGTCTTCTGGGTTAAAAACAGAGGGTTAAATGATTTAATTAGAAGTCATGGTAATCTAAGAAAATGAGGGAAATTTTGTGTAGAATCTAGAACTGGGTGGTTTTCCATGATCAGATGTTTGAGTCAAAAGTTACGCTCTTTTCAGTATCAGGACAGCAAGAGGTGACTATTCGGTACCAGAGAAGCGTGGTATATTTGGGGACGGGTAGGAGTGATGTCTATTGGTTGCTATTCTTGATGCTGTAGCTTGTATTGAAATTTGAGTATTTAATGTAGGAGAGGCGTCATACTTGTTGCCATCTTCTAACCACATCGTGCGTCGCAACTAGTAAAGACAAGTGCATGGTAGACAGCGATCAATGATGATCTATGTGATTCTTTATCTTCCAGTACCATTATTGTTGTGCTCTTATTTTTATTTAATTGCAAGCAATGAAATGGTATGATTTTATCTTGTTGACGAACATGAGGAAAATTGGGTATGATGAATATGATGAAGTTTTGTATTTTTACATTCATAAGCATATTTGCATATGAGAAGGTGATCATGATTGATCACAAGTCCACGGGAGTGGAGAAGGTCCGCGATCCTTGAGGAGGAACGGGCTTGAGGGTCAATGTTGTCGCTTGCATTCACTCATGCTATACCGGTATACGCAAAAGAAGTGCATGTGGACATGTAGATTAGAGTTGCATTGATATATGAGATTAATGGGTGTGAAACAAAGAGAAGATAACAGCATGATAATATTAATAGAAGTACATGTGATGATGTTGGACCGAAAAGGCGACTAGAAGGGGGGTGAATAGGAGCACGCTCACTTTTTCACAAATTATGAATTCAACACAATCTCACTCCAATAGCTATGATGAAGCTATGAAGATCAATATACCAGTACAGCAGAAGACTAGTATTGAATTCAATTGAACCCCCAAAGTAAAGCAACAAAATCAACTAAGATTAAAACAAAGACAATGTATCAAGGCGTCGACCTGGATCGAACGGTCGGACCGATTGTCGGCGGTAGGATCGCTGTTATACCAGTGGATCGGACGCCAAATCGGTCGGACCAGATGGTGAGGGGCGGTCGGACCGCCGACTCGCAATGATCCGCAATAAGAAAAATGCATCGATGACGGTTGCAATTAGGTCTAACTTTTGATTCTCAACTCCAAACTTCACGAAACTTTGCACACACCTTCTCTATGCTATTGAGGACCTATTCTAATCGAATATTATGATAATTCTTGGATAGATCCTGAACAGTTGTCAATTGAGTAACAGAGGGTCTAAAACCAAGCAAGAACGAAAACTTGACCATAATGCTTGTTCGTGAGTGATTGATGATCAAGATGATCCTAGATAGGTTCACACATATCACAGCAAGCTAATTCACTTGAAGAAATCAATCAAAACTTCGCGGATCAAAGAAAGCCCTAAAATCACGAAATTGAAAGCAAGATGGAAAAGAGATTTATCTCAAGCAAACCTTGCATAGATTAAATTCGTGATTGCTGCTGGATTACACCCACTCCATCAAGGAACAGTGGTCAATCCAAGATCACGAAGATCACCTCAAACCATCAAAAGCCCTAGCCTCCACCTCAACTCCCCCTAAGCCAATTAGGGTTTTGAAACATCAAAGAGGTGAAAAACAGCGAGAGAGTATGGTGCAGCCACCACCTCCTCCTATTTATAGTGGAGGCCTAGAACTTCTAGAGTTTGACTCTATTGGGCTCCCATTAAGGCCCACTAACAAACGGGTCACACACGCACGCTTCGCAAAGCGCGTCTTTAACCTTTTGACCTAAACAGCTTCACCTAGCGCCATCTTGCGCCTCAGATTTGCTAATAGGTCACCTTTGTCCATCTTGCGTCACGCTTGAGTCATTGACCTCACCCGGCATCGTCGATCGTTCTGGACCTCAACTCTCCAAGTCTAGTCCCGATCCTCCTAGCCGTTGACCGTCGTTGACCACCAAGCCACCTGCACAACCATAGACAAGCAAACACGAATTCGGGAACAAGTTCTTCACAACTTAACCCATGTTTGTCAAAATATGCATCATGCAAATCATATGCCATGAAACCCATGACTTTGACCTAACAAATCAACATCACCACGAAGTTGGCTGATGCACAAGTCAAAACCGGTCCGACCGCTCCCTGTGAGCCGGCCGGATCGCCTCCGCCGTCGGACCGCTCCTCGTGAGCGGTCGGACCGCCACCAGGGACTTAGCCGAATTTCAAGCCCTGAAATTCCGAAACCTTCTAGAAATTTAAACCGAATAGAACTTTTGCTTGGAGGCTCCAAAAATTATGAGACCAAGTGCATTGGGATCCCCTCACTTGCCTACATCACCTGTTTTTGGCCCACTGCTCGACCATTTTGTCATCACGGTCCGACCACGCGACATGGCCGGTCCGATCGATTTGGGACCGGCCGGACCGCCATGCTATGGCGGTCGGACCGCCTCGCCGTAATGCTCGAACTTTGTCGAAAACCCTGTGAACCGACAAACCATAAAAGCCATTGCCAATTGTCACATCATCCTAAGATCTGGAGTATATCCCCACGATATCCACAATCTCCCCCTTGATGAACACATTGGCAATAATCCAGAAAGTGTAATTTGGAGGTTTGAAAAGTAAAGTACTTTCGTTTTCGCACAAAGGCACAACTTGGTTCAAAAGCAAGAAAAAACAATGTAAATGACCAAGCTGGCATCAGAATAGTATATGTATGTGAGATAAGGCAAAAGAAAGCATAAAAACTTTGATTTCCATAAAAGAGTCAAAATTCTCACATGAGGTCCATATGAAAGAACAATTGTTCAATTGACCTATGATCATTGTGAGGATAAATGAATGCAATTCAAGTTCAGAATATTCAATAAGACAATAAGAATGCAACTCAAGAACTCCCCCTCACCGTGATCCTCAAATTTTATAAACTTTCAAATTTTCAGTTTCTCCCCCTTTTTATCATTTTTATATATCATCTCCCTCTTTGTAAAACAGTGATATACATCTCCAAACATTTCTCCCCTTATGCATAATCTTCTCCCCAACATTGAAATATCTTCTCATTAACACATCTTCTCCCCCTTTGACAATGGATTCATCAAGGAATCACGCCTTCCTCTTATCCAGAGATAACAAGTAGAGAATAAATAAAGAAGCAAAAACAAAAGAAGCATAAGAAGGAGTATGCATGAAGTGCAATGGAGTGACTTCATTTTTTGTATTTTTTAATTTTTGATTACAAGAAGCTTTGGAGATTACCCAAAAGAACAAGCTAATATCTCTAATATTGCACAAACAGCATATCAAGCCTGACAGCGCTAGCAAGATCATTGTAAGACATATATATCAAAGCTAAGCACAAAGGCTCAAAAGTAAAGCAATAGATTTGATCAATTTAAGCAACGCTTCAAATTCAGCAAGTTCATCAACAGGGATCCTAAAGTGAAATTGGCCATGTCAAAATGTCAAAGTGAGATCAAAAATCTAACAAAGACCACATTAAGAGTCAATCAGGTCCTGTATTGAATTATGTTGCTCAATTTTTCTCAAAAGCCCATTTTTCAACAAATTTTCATTTGCACTGAATTTTGAAGTTGACTAATGATCTAACTTAGTGACAAGATCCTGGACTAGGAGCCATCCACAAACTCATCCTAAGCTTCGACCAGAAGTTGATTAAAGGTATATCTTAGTAAAGAAGATCCTGGACTAGGAGCCATCCACAAACTCTTTCTAAACTTCTACTGTATGACAAATCTTGAGGTTCATGTCATTTCTGACAAGCAGTCCCCATGAGATTGTCTGGATCATCAAACTATCTCCAAGTTCATGTCATTGACAAGCAGTCTCGTAAGAATAGTTTGGCACAATTTAAGCAAAAGACAATCTTGATTTTTCATTTTTCACGGGAGCAGTGTTAGAATCTCAAGAACACAAAAAGCTCAAGTAATGGTCAATTCTAGATTCAAGAGCTAACAAAGCAATTTTGATAGGGCCAATGTCACAAAAGGAGCACTAATTGCGCAACTCGCTAAAACATCCACAAATTGCAATTTTTAGTTCGAGTTGTTTTAAAGTTCTAGCTCATATAGGAAAGACTCAGCTACACATGTAAAAGCATGATAATTCTAGCAAGTCAAAGAACTAGACATGACATTGAGCAAGAATTGAAATACTAAAACTCCAAAGGGTAATAGGCAAAGCTTCATCAATTTTAAAAGATAAGCAGAAAATCTTATATAACAATGCATCTTTTTGGATTTTTCATACCACTTATTGTATTTTTCATATGAATGCAATCTGATACAATGAGATGCAATAAAAAGCCTAAAAAGTTCAAAAAGATCAATAAGTTCAGAAAAAGAACAATAAAAGATCAAAAGAACAAGGTAAGATCAGAAAGGATCAAACTCCCCCTCAAACCAACCCATAGGGATAAATTACCCGTAACTCGCTTCTCAAGGTGGCAAACCTAGTTGGGTCTAAAAGTTTGGTGAGGATAAAAATAAAAAGACAAGAGAAGTGCCTAGTGGGTGACAAGCGTCTGAGGTACTCTTCCTATCTAGCCGACAGCCCGCACAATCAGAATAAGAAAAACCTCTAATGGACAAAGCTGAAGAGCAGAAATACTAAATGTCATATAAGAGGGTAGAGTGTAAATACCTGAATATGAGCTTAACGGCTTGGCGATGGGAAGTTCTCGGAGATGCTCGAAACCCGTCGACCGCGTGAAGAAGGTGAACCATCTTGAGTCTCCGGTCATATGACGTGAACCGCCGGAGTCGACAAAGCACGTGTCCTTCCTCTTTCCGCGGCAATCCTGAAAATCAAGGCACAGAAGAACGATGTGTCTCGATACTGGGGTTAGTTAAACATGACTTGGGAACCCAGTATTGAGACACACGTCTGCGAGTAGTATGCAAAGCAGAAGTGTTATCCTTGATTCTATTTGCATTCCTATCATGAGTAATGGTCACAAGAATATGAGAATTATCCTGTCTAGGAGCATGATGATAAGCATGTGAAACAAATCCTAACCCAGGTTTATTCTTTTCAAAATGACCATGTCTCATAAAAGCTTTAGGTTGAGTGGATGAAATACTAGCAAAAATTTTCTTATTATTTTTCAACCTAGGCCAACAAAACTTAATCAAGTGCCCACTCTTTTTGCAATAAGTGCAATGATACTTGGTACCACTAGAATAAGCACCCTTTGAATTAACACACGGTTGGGCAAAACCTACAGATTTAAAAGATGTTTTTGCAGATTGGGTTTTGAATTCAATTAAACCTTTTTCCAAGACTTGAATGACTTTTGGCTTTGAATTATCTTGAAAAGAATTGAATCCTAAACCTTGCTTCTTATAAGGAGTTTTAGACTTGTCAAGAATCATGTTTAACTGTTTCTTACCTTTAGAAAAAATTTCTAATGTATCATGAAGGTAAGCATTTTCTTTTCTCAAGTTAACACAAGCATCACAAGTTTTATCCATAGATTTCTCCTTATATAAAGCAATTTCAAGCTTAAGAGCGGAACAAGAAGCACAAATAGTATTTTCAATATTGTTCTTAAGCTTAGCATATTTGACTCTAGCAGCTTCTAAAATATATTTGATTTCACGTTCTTTTTCTAAGCATGAAGTGCAAGGGCTAGAATCAATCACATCAGAAGTAATCAATTTGCTAGATTCTAAATATTTTTCACAAGGAGCAGATTTAATTTCAATTAGCTCGGTTCTAGCATTTTCAAGTTGTTGCAACGCAATATTGTGAGCAGATTGTAGTTTAGCCAATTCTGAGTGCATATCATGACAAGATAAACTTTCATCAGGTTCAAGAGTCTTAACATTTGCAAGTTCTAGTTTCAGTTTACCAATTTTTGACTCTAGTTTCTTATTTTTAGTCATGACAAATTCTAGCGCTTCATCTTGACTAAGCAGTTGCTCATATATGGAATCATATTTAGCAGAAAGCTCATCATAAGAAAGAGATACCTCATCATCATCAATATCGTCAGTGTCAGCCATGAAGCACATGCCAGTGAAGTCCTTGGCCTTCCCTTTGTTTTTGTCTTGAGGGATCTCCTCCTTGTTCTCCTCGCTCCCGGAGTCCACATCGCTCACGGATTGCTCTCCAAAAGCGGCAAGGACCCGGTGAGTAGCCTTTATGAGCTTGACAGCATCATACTCAGAGTTGTTCTCATGAGGCTTCTTCCAGGCTGTCTTCTCCTCCCTGTGCTTGCCCTTACCTTTTAGCTTGGGGCAATTGGCCCGGATGTGGTAGAGCTCTCCACACTCATAGCAAGTAACAGGACCACCTCTCTTTTTATTTCTCACATTGTTGTAAGCCCGTGTGAATTTTTTAGCTAAAAGGGCTAACTCAAACTCGGGGATACTCTCAAGTTCCTCTTCATGAATAGCAGATAAACAAGCAAATGAAAATCCAGAAGAAGATTCAAAAGAACTATCAGAAGCCTTTTTGAGAGGATCTGCTACCAAAGCTAAATTATCTTTATAGGGTTGATCAACTCTTTTAATTTCATGAGTCTTGAGTTTGCTATAAAGCAACTCCAAAGTAAGGTTCGAAAGATCAACATTTTCCTCTATAGCAGTAGCCTTCATCTCCCACTCCTTGGTGTTGATTGCAACCAAGAGATGGGTGGCATTTTCAGATTGTGAGTATTCAATATCAACAGCTTTCACCTGATTAATTACTTTATTAAAGCGACTGAAAATGTCATCGATGCCCTCTCCAGGACGCATCTCGAATTTGTTATAATCACACTTATAGATTGTTTGACGCACTTTCTTAATTTGGGACGAACCCTCATGATAGGTTTCGAGGGTGTTCAAATCTCGTGCGCAGTCGCAAGATTGCAAATGCGGTCATATTCTTGTCTACCAAGTGCACCATATAAAATATTCTTGGCCTTGTTGTTGTTAGCCAAAAGAATCGCAGAAGTAGGAGTTGCAACCTCAGGAATAATGAGCGGGGACCGAACAACGTCCCATATAGCTTGTCCCTCGCTCTCAAGAAATACTCGCATATGATTCTTCCAATAGGCATAGTCGTGTCCATTGAAGATATGCGGTTTTGTGGAGAACCTATCCATCGCCTAAAGTTCAGTGACCGGTTAAGATCAAGATTGAACTAACCGGGCTCTGATACCACTTGTTGGACCGAAAAGGCGACTGTAGGGGGGGTGAATATGAGCACGCTCACTTTTTCACAAATTATGAATTCAACACAATCTCACTCCAATAGCTATGATGAAGCTATGAAGATCAATATACCAGTACAGCGAAAGACTAGTATTGAATTCAATTGAACCCCCAAAGTAAAGCAACAAAATCAACTAAGATTAAACCAGCACAATGTATTGGCGGTCTGACCTCTGGACTGGAACGGTCGGACCGATTGCTGGGCGGTCGGACCGCTATTATACCGGCGGTTGGACCGCTGCCAAATCGGTCGGACCGGTGGTGAGGGGCGGTCAGACCGGCCGACTCCAGAACAGATCTGCAACAGTAAAAACAACCCGATGACGAAGTTGCAATTAGGTCTAACTTTTGATTCTCAACTCCAAACTTCACGAAACTTTGCACACACCTTCTCTATGCTATTGAGGACCTATTCCAATCGAATATTATGATAATTCTTGGATAGATCCTGAACAGTTGTTAAATGAGTAACACAAGGTCTAAAACCGGGCAAGAACGAAAACTTGATCCTAATGCTTGTTCGTGAGTGATTGATGATCAAGATGATCCTAGATAGGTTCATACATATCACAGCAAGCTAATTCACTTGAAGAAATCAATCAAAACTTCGCGAATCAAAGAAAGCCCTAAAATCATGAAATTGAAAGCATGAACGAAAAGAGACTTATCTCAATCAAACCTTGCATAGATTAAATTCGTGATTGCTGCTGGATTACACCCACTCCATCAAGGAACAGTGGTCAATCCAAGATCACGAAGATCACCTCAAACCATCAAAAGCCCTAGCCTCCACCTCAACTCCCCCTAAGCCAATTAGGGTTTTGAAACATCAAAGAGGTGAAAAACAGCGAGAGAGTATGGTGCAGCCACCACGTCCTCCTATTTATAGTGGAGGCCTAGAACTTCTAAGGTTTGACTCTATTGGGCTCCCGTTAAGGCCCACTAACAAACGGGTCACACACGCACGCTTTAACCTTTTAACCTAAACAGCTTCACCTAGCGCCATCTTGCGCCTCAGATTTGCTAATAGGTCACCTTTGTCCATCTTGCGTCATGCTTGAGTCATTGACCTCACCCGGCATCATCGATCGTTCTGGACCTCAACTCTCCAAGTCTAGTCCCGATCCTCCTCGCCGTTGACCGTCGTTGACGACCAAGCCACCTGCACAACCATAGACAAGCAAACACAAATTCGGGAACAAGTTCTTCACAACTTGACCCATGTTAGTCAAAACATGCATCATGCAAACTATATGCCATGAAACCCATGACTTTGACCTAACAAATCAACATCACCACGAAGTTGGCTGATGCACAAGTCAAAACCGGTCTGACCGCTCCCTGTGAGCCGGTCGGACTGCCCTCTGGCCGGTCGGACCGCTCCCTGTGAGCCAGTCGGACCGCCACCAGGGACTTAGCCGAATTTCAACCCCTGAAATTCCAAAACCTTCTGGAAATTTAAACCGAATAGAACTTTTGCTTGGAGGCTCCAAAAATTATGAGACCAAGTGCATTGGGATCCCCTCACTTGCCTACATCACCTATTTTTGGCCCAGCCTGTTCTGACCATTTTTTGTCACCGCTGGTCCGACTGCCGCACATGGCCGCTCCGACCGATTTAGGACCGGTCGGACCGCCATGCTATGGCCGGTCGGACCGCCCCTGTCCAGAATGCCTGAACTTTGTCGAAAACCCTGTGAACCGACAAACCATAAAAGCCATTGCCAATTGTCACATCATCCTAAGATCTGGAGCATATCCCCATGATATCCACAGATGATAATGAAGTTATTGAATGATGTTGATTTATTATTGTTCGTTGTATATTGATGTGTTTGCTGAGTCGTGGACTCACCCTTGCTTTTTGTTGTCTTTAGGTGATCATCGAGGACGCCGTGACTGAGAGCGAGTAGAGCACATGGATTAGATCCATACTTCAATCACATGATCATTTGCCATATGAACCTTTTCATTCAATGTTGGATTACTCTTGGACATGTTAGAGGCTGAATAAAGTTTATGTCACATTTTGGACTATATTATTTATTTCAATGATTTGGATTCAGTAGTTGGTGCTATCCTGGATTGTTTACCTGGTTATATTTCCCCTTGCTTACTTACTCTTGCTTGATCCATAATTATGCATGTTCTTTTGTGAACCATGGATTTGTCCATTGATGTTTTCTTGCTGAAATTTTATAGTGTGTCGATAATTATTAGTTTAGAGAGTAGTTTAATGGCATTCCAGGCTCAGTGTTGGGCTGGGGTGTTACAGTAACACTAGCTGCCACAGTACCATCGCCCTCTCTAGCACGAAAACCCTTGACCTCCACAACCTTTGGTCTACCCGATCTCTCTTCTACAATCTTCTGCTTCGAAATAAGAGTGGCACAAATGAGACTTTTGCCAAGAACCGAATCACTAGTTTGTGGCGACGAAGTGATACCACTTGAATTCGGCCCATCACAGCCCAAGCAGTTTTTGCCCTCTTAGCATGATGGTCCAACATATCTCGGTCTTTCATATCCTCATCTTCATCCCCTTCTTTATACTTGCCGCCTCCGTTATTTTGATCATCCCCCACAGTTCTTTCTCGCATATTTCCATCGAATTCTTGCTCAACTTTAAAAAGTAACTCGTAAACACTGTATCCAATAACAATATCAACACTCGCAAGGATTAGAGAAACATCTACAACCCCCACATGCAACTGGACTGGATCTTTCTTCCTTGTACTTATCATGTCCACCTTGAGTGTTGCACCAACAATAGAACCAATGGCACAAAGACTAAGGTAGTCTCTAACTTCAAAAGGATCCCCAGAAACTTGCACCCAGACTGAGCTAAGCTGAAACTTCGGAGTAGGGTGCGGCTTCCATTCCTCAAAACATAGCACCATGCCCTTGAGCTTTGACCTATATATCCCCAATTTGGACCATTCTCGCCAATTCTATGGGCGTCGGAAATTGAACCAAAAAAGAATTATGGCCAATATCTTTCACATCCCACTACCAATCAATCGGAATGAGTCTTCTCAACTCTCCAATGACCCATTCAACCGACAACTGACCACCGACAACCGACCACCGACAACCCGAATCACTGCCAAAGTACCCTATTCATCCCTCAACCTCACCGGACCTGCAAAGGGTACCATATAGAACCCCAGACCCTCAGCCCCATACCAACATAAATTTGCCACTGGTTTTGGCAATTTGAGGAGAGGACATCTCAGTTCCAAATGATTAGTATAGTCACAAATATCACAGTGCAACACTGCTGGACAAACATTAATGGTATGTCCCTTATCTTTGCATCTGATGCAATACCTCGTGTTCTTGTCAGCAACACCATCCTTCACCGGCTGCCCATGGTGATGAACAGACAACACTCCATGTACCACCGACACTACCGTCTGAGCCAACGACCCTGGCCTTGCACCACAGTTGCACCAGCAGACGACGGCACGGCGATGGCCACCGTCCCATCTACCACCACCCGAGCCGCACCATGATGCCCGCTAGTGCCAAGATGTGCAAATCCACCTGCCGATGATTGTGCAAAAGCACCTTGACCATGGTGCTCAGCCGCCGTTGAAGCCAACATTACCTCCTGTCTGGTGTAGGCCTCATCCCATCCTAGTATTACCCACGACACCACCGTAGCTTCCCCGACCCATGTTCCACCATCCCTGACCGAAGCTGCTATGACCGCCCCCAAAATTGCCACATTCGCCATCCCTTCCTTCAGCGAAGGATCTACTGAACGCTCCACATCCATGCCCAATTGGACCAGACAATCGAAGAACTTCCACATATGTGCGCTCGACAGGAGACCGACTTATCCTAGCCGTCGGCAAAACCCAAGCTGGCAGCTTTGGATCATGTCTCCACAGATGGGTGCACCCACGGTTGATGGAAGGAATTACCGGCCTGATTGGCCAACTTGATTGTGAATTAATCCCAGTCGACGCAATCTGAGTCGTCTCACACATTGTCCCCACATGCTTCAAAATTTGACCTGACGCTGACTCCTCGGCTTGGAAAGTGCCTCCTAATTTATCGGAGGGGAAATCTTTGCACGATACTTCATGGAGGCCGCAGGCAACCGGAACACCACCCACGCCAAAACATCACCAAAGGAAAGTTTACGTGATGATCTTGGTGATGGCAGAGGACCCTACCAAGGTGTTCCCGTCGGCTTCTTCTTCCATCCCCCTGCCGACAGCTCCTTCTGTCCACCAGCCATCTGTGACAATGACAATCTAGCATGCACCTAAGCCCTGATCTGCCAAAAAATAGAAACTCTGAACCTGTACCATATGTGCGGCCTGACGAGCCTCCTCCTCCGAGTAACCTGCCGCCCGCACATTGGTGTAGATAACTATTGCCTCATCCTCTTCATTCTCCGAACTATCCCCATCATCAACCCACAAAAACCGAGATCACAGCGGCCCTAACATCTCTTATCCGCTGAACATAGATCTTCTCATCGGATCCAGTAGCCAAGAAACCAGAAATTCAGAGAACTCAAATTTGTCGCATGAAGAACAGTGTATTTGATGCACTGTTTGATTAGATAAAACTTGCTTTCTCTTTTGTATGGGTTTGTGATGAAAAGAACAGTGTATGCAATACACTATTTGGCTCTCTGAGCAGATTTGCTCCCCCTGCACTGACAACCTCCACACGGGCAGCTCAATGGCGGCGCCGATGTCCGCGATGACCAGCTGGAGCTCCCTCACCAACAGCCTCCCGTCGCCGTCGCCGTCAAGCGTGGTGGTCACGTTAGAGGTGGGCCAAGCTCATAAATGAGTGTTAAGTACAGATATGGTCATTCTTTTTATATAAAAAATCCTTCTGTAAGCAAATTATTACATGAAACCAGATGCAGACATCGAAGTACAAAGATGATAATTCTAATTACTTTAGACGGAAATGACAATTCTGATCACTATCCCAACTGCTTAATATTTACAATCCACTCGCAGTGTACTTTCTACCATGAGAATGCTTCTTTTGAGCTTCTCACTCGGCCAGCAGAGTGCTACGGACCATTAACTGATAGGCTTCTTGTCAACTGTGAAAACTTGATGAATACCATATTTAAGAGATGGCGATTTTCCCCATTGCCAATCTCAAGCGCTACGATGACTATGAGCAAAAATCAGATTGTGGTCCAAGCGGAAACACCACTTATCAACTCAACTTGACAACACCAAGACTACATTGGAATACTTGGACAGTATGAAAGAATGAAGACCTCTAACTACCCTTGAATTCACTTTCAGAAAGAATGTTAGAATTCATCTACAAGACCTAACCTGGCTCTGGGCACTAAAATGGAAACGTTGAGCAAAGATTAAGTGATGCAAACTGGATGATGAGAATACACATTTCTTCCATGTAACCTCATCTATCAACCACCGAAAGAACAACATCAAGGTTCTTGTTAAGGATGGAATTGAACATTATGACACCTCCAAATTAAAAGCTGCTACCGATTATTTTAGAGATCTTTTTAGTATGGCAGTTCAATGGCCTCCGACAATTGACCTTACACATTTATACCAGCAAGATCAAAGTCACAGATTCTTTTAGCCAACTTCACTTGGGAAGAGATAGCAAATGCAATTGCACGTTCCCCGAACAACAAAAGTCCAGGGCCGGACGAGTTTACCAACGAGTTATACAAAAAGTTTTTGAACATATTAAAGCCTGATCTATTACACATCTTTGCATACTTGCATTATAATATTCTTGACTACCTATTAGGGGTGAACACTTCTTATGCACTTTGATTCCAAAGATTGAGATGCCGATGCAAATCAAAGATTTCAGGCTTATCTCGCTGCTACATAGTATACCCAAGCTCATAAGCAAAGTCTTAGCAAATAGACTGCAGCCGAAAGTCACAGATCTCATCAGCCAAATGCAGTCCAATTTCATCAAAAAAAAAGATTAATCATAGAGAATTTCATACTAGCTTCAGAACTGGTCTAATGTGCATTGAAGAGGAAAAAACCACTGTTAGTACTTAAATTAGACTTCCATAAAACTTTTGACACAATAAATTGGGGATGTCTTCTGCTGGTACTACAACATCGAAGCTTCGACAGTGAATGGGTAAACTGGATACATACTATTCTTTCTTCCGGCAAAACGCAGATTCTTGTCAACGGTACAGTGAGCAATCAAATTCATTACAAACGTGGGGTACGACAAGGAGACCCACTCTATCTTTATTTATTCATCCTAGTAGCGGATGTCCTACAAAGAATTTTTCAACACGCCCACACTGATGGTCTAATCTTACACCCCTTTGATATACACGAGACCCCCCCCCACCACCACCACCACCACCTTACAATATGTGGATGACAACCTAATCTTGCTTAAGGGCACAACGTAACAAGCAATGGTTCTCAAAGAGCTCCTTGAATCGTTTAAAACTTTCTCAGGTTTGAAGATCAACTACCGTAAGAGTACATTATTACCCATCCACATGTCACAACAGGATGTCACCTTAGCTGCCACCACCATGCAATGCCCGATCAGCTCACTGCCATGCAATTACTTAGGACTACTACTCTCCACTAACAAGGTACCTCACAGTCTACTACAACCAATTATCGACAAAATAGACAGAAGATAGGCAGGTTGGATGCCTGAGTTACTATCTTGGGAAGGGAGAGTACTAATGATAAATACTGTGCTATCAGCTATACCTACATACTACATGAGTTGCCTACAATGGACGGAATGCAGCATAGAAGCCCTTGACAAAATCCAAAGAGCCTTTCTTTGGAAGGGAGATAAAGAGGTACACGACGGGCATTGCTTGGTCGCTTGGACCACCGTAGTGCTGCCCAAAGAGCAAGGGGGTTTGGGGATTCGTGATCTCCAGAATCGTAACAAAGCTTTGATCATGAAATCAACAGGGAAGTTACTATCAAACTCGAGTGAACCTTGCTTCAATTGGTTAAGACGTCAATATATTCGAAACCACATACCAATGCAGCCTCGCCCAGGAGACCAGCGATCTGGAAAACTTTATCATCTGTCATTGAAGCAACGACACAAATGTCCAAGGTCATAATCAGAGATGGACAAACTATTTTGTTCTAGAAAGACCATTGGACAACGACACAGCGATTATACCTCCCCTTACCCACTCTATTAACCTTTGCCACTAACCCGAATTGCACGGCCAGCTCGCAATTCATGGGTGACAATTGGGCAATATTACTACACCCGGTTCTATCACAGCAGGAGCTCTTGGAATACCAGACCTTACTACACATTCTTTCTGAACAACAACTGGTGCAGGGAATTTTAGACCAAAGAGTCATTACCTCAATCATGGCCGACATAACTACTTCAAAAGTGTACAAACTCCTATCATTCTAGGGCCTAAATAAACTAGACAGCATCATATTATGCCTGGCATAGATCAATCCCACATAAGTACAAAATCTTCTTATGGCTAGCTTTCAGAGGAAGATTAAACACTAATGATAATATGACAACTAAGCAATGGATGACAAATCATCACTGTGACATTTGCTCGGCACTATAGACAATTGATCACATCATTCTATGATGTAAAGCTACAGATCATCTCCAAAAAAAACTAGGATTAGCAATAGAAGCTACCTCATCCAATGACATATTGGAATTTGTGGAAAGAATATCAGCACAATCAATGAGCTACTGAGAGGTTTGGCCCATATGTTTTGCATCCTGCGCTCATTCACTATGGATTATGAGAAATAAGCTAGTATTCCAAAATATTGAAGATAGAGCCACCGTGATACAACATCAGATCCAAGACTACATTAGCATATGGACCTACAAGACTAAACACAAACACCGTTCTTCCCTTCGCTAGCGGAGTCAACTCTTAACGCAAATTCAATAGTTTTAAATCCCATGTTTGTACAACTCTTGTTTTTTGTTTTTTCACCTCTTTACACGCCCCCAATGTTGTAACACTATTTAGCAACCATTTTAATACAAGGGAAATAAAAAATAAAAAATCGAACGCTCCTAGTGTCGGGACCCCAGGTATGCAACCCCAAGACCCTCTATGTATTCCGAACTAGTCCTAGATCAGTAGATAGCTCACACAGTTGCAGCAGTGATGTTATCATATCCATACAATAAGAAACTAATGAAGCAGACAACGTAATATTATTTAGTAGCAAAAGGACCTTATGTTTAAGTCTTACAAAGGTTGCCACACAGGGCTTAACAGCAAAAGGATAAACTTGCAGCGGAAACCAAAATGTCTCGTGGAGGCCATTCCACATGCCCACATGCAATCGAGTGGAGGACGCATCCTAGTTCGCATAGTCTTCGAAGTATTCCTCCTCGTAGAACTCGTTGTTCACTGGTTCTTCTACGGGGACTGATCAACAAGTGGCTTATAGCTGTGAGTACATAAAGTACTCAGCAAGTCGTAGGAAAATGTATGCAAATAGTATTCATGCAAGGCTTTAACAAGGATAGCTCTATACTTAATTTGCAGAAAGCGGCATTGACATTAAATATAATAAGTATAAAGCATAATTCGAAAAAGTCTTGAACAAGGATAGGTTTATATTTAATTTACAGAAAGCGGCATTGACATTAAATATAATAAGTAGATTGTAAAGCATAATTCGAAAGGATTAATACATAAGTAATCAAGTTCTTTCGAAACAACTAGTGAACACCTCGTTCACTTCCCAACCATCAACCACATCCAGATCGCTACCCAAATCACTCCAACATTTTTTTGAAAATCTATCCCTCGTGTAAAATCACCAGGCATTGCCCATAATCAGGGATATAGCTATTTGAATAGTTTTTAACACTGTACAGAGGTTATACAGCTTGACCCACAAGAGGTAACATCTTATACTATCCGCTCACACACTTCCGAGGTGTGCGACTAAGAGATTATCATAAGACCTTTACAAAGCTCTGTTTTGACTCGGTTCTGCTCGCTAAGGATTTATCTTCTTGGCCCCCTCTTGCGCCGCTCATCAACCAAAACAGAACCGAAACAAAAACACATGCTAATTAGTTGGTCAGGTCCACCCCATAAATGGACTTGTGGTTGTACGGTATGGACAGATCAATGGCGCACAAAGTTAAGTCCTTAGTGACTACTCAGGCGAAGCAATCATATCCCAAAGTGCTTCCTGCTCCCCCTTTACTGCACGATCACTCGCCCGAGTATAAATCATTTTGGTTCAACCTGACCAAGTGGCAACCCTTGCCATAGCACAACATCTTTCAACAATAGTGGCAGCGCCACAATTCCATCTTTTATTAAGTAAAGTTTAAATATTTAAGCAGGTGATCATGAAACCCATCGAATAGCTAAAGTATGGCTAAGCATAATACGCACCCATGTTGGTATTCAATAATGTCCAACTAATATTTATCAATCCTATGGTGTTCAAGGATTTATGTCATTCAAGAGGACATGTCAATAGCAATTATTCAAGGAGGCATAATGACAATTCGGTATTTAATTATTCCCGAAAGCAGTTATTATAAAACTAGCTATGCATGTTGATATAAAATAATATAATTTTATAAAATAGGTACAACATGATCAAAGGTCTATGACTTGCCTTCGTTGAAGAGTTGAGACGCTTCGGTCGACGGGTCCAAGAATTCTTCCGAAACGTCGGAATCTATACATGCGAAAAGAGCTAAATAAATAAAATAATTCCAAATAAAATTCAAAAATTACCAAACTATAACCAAATGAAAGGTACTGAAATTAGTTGAATATAAAAATTTGAATCACTCAAATCGGAGTTCGAATGAAGATATGGCATTTGGAAGTTGTGAAATCACATAAAATGATGAAAATCAGAATTTTTGGATTTTCAGAATTATTTTGCAAAAGGAAAACCGATTTATTGCATCAGCTGACATCGTCAATGGGATTTCTTTTTCAGCCAAATTATTTTTCAAAAGAAAAGAGTTTGAGTCGCTGATAGGTGGGCCCCTCGTCCTGTATGGACTGGGTCCACGGGAGGGCGCCAGTCCACGGTGGACTGGGCGCACGAAAATAGTGCACTTTGTGCACACTAGCACCAGTGCCACGCTGGCGATGATGTAGTTGCCACGCAAGCATTAGGGCGGACGTGGTGCTGAGGTGGCGCAGAGATGGCGGCCACGTTGGCACCTGAGCCAGCGACGCGCACGGCCTGAGGGTCACCGGCGAACGTCGGGGAGATGGCCGACGGCGAGAGAAAGGCAAGGCCAACCTATGGATTGATGTTTCGGCGATGACGCGTGAAGGGAAGACGAGCGATGAGGAAGAAAAGCGGCGGTGGCGGCGGGACGGAGGCGGCGCACGGGTTCCGGTGGAGCTCCGGCGAGGAAAAGGAGGGCATGGGGTAGAACGTGGCCTCCCGAACCCGGTGGTAAAGACGAAACCGACGAAGACCCTTTGCCCGCGCCTAAAACGACGACGGAGCAAGCGGCGACCGGCGGCACAAAACCTTGAAATGCGACGAACTGAGGGCGAGAGAGAGCAGGGAGCAGGGGAAAAGGAGGAGAGCGAGGGGCGCATGTGGCGTGAATTTATAGCAGAGGAGGGAGCTCGGGTGTGGAGATCGGCGACGGATTTGCATGGCTCGCGCGCCAAAGTAAGAGCTAAGCCTTGTGTACCGGGCCAGCAGAGGTGAGCCGAAATGCGGAAAATAGAAACGGGCCGGGGGAATTTGGCCCGAAACAGCAATGGATATTTTTAATGATTTTTGAATTACAGAAAATACAACAAATCAAAAGGCTTTTTAGAAAATACTAAATAAAATCCAAAAAATCTAGAAAAATACACCGAAATTCCTTGAATTATTTGGAACTTAATAAAATTATTTACAACTTTAATTTGTCTTTTAATTTTGTAAATAAATTATTTTTATTTTTCAGGAAAAGAAAAAAAGCATTTTTAAATTCCAGAAAATCCAAGAAAAAAAAGCTTAAAATGATATTTTTGACTTTGAATACCAGAAAACCCAATCAAAACAAATTTGAATTAAATGAAGTTTGATTAATTCATATTAAATTATTTTTATTTTCTGAAATTCTCAATTATGTTTTAGCAATGAAATCCTATGGTTATTTTTATTTTTGAAATTTTTAAAAAAACTCTAAAAATTAAGATGTTACACCTAGCCACTCATTCTTCTCTCTCTCTCTCTCCCCCCATAATATCTCTCTCTCCTCTACTTCCTGTTCGGCTGAATGGATTCCGAGCCATTCCCTAGCTTCTCTCTCATCCTTATCTCTTCTCTCTCTCGCTTTCTCCACTCTTTTCCTCTACGCTTCCTTGCTCCACCAGTCAAAGCACGCTGCCCTGCTCTCATAGCTTCCTCCTCATTCTTCTATCTCCAATTGTTTTCTCATTTTTTTTTTTTTTGCTATGGCGGAATGCCTCTGGCCATCCATTTCTTCTTCCTCTCTATGCCTTATCTTCTCCTCTATTTCCTCTTCTTCCCCCAAAATCCTCCACCTAGATCTCAGCTCCGACGGCGCCTATGCCTCTGTACGCCTCAGCATCGCCGTCGGGCTGCCGGCCTCCATGCACTACTGCCCACGCTCAGCCTCCCGTGGCAGCGTCGCCACTGGGCAACTGCACCAGCTCAGTGAAGCCCGCGCCACGCAACAATTGCAACATTCAAGAAGTTATCCTCTATTTTCATTCTAGTTATGATATCGCAACCCGTTGAAAAAAACATTACAATTGTCAAAAAAAAATATTATATCCTATTTTTTGATATGTTACAATCCGTTAGAAAAAAAAAATGTTACATCATATTTTTTTAATATATTACATCACATTCTTCATTTTTATTAACCGTTATATTGCAAAATAAGCTTTTCAACGTCTTTTTCCAAAAAAAAAAATTTAATTCTAAGATGTAATTGAGCCAAGTAGTCTTCTGAACTGCTAAAACTCATTTTTGGTACAAGCACTTTTTGAAATGTTTTATATGAATATTTGACATATTGCAACAAGTGAAAAAAAATATTGCAACTGTTATTTCATTGTGTTGCAATCGGACCGTAATGGCCAAAAGTAGTCTCACTACCTTTTACGTCAAAAAAAAAAAGAGATGGCGATTTCTCGAACAGGCAAAGATACATGGGATAAAGTTACACATTGCATACTTGCATACACAGGTCTAGCTGTGAGCTACTTTAAGGCGTGGGTCACACTGGATCTTTCAAGGTCCCGAACAATCCTTGTGGCCTCAATAACAATCTGCCCGTCCATATAGTGCTGCCTACATACAGGCATATACACATCAGCTCCTCCAATGAGTTCAGTCTTGGTTTCCTGCGTCTTCCTCAATGTGAAGAAGGCCCGACGACCGCACAACTCACAGCGTGCTGTTAGTTTGGTGACCGAGTCGGCCAGGGGAATAATGTCCAGAACTGAGCCAAACTTGTTCCTGCCAACAACCTCATCATCAAATGCTAGCACGATATTGAATATGGAAAATGTTTTCCTTGGCATCCAAATAATCCTATTTAATAGGATTTTTAGCGGTTGTATACATAAGTCGAATTAGATTCAAGATAAATCACTCAATAAGTACCTTTTGTAATCACCATCTAGCCCTGCAACGACAACAATTTTTCCATCACGGTCAGCAGCTTTGCAGCAGAAATCATGAAGATCATCAAAGAACTGGGCTTCATCAATACCTATGACATCTACCTGCAGCAGCCAATTTTAGTGAGAACCTTACCTTGCCATACCATGTACATGACAGAACCAACAGCTCTAATCTCAACAAGGCAGTGTTGGCTGGGCAAGGCAGGTCCCACGCCATTTCCCACAGCAAAGAAAAGGTGGGGGAAAGGGGCACCAATGAGGCACCTCAGTCCACAAATAGTGAGTGTATCGTAACTTTTGATATAAGAATCCAGATAAGCAAAGTTCAGACTTCAGATGCAGCAAACAGGTATTTTTCCAGGACTGGCCAAAAACTAACAAACTAGTCAACCGAAACCAGTCACATTTTACTCAACCAGGCATTTACTCGAGACACTAAACATAACTAAATGAACCTGTTATCATATGATGAAACATGATAGGATGACGTCTGGTTAAAAACTCGTCACCGTAGGAAGCATGCGGACAAAGTATTTGGTGTTTGATCAATAAATTCTTTTCGGATATTTAGACTGTTCACATTAATGAGTAGATTTGGCATGAAAAATACTTTCACATGCTACAGTTTTACTGTTTATACACGCACTGTGACAAAAACTAATGGCTAAAGATGCATCCTAGAGACCGTGAAAAGTCAAAATTGTCAAAATCTTTTGATTGGAAAGCGTAGTAAGCTTGGTATTTAGCTACCTGGCCACAGTCCACAATTACTCCCAGTTCACTGTTTTGTTATTAAAAAAAAACAGAAAACATGAACAGCACAGGTTTTATCAGGCCAAGATTCACTCCTTTTACAAATTTTTGTTGTTTTTGAAATTGCACGGTCTACAAGGTGCATCTTTGACCATTTTCTATAATTATATGTTGCCAAAAGTTTGTAAATTACAATACTACGGTAGTTGTTTATGGCAAAGTTATTGGTTTCATTTTCACGCGACCGATCTACATGTACATTACTTGTCAAAGTTGGGGAAACATAGTTGCAAGTGTTGCAATTATCTGCTACCCTTCATGAGCTTAAAGATGGGATGGATGCAGAGTTCTTCTTGTTACGAATATTGTGTGTATATTGAAAAGGCTCAATGGACAATACATATAGGAGTACAAAAGGTGTATACCATATACAGATAAGACAATATAAAAAAGCAGATAAGGAAATATAAAAGAGTCCTTATTCTAACTCGTATTTTAACACCTCCCTCAAATGCAAAGCGTATACAATAGCATTGCATTTGGAAAAGGTTGACACTAAAATATAGAAAATCGAAAGTCCAAGTCTTGATAATGTCGTCGTAGCATGCAACTCTTAGAAAATATGTAGAGTATCAAAATATCTCCTCTCATCCGATATCGTGCGACAACTCATAAAGCACAAAGTGCGGGAGCAAAATCGACAGCAGAAACACACCGAAGAAGATGATGAAATCGACAAAAAATAGAGAAGACTGTCAAGTCAAGCCGAATAGGAATAGGTGGAAGCATGACAGCGCAGATCGAAACCCAAAACGGCAACGGCGCGAAAGAAGCGCGGCAACCTTAGAAGCTCGGGCGGCAGCTAAAAGAAGCGGCGACATCATAACAACTTCTACGATCTGCACGCGACTCAGAAAGAAGAGCGGGAGTGGCGGCTGTTGCCATGCATAAGGTAATTCCTATGCTTCTATGACTGACAATAAATTTGTGGACTCGCATGGCTTAGACAAACTCAAAGATTGAGTAGTACAAACTTGGATAGACGCAACGAAAGAAACGACATGAAAGAGGAAACGCCTAAGGATAACTAGCAGCAGTAGACACTAGCAACACCAGTTTTTTATTATTTTGGGTTGTAACCCGTCGGCCCATTAGACAAGGAGGCACGGGGGAGGATTAGGGATTCCCTCCCCCTATTCTCAACCATCAGGCGGCGCGCACGTGGACATGCAAAGCGCGGAGCCGACAAGGAAAGTGGTCGGAGAAGCGCACGCGACCGCAAACGGCCAGGTCGACGTCCTCCCCGAGCTCAGCGTGGATTCGGAGGCGGTGCAGCTCAAGGCGGCATCGAATCCATTGGCGGCTCGAGCAGGGGAACCGAGGCGACACAGCGGGGAGCTCCGGGCGGTGGCGACAAGGGCGCCAGGTCTCGACCGGGCAAAGCTCGAGGAGAAAGTCAGTCTCATGGCGCTGATCCGTCGCAGAGGAGGGAGCCAGAGGTGGCGAAGCAAACCCCGACGCGCCAGATCTAGCTCTGGAGCCGACGATCGGCGACGACAAGGTAGGCAATGGCGGCGAGCAAGGAGGTGATGGTGCGGTTGAGAGCACAAGGTGGGCGGCCTTCTGACCGGGCTTGAAGACGAAGGCGCCGAGAGAGGTATCTGGAGGCGGTCGAGAAGAAGCACGGAGGTGGCACTATCGGGCACAAGGATGGCGGCGATGAGCAGCCAAAGGAGGCCACCCCCCACTCCCCTCTCCAAGGAGGACACGTCGTGAAGCTCCACCGCCCAGCGGCAGGTGAGGTCCTTGCCCTTCTCCATCACCGGCGGCACATCAAGGGCGGATCTAGTGAAACCCAGCGAATCGGGGACGACGGGGGAGGACGCGTCGTGGAGCTCCACCGCCCAGCTACGGGTTAGGCCCTTGCCCTTTTCCATCACCGACGGTAGCTACTGAGAGATCTTCGGGTTTTGGTTTGGAGTTTGGGTTCTCGACGGAGATGGGAGACCGCAGCCGCGCAAGTTGACGCCGACGAAGCAGAGGTTGAGGTCGGCAAGGAAGGCCAATAGACCATGGGGATGCGGTCAACATGGAGGAGCTGGAAGCGACGGCCGACACAGAGCTACAGGAGCGCTTGGTCAGCACGCCAGCCCAATCTGGATGGATTCAGATCTGGCGCAACACTCGAACTCCTCGCGTCTGCAACCCACGTCGACTAAATCTGTTGCTGCTACTTCTCCTGGAAAAACAATAACTAATGTGGCCGCCCCAAGAGCGGAGATTGCTCCTCCCAGGGGCAGCGGGCAGCGGAAACAAGCTAGAGGCTAGGTTTAGAACCTTGGCTCTGATACCATGTTATGAATATTGTGTGTATATTGAAGAGGCTCAATGGGCAATACATATAAGAATACAAAAGGTGTATATCATATACAGATAAGGCAATATAAAAGGCAGATAAAGAAATATAAAAGAGTCCCTACTCTAACTCATATTCTAACACTTCTTAGCATCTGGCGCTAAGGCTATGAAAAACATGTTGACACTCCAGCTCATTTGGAGCGGGGCACAAGCTTCTGAAATATATAGAAGCTTTAGCTCATCGAAACAGCTTTCTACAAGAGAACCCTGGTAGTTAGTATTCAAACAAGTACAGGGTGCTTGATCTAGATACCAGATCTGATAATTAACCTTCTAATAATAAATTGCATTTCTATCTGTATTGGTCTAAATGACAGTATTTCATGTAACACACATATCTAGGTGAAGGGTGAGTGTAGTGATAAATATTATTGGGCCATTTCTTTATCTATACTTGTATTTACAGGAGGCACATGTGGTTAAAGTCCAGATATCCTTCTCTGTTCTACCTAGTAGAGAAGACTACATCCAAGATATATGCATGTATTGTCAATCTGTGAAAGTGCTTTGGAATCAGACACATGTACCATCAACAAACAACCAGGTAGTGTGAATATTTCCTCTAAAGAAAATCCAGGGAAATCACGCCATGGTTCATATCTCATTTCTTACTAATCACTATTTGAATGTGCTACATTAATAGACACAAGATTATGCATCATTATCCCCTTTCCCCATGGCATTAGCATTTTTCTTAACATATGCGAATTTTTATTGTCAAAACTGAAATAATATAAGTCATCATGAAGACAGGAACTATCTGGAACAAGTAAACGCGATTTTCAATTGTCTCAACAATAGAATTGGATCAGAATAAGGAATAAAAGTCAATTCGTTCGAGATGAGACAAAGAAAAGAGTTTAGTGATAACTCAGATAATTTCAAATATTTTTTTTCCTTTTCGGTTTGTTAGTCAAAATTAGCCAAGTTGAGTCATGGGTAAATGACATTTATTTTTTCTGTAAGGAAATTACTGCAAGACAGTCTAATTTATATCTACCTGTATTATAGGCTCTTTAGTTGCACGCAAACATTATTCCAAAGTAATAGCAAATTCTAGTGAGAACAGACTTGTATTAGGTCAATCCGAGCCTGTCAATACAGATTCCCAAATGCCTATTGAAAGTACAATCCAACCCAAACCAATAAGAAAATAGTTATGTCACTAGATTTCTGCAGCCACAGGGTGTGTCCTAATATCACCAAAATTTAAAGCTATTATCGTGGATTAGTCCAGTGGATATTATTCATGTGTTCCTGTTGAGTTGTTCAAAATTCTCAAAATTGACAAGCACAATATTCAATCTATAATACAATGGTTGCTAAACAATCCATTATATATTTCTCATGTTTTAACTTTTAAGCTGTTCGGATTTCTCTAGAACGGAGTACATCTTACCACTCCCAGCGATCCCAACTCAATCATGATTGTTCTGACATGGTTCTCACAATGTTGGAGCAACATGAAAAGATCTTGATTGTGCAAAGAACAGTTTATGTCATATGCACGTTTTGGTCTAAAAGATATACTTTGAAGCAGGTTGGCATGAAATGGAGAAACAACGCATGTGCAAGAAGCTACTAGACGAGCAAACAATAGCAGTGTGATGGTTGAAGAAACCATATTCCAAACCATTAGAAACTATATGCAGCTTAGTAGCAATTTACAGCAAATAACATTGTGTTTCACCATACCTTATCATAAGCCTCCGTTCCTAATTTATCTCGAAAACTTGAAAGGTCTGCTAGCGCCCAGCATGCCATCTTTGTGCCATCATGCGTCACAACAGAATCCAATCCATATCGATTGTCCTTGTCAGACTTTATGAGTGCTACAGTCCTGTATTGCAAGGGGTGAAAATGTCAAAATATATATAATCTAACCCAAAGAAAAAGCAATCAAGTCTCGCATATATGTTACATGATTTCAATGCTTTAATACTTGAACACGTTTGTTAAGACACCAACACATGAACCTTGTACCACGAGACACAGGATGGCATCAAAACACATCTATGCCAGCCAAGCAAATGATCAAGTTAACAAACTAACTTTCAATTCAATTATCTGGCTGTAAGAAAGCTACATACTACAATTTCCATCACTGGCTGAAGAAAAATCTGAAATTAGGGAGATAGGGAAACAACAGACATTCATCTTAGTTTGTCCCAAGAAGTTTGTTTTCTAACAGCAATTATCTCCAAGGACTATCCTCTTCTGCTAACTAGTAGAAAATCACTCGTCACAAAATCTTGAGATTTTTTTTATGTATTTAAGTATTTTTTTTATAGTCCATATGCTAAGATCATGGATCGTGTCATCGCTGAACAATGAACACCTTGACAAATATACAGCTTCTTATGCAAGCTTTTGACAAATTTGAGTCATAGTGGCAACCTTACATAAATTACATTATTCGCTAGTGACTTTTTCTTCTTAACTATAGCTTTTTCGTCTTACCCAGAACCCAGCACGGAAAGGAGCCGTGGGCTGGGGTCCACCCTGCCAGCGAAATAAGCCAGTAAACAAGGAAAGGGGGTCCGTACCTGCCGATGCCGGCTTCAGCCTGGACGCGGCGGAGGAGAGCGGTTGTCTTGCCGGCGAACATGGGGCCCACGATGACGTGAATCTCGCCGGAATGCGCCGCACGGACCTCCATCGCCGGACCACCACCACCGCTTCGAGACTCGGCCACCGCCGCCGCAGAGACCGACCTTACCGCCCCGAGCCTGGAACAGGAAACACCCGGCCGGAAAGGGAGCGAGAAGAGGGGCGACCTCGGAGTGAAAGTGCTGGAGCGGAGAAAGGAGGGTGGGGAGGCGGCGAGGAGGGATCTCATGGCGCAAATGGAACGCATGCGAGCGGGATTTGTAGAGCGGATTGGGGATGGCGGAAGATTTTTTTGAATTTTTTGGGGAATAAATTGGGTAGGTAAGATCGGATAGGATGGAAGATGTTTCAAAATTGGAGCGGTTCAATTCGACGTGGGGTGGGTGAGCGCATGATGGATTCGGTTGGGGGTTTGAAATTTTGGGGGAGGGAATTGGAGTGGAGGGAATGGGAAATTTGGGGGTTTTGCTAGGGTTTTCGGACGGAACAGAGCAAAAGGTGGCGGGGAACGGGGAGACAAGAAGATGAGGTGTGGTGGCCGCAGAGACGCAGATGCGTATTTGGCTTTTTCGCGGGGTTTTTCTTTCATTTTAGTCCCCGTTTTCTTTTTCTTTTTTTGTTTGTGCCTTGCATTTCAAGTCGAATGGTCTACTAAATTTCTTGGGCAAAGTGTGCTACACAACGTTTTTCGGTGAACAAATTCTTTGCGAAAAGTGTGATATATTTTGGGAAAATATTGTGTTTGTGCAACATAGAACATAGAGCTAGTTAAAGTGTTGTACCATGTTCACCGATACGCTAGGCGGACGGTGAGTGGCTACCTAGCGTCTAAGGCGCCTAGGCGGCCGAACCGAATAGTAAGTATCAGCGCACCAGTTCAAGCAAGCAGGATGAACACAGAACAATAAGTATTAATCTAAGTTTATGTATATGTTACATGTATGTATATGTGTACTTATGTAAGAAGAGATATTACATTGGTGTGATGCAAATATATTTGATGACGTGATGTAATAATCTTGATGTGTTGATGTAAAAATTAAATATACTTCATGAATCATGAGTTGATGATTTGATGTAATAAAAATATAATTCAAACAAGTAACATCAAATTATCTTGGACTATAGTTTTCAGTTCTCACAAATAAAACAAGCAAGCCAAATATAAATAATTCATTAGAAAAGAAACTTAAGCAAGCACGATGATATGATAAATTGATGATAAAACGAGTGAATGACTAGTCATTTTCTTCCTCATAATTTTTTGTTTGAAGCACTTCTTGGTCGGACTCGGACTCAATGTCCTCCTCCCCATTGACCTCCTCTTCTTCAGTATCGTACTTGAAATCTTCTTAATGAAGTTGTCTAACTCTTGCACTCTTACAAAGTTCTAAGACATCATTAGCCCTACATGCTTCTTCAATTACCTTCCATGTAAGCCCTGTATTGAGCTCAACATCTTGATTATCATCTCCGCCTTCAATTAACCACCCTTAAACTTCATTAGCTTCAGAGCCTATAATGGGATCTATGTTCTTCTCTCTCCTCTTTTTTGTTCCTCAATTTAGCATTGTATTGAATATACACTAGATGGTTAAGACGGTCGACATCTGGTTTATTTCTTTTCATTATATGTATGAACGAATTGCAAAGTGAAATATAGTTAACTACATGTAATATACTAATGTTGAGATTGAGAATTGAGAGACTAGCCTCTTCAAAAGTGCTCCAATTTCTTTCACAATCAGATGAGCTAGATGTCAATAAAAAGATCCTCATGGCCATTTTTTTTTGTAACACAAGAACTTTACATTCATAAGTATACCACCATTTAGCTGCATATTAGGAACAAGAAACTAATTAATATATGACAAATTTACAATCATGCATGTATTTAAAATTGAATATTAATTATTAAACCTGGATTAAATTCAAAGTCTTTGCATCCGACCTTTGCTACCACTTTCCCAAAGTGGTCTTCTTGACCTTTGAATATACCCAACTCAACATTTAGTAATAGACTTTGCTTGTCATCATCACCATGGTAAAAAGTCTCCACACAAGTGAATACTCCATCCATAACAACATTATCCAAAAAAATAGAGCCATCACAGTAACTATAATATGGATTCAAGAAGTATGTGTCAAGTGCAATAGTGTGGATTTCATGTGGATATGTTCCAGATCTTAGGATGATGTGACAATTGGCAATGGCGTTTACGGTTTGTCGTTTCACGCGTTTTCGACAAAGTTCTGAGCTTATCGATGGGGCGGTCCGACCGGTCCTTGCACGGCGGTCCGACCGGTCCCAAATCTGTCGGACCGGCCATGTAGGGCGGTCGGACCGCGATGACCAAAGTGGTCAAAATGAGTTTGGGCCAAAAATAGGTGTTGTAGGCAAGTGAGGGATCCCAATGCACTTGGTCTCATGTTTTTGGAGTCTCCAAGAAAAGTTCTGCTGGTTTAAAGTTTCCAGTGGTTTGGATTTTCGGGGTTGAATTTGGTTAAGTCCCAAGGCGGTCCGACCGCTCATTGTGGAGCGGTCCGACCGCCATGGAAGCGGTCCGACCGCTCACCCGAGCGGTCGAGACCGATATCGACTTGAACGCCGCCAACTTCGTGGCAATGTTGATTGGTTAGGTCAAAGTCATTGGTATCGTGGCATATGATTTGCATGATGCATGTTTTGACTAACATGGGTCAAGTTGTGAAGAACTTGTTCCCGAATTCGTGTTTGCTTGTCTGTGGTTGTGCAGGTTGCTTGGTGGTCAACGACGGTCAACGGCGAGGAGAATCGGGACTAGACTTGAAGAGTTGAGGTCCAGAACGATCGACGATGCCGGGTGAGGTCAACGACTCAAGCGTGACACAAGATGGACAAGGGTGACCTATTGGCGAATCCATGGCGCATGGTGAAGCGGTTTAGGTCAAAAGGTTAAAGACGGCGCTTTGCGAAGCGTGCGTGTGTGACCCGTTTGTTAGTGGGCCTTAACGGGAGCCCAATGGAGTCAAACCCTAGGAGTCTAGGCCTCCACTATAAATAGGGGGAGGTGGTGGCTGCACCATCGAGCTCTTTTTCTCTCTCGCCTCTTTTGTTGCAAAACCCTAATTGGCTTAGGGGAGTTGAGGTGGAGGCTAGGGCTCTTTATGGTTTGAGGAGAATTTCGTGATCTTGGATTGACCACTGATCCATGATGGCGTGGGTGTAATCCAGCGACGATCACGTTCTTAATCAATGCAAGGTTTGCTTAAGATAAGTCTCTTTTCGTTCTTGCTTTCAATTTCGTGATTTTAGGGCTTTCTTTGATCCACGAGTTTTTGATTGATTCCTTCACGTGGATTAGCTTGCGTGATGTGTGGGAACCCATCTAGGATCAATTTGATCATCAATCACCCACAAGCAAGCGATTGGATCTAGTTTTCACTTTTGCGGTTTGCACCCTTCTTCAATCAGATCGTAAAAGATATTTGTTCGTCCAAGAATTATCATAATTGTTGATTGAATAGGTCCTTAATATCATAGAGAAGGTGTGTGCAAAGTTTCGTGAAGTTTGGAGTTGAGAATCAAAAGTTAGACCTAATTGCAACTTCGTCATCGGCCGTTTTTGTTGCTCGAGCTCGCCGGTCGGACCGCCCCACATCGGAGGTCGACCGATTTTCTTTCCGGTCCGACCGCCCCACACCGAGGTCGACCGATTTTGGTGCCGGTCGACCGCCCGTATAATGGTCGGCCGACCGCCACCTCTGTTAAGATTTGATTCTTCTTGATTTTTGTCGCATTGCTTAGGGGTTTAATTGGATTCAATACTAGTCTTCCATTTGTCTCGATATATTGATCTTCATAGCTTCATCATAGCTATTGGAGTGAAATTGTGTTGAATTCATATTTTGTGAAAAAGTGAGCGTGCTCCTATTCACCCCCCCCCTCTAGTCGCCTTTACGGTCCAACAAGTGGTATCAGAGCCCGGTTAGTTCACTCTTGATCTTAACCGGTCACTGAACTTGGCGATGGATAGATTCACTACAAAACCGCATATGTTCAATGGACAAGACTATGCCTATTGGAAGAATCGTATGCGAGTATTCCTTGAGAGCGAGGACAAGCTATATGGGACGTTGTTCGATCCCCGCCATTATTCCCGAGGTTGAAACTCCCATACGTGGTTCTTTTGGCTAACAACAACAAGGCCAAGAATCTTTTATATGGTGCGCTTGGTAGACAAGAATATGATAGGATTTGCAATTTTGCATCACATACGAGATTTGGAGCACTCTCGAAACATATCATGAGGGTTCGTCCCAAATTAAGAAAGTGCGCCAAACAATCTATAAGCGTGATTATAACAAATTTGAGATGCGTCTTGGAGAGAGCATCGATGACATTTTCAGTCGTTTTAATAAAGTGATTAATCAAATGAAAGCTGTTGATATTGAATATTCTCAATCTGAAAATGCCACCCACCTCTTGGCTGCAATCAACACCAAGGAGTGGGAGATGAAGGCTACTGCTATAGAAGAGAATGTTGATCTTTCGAGTCTTACTTTAGAATTGCTTTATAGTAAACTCAAGACTCATGAAATTAAAAGAGTTGATCATCCCAAGAAAGATAATTTAGCTTTGGTAGCAGATCCTCACAAAAAGGCTTTTGATGACTCTTTTGAATCTTCTTCTGGATTTTCATTTGCTTGCTTATCTGCGATTTCTGAGGAGGAGCTTGAAAATATTCCTGAGACAGAGTTAGCCCTTTTAGCTAAAAAATTCACACGGGCTTACAACAATGTGAGAAATAAAAAGAGAGGTGGTCCTGTTACTTGCTATGAGTGTGGAGAGCTTTACCACATCCGGGCCAATTGCCCCAAGCTAAAAGGTAAGGGTAAGCACAGGGAGGAGAAGACAGCTTGGAAGAAGCCTCATGATAACAACTCTGAGTATGATGCTGTCAAGCTCATAAAGGCCGCTCACCGGGTCCTTGCCGCTTTTGGAGAGCAATCCATTAGTGATGTGGACTCCGGGAGCGAAGAGGAAAAGAAAGGGAAGGCCAAAGACTTTCTTGGCATGTGCTTCATGGTCGACAAGCGACATTGATAATGATGAGGTATCTTTTTCTTATGATGAGCTTTCTGCTAAATATAATTCTATAGTTGAGCAAGTGCTTAGTCAAGATGAAGCGCTAGAATTTGTCATGACTAAAAATAAGAAACTAGAGTCAAAAATTGGTAAACTAAAACTAGAACTTGCAAATGTTAAGACTCTTGAACCTGATGAATGTTTATCTTGTCATGATATGCACTCGAATTGGCTAAACGCAATCTGCTCACAATATTGCTTTACAACAACTTGAAAATGCTAGAACCGAGCTAATTGAAATTAAATCTGCTCCTTGTGAAAAATGCTTAGAGTCTAGCAAGTTGATTGCTTCGATGTGATTGATTCTAGCCCTTGCACTTCATGCTTAGAAAAGAACGTGAAATCAAAGATATCTTAGAAGTCGCTAGAGTCAAATATGCTAAACTTAAGGACAATATTGAAAATACTACTTGTGCTTCATGTTCCGCTCTTAAGCTTGAAATTGCTTTGTATAAGGAGAAATCAATGGATAAAACTTGTCATGCTTGTGTTAACTTGAGAAAAGAAAATGCTTACCTTCATGATACATTAGAGAAATTTTCTAAAGGTAAGAAACAATTAAACATGATTCTTGACAAGTCTAAAACTCCTTATAAGAAGGAAGGTTTAGGATTCAATTCTTTTCAAGACAATTCAAACCCAAAAGTCATTCAAGTCTTGGAAAAGGTTTAATTGAATTCAAAACTCAACTGCAAAAACATCTTTTAAATCTGCAGTTTTGCCCAACCTTGTATCAATTCAAATGGTGCTTCTTCTAGTGGTACCAAGTACCATTGCACTTATTGCAAGAAAAGTGGGCATTTGATTGAATTCACATGAGGTTGAAAAATGATAGGAAAAATCTTGATAGAATTTCATTCATGCAACCTAGAGCTATTATGAGACATGGTAACACCGAAAGGAATAAACTCGGATTAGGATTTTCTCACATGCTAATCATTATGTTTCTACATATCCTAATTCTCATGTTCTTCAGATCGCCGGTCCGATCACCGGTGCTCACCGGCTCGACCGATATGGTCGCCATGATCGATCACAAGACAACGCCCCGATCACCTGATGCTTTAATTCCCATGTTAACTTAAACATTGCTCATAATGAATTTTAGATGAAATCAAGGATAACACTTCGCTTTGCATACTACTCGCAGACGTGTGTCTCAAAGATCGGGTTCCCAAGTCTTGTTTAACTAACTTGATGTCGAGACACATCGTTCTTCCATGCCTTGATTTTTCGTGATTACCGCGAAAGAGGAAGGGCACGTGCTTTGCCGACTCGATTGTTCACATCATATTGCCAGAGACTCAAGATGGTTCACCTCCTTCACGCGGTCGACGGGTCTCAAGCATCTCCGAGAACTTCCCATCGCCAGGCCGTTAAGCTCCTATTCAGGTACTTACACTCTACTCTCTTTGTATGGCATTTGATATTCCTATTCTTTATCCTTGTCCATTCGGGGGTTTTTCTTATCCTAATTGTGCGGGCTGTCGGCTAGATAGGAAGAGTACCTCAGGCGCTTGTCACCCACTAGATTCTTCTCTTGTATCTTGTTTTTATCCCCACCAAATCTTTAGACCCAACTAGGTTTGCCACCTTGAGAAGCGAGTTAGGGGTTATTTATCCTTATGGGTTGGTTTGAGGGGGAGTTCGATCTTTTCTGATCTTTCCTTGTTCTTTTGATCTTTTATTGTTCTTTTTCTGAACTTAGTGATCTTTTTGAACTTTTTAAGTTTTTAGGCTTTTATTTGCATCTCATTGTATCATATTACATTCATATGAAAAATCCAACAAGTGGTAACAACAAGTGGTTACAGCAAGTGGTATGAAAAATCCAAAAGATGCATTATAATATAAGTTTTTCTGCTTATCTTTCAAAATTGATGGAGCTTTGCCTATTACCCTTTAGAGCTTTTGTATTTCAATTCTTGCTCAATGTCATGTCTAGTTCTTTGACTTGCTAGAATTATCATGCTTTTACATGTGTAGCTAAGTCTTTGCTATATGAGCTAGAACCTTTAAACAACTCAAACTAAGAAATTGCAATTTGTGGATGTTTTAGCGAGTTGCGTAATTAGTGCTCCTCTTGTGACATTGGCCTGTCGAATTGCTTTGTTAGCTCTTTGATCTAAAATTGACCATTACTTGAGCTTTTGTGTTCTTGAGATTCTAAAAACTGCTCTTGTGAAAAATGAAAATCAAGATTGTCTTATGCTTAAATTGTGCCAAACTATTCTTACGAGACCGCTTGTCAAATGACATGAACTTGGAGATAGTTTGATGAACCGACGATCTCATGGGGACCGCTTGTCGAAATGACATGAACCTCAAGATTTGTCGCCTGGTAGAAGCTTAGAAAGAGTTTGTGGATGGCTCCTAGTCCGGGATCTTCTTTACTAAGATATACCTTTAATCAACTTTTGGTGAAGCTTAGGATGAGTTTGTGGATGGCTCTAGTCCAGATCTTGTCACTAAGTTAGATCATTAGTCAACTTCAATATTCAATGCAAATGAGAAAAATGTTGACAAATGGGCGTTTACAAAATATTGAGCAAAATGATTCAATACGGGACTTGATTGACTCTTACTGTGGTCTTTGTTAGATTTTTGATCTCACTTTGACAGTTTGACATGGCCAATTTCACTTTAGGATCCCTGTTGATGAACTTGCTGAATTTGAAGCGTTGCTTAAATTGATAAAATCTAATGCTTTACTTTTGAGCCTTTGTGCTTAGCTTTGCTATATATGTCTTACCATGATCTTGCTAGCGTTGTCAGGCTTGATATGCTGTTTGTGCAATATTAGAGAAACTACATCGTTCTTTTGGGTAATCTCCAAAGCTTCTTATCAAAAATTGAAAAATACAAAAATTGAAGCCACTCCATTGCACTTCATGCATATTCCTCTTTATGCTTCTTTTGTTTCTGCTTCTTTCTCTATTCTCTATTTGTTATTCCTGGATGAGAGGAAGGCGTGATTCCTTGATGAATCCATTGTCAAAGGGGGAGAAGATGTGTTAAATGAAAAGATATTTCTTTGGGAGAAGATGTGTAATATTTCTTTGCTACTCTTATTTGGAGAAGATGTGTTAATGAGAAGATTGGGGAGAAGTTTATACAAAGGGAGAAACGAAAATTTGAAATTTGATGATCATAGTGAGGGGAGTTCTTGAGTTGCATTCTTATTGTCTTATTGAATATTCGAACTTGAATTGCATTCTTTTATACTCACAATGATCATAGGTCAATTGAACAATTGTTCTTTCATATGGACCTCATGTGAGAATTTTGACCCTTTCTAAAATCAAAGTTTTTATGCTTACTTTTGCCTTGTCTCACATGCCTATACTATTCGATGCCACTTGGTCATTTTCATTGCTTTTTCTTGCTTATGGACCAAGTTGTGCCTTTGTGCGAAAACTATGAGTAAACTCGTTTTCAAACCTCTTACTTACATTTTACGGATAATTGCCAATGTGTTCATCAAGGGGAGATTGTGGATTTCATGTGGATATGTTCCGATCTTAGGATGATGTGACAATTGGCAATGGCGTTTACGGTTTGTCGTTTCACGCGTTTTCGACAAAGTTACTGAGCTTCTTTGATGGAGGCGGTCCGACCGGTCCTTACTGCATGGTCCGATCGGTCCCAAATCGGTCGGACCGGCCATGTAGGGCGGTCGGACCGGCGATGACCAAAGTGGTCAAAATGAGTTGGGCCAAAATAGGTGTTGTAGGCAAGTGAGGGATCCCAATGCACTTGGTCTCATGTTTTTGGAGTCTCCAAAAAGTTCAGTTGGTTTAAAGTTTCCAGTAGGTTTCGGATTTTCAGGGGTTGAATTTCGGTTAAGTCCCAAGGGGCGGTCCGACCGGCTCACAGGGAGCGGTCCGACCGGCCATGGGGCGGTCCGACCGGCTCACCTGGAGCGGTCAGACCGGTATCGACTTGAACGTCGGCCAACTTCGTGGCAATGTTGATTGGTTAGGTCAAAGTCATTGGTATCGTGGCATATGATTTGCATGATGCATGTTTTGACTAACATGGGTCAAGTTGTGAAGAACTTGTTCCCGAATTCGTGTTTGCTTGTCTGTGGTTGTGCAGGTTGCTTGGTGGTCAACGACGGTCAACGGCGAGGAGAATCGGGACTAGACTTGAAGAGTTGAGGTCGAACGATCGGCGATGCGGGTGAGGTCAACGACTCAAGCGTGACACAAGATGGACAAGGGTGACCTATTGGCGAATCCATGGCGCATGGTGAAGCGGTTTAGGTCAAAAGGTTAAAGACGGCGCTTATGGCGTGCGTGTGTGACCCGCTTGTTAGTGGGCCTTAACGGGAGCCCAATGGAGTCAAACCCTAGGAGTCTAGGCCTCCACTATAAATAGGGGGAGGTGGTGGCTGCACCATCGAGCTCTTTTTCTCTCTCGCCTCTTTTGTTGCAAAACCCTAATTGGCTTAGGGGAGTTGAGGTGGAGGCTAGGGCTCTTTATGGTTTGAGGAGAATTTCGTGATCTTGGATTGACCACTGATCCATGATGGCGTGGGTGTAATCCAGCGACGATCACGTTCTTAATCAATGCAAGGTTTGCTTAAGATAAGTCTCTTTTCGTTCTTGCTTTCAATTTCGTGATTTTAGGGCTTTCTTTGATCCACGAGTTTTTGATTGATTCCTTCACGTGGATTAGCTTGCTGTGATGTGTGGGAACCCATCTAGGATCAATTTGATCATCAATCACCCACAAGCAAGCGATTGGATCTAGTTTTCACTTTTGCCCGGTTTTGCACCCTTCTTCAATCAGATCGTAAAAGATATTTGTTCGTCCAAGAATTATCATAATTGTTGATTGGAATAGGTCCTTAATATCATAGAGAAGGTGTGTGCAAAGTTTCGTGAAGTTTGGAGTTGAGAATCAAAAGTTAGACCTAATTGCAACCGCATCGGTTGTTTTTATCGCTCGAGCTCGGGTCGGACCGCCCCACATCGAGGTCGACCGATTTTGTCACGGTCCGACCGCCCACACCAGAGTCGACCGATTTTGGTGCGGTCGGACCGCCAGATAACAATGTCGATCGACCGCCACCTGTTAAGATTTGATTCTTCTTGATTTTGTCGCATTGCTTAGGGGTTTAATTGGATTCAATACTAGTCTTCCGCTGTATTTGTCGATATATTGATCTTCATAGCTTCATCATAGCTATTGGAGTGAAATTGTGTTGAATTCATATTTTGTGAAAAAGTGAGCGTGCTCCTATTCACCCCCCCCCTCTAGTCGCCTTTACGGTCCAACAAATAGAGAATCAAGTCTATCCTTCATCTTCTTGTCAATAATATCTATGATGGGGTTGTAGTTGTTCTCTATATTGTTTATGGCTTCTAGGATTTCTTTCTTTGTCTTTTGAATTTGTCTATAAAGAAAGGCAATATAGGGCTTGACATCCCCATCAATTATTCGAAGAACCTTTATCAATGGTTCTGTAGGACCGTAAAGGCGACTAGAGGTGTAACACCCCAGCCCAACATTGAGCTTAAATGCCACTAAACTACTATAACCATCTAATTTACATCAACCTACCATAAAATTTCAGCAAGCATAACAATATTAAAACCCATCCACGGGTCGCATTAACACAAGCATAACACTATGACAATCATAGATAAATTAGACCTAGGAGCATAGCAAAATAATAAACCAAGATTAACATAAACCAAGCATCTATGGTTATTCAATACCATCATGTCCTAGATATAAATATTCATGTTATTCTAAAAGTTTCTCATGTCCAATGAATCAAATAATTGGGTGAAGTGCATGATTCCAAGTGCGCTAGCCCTTCCCGAGTAAAATGTCATCACTGGTCACCTAAAAACAATAATAGAGCAAGAATGAGTCCAAGACTCAGCAAATACATAATAAAGCCATAAACAATAGTTTATTAACCATAATCAAAGTTATCATCATCATCCATTTATTTAATGCCATTGTCATTCTCAAACAAACAAGCCACATTCCATATAGGTAAAGTTGCACAATTTAATAATTTACTTAGATATGCGATGCACCAACATGCTCATGCTCATATGCATCTCATCAGCTGATACCGGTATAGCGGAGTGTTCACCCGTCGATGACACACTCTATCCTTCACTCCCGTGAAGTCCCCACCAAAGTAGGATTTTATCTAGAGCTCTCCGGACTAGTCATGTTATCTTTCTCATCGACCTCACCGGAATAGTTACATGACTTTCTCACCGACCTGGCTCATGCAACCCATGTCATGATGAATGTAAATGATGCGACATCTTTATTTATTCATCAACATAGTCCATCTCATTAACTCAATATCTCTTCATTATCTCATTACCATAATCTCATTCACTCAAGGTCATCAATATCATGTATAAGAATAAGCTGAACGAAAGCATAATAAATAGCATGATAAGTAACATCAATGATCATGGTAAACAACCCATTGTTCACCACTCTACCATGTACTTGCCTTCCGCGCTATGACGAGTTAGGAGGCAACGACGGAATTTCTCCACTCCCTGCCCCACCGCCTACACAAATATTTAATCGAAATAAGAATAATAAGTCATGGCGTGGCTACAAGAGTTTTACCATAACCCTCTATCTAATCAACATAACTAAAAACCCAAAATGACGAATTAACTAATCAGACAATATCGGCCCTTCTGATCAGCAGTACGAGAAAAATCGTAATTAAATATCTATAACTCCGAATGACTTGAAACCCATGCTCGAATACTCTTAACGTAACAGGCTACGAAACTCTAGTTGGTGGAATCCTTTGATTCGGCCAAAATACTGGCCTAAACAACAGTTGAAAACACTAACAGATATCTGCCCAGATTTCAGAACAGTGGTAAAGAAAATGACTTAACTTTTATTCTACTGATCCAATGGAGGTGATCTTTATCAATATGGAAAGATAATTTAAAGGGCTACAATAACCTATTTGGGTGGGGGTTCTGAATCTCAATGTAACTAGATCAAAACCGAGGAGCAACCGACAGTCTCCAAAATCTCTGACAGACAGAGTAGTGTGCGGTTAAAAAATTCATAACTCCCAAACCACATGGTGGAATCTCGTGATCTCGGTGCCAAAAGAAAGCTAAGGAAACCAGGAATATAACTCTAGGAGACAAAAACCCGAGATTAGGCCTCTAAGTAATTCATAATGGCCCGACAAGAAAATCTTTCAAAACACATCAGCTGTCCAGGACAGTCACGGTAAAACTACCATATCTCCTAAACCGTAACTCCAAATCAAATAATCTCGGTGTCTAAATAAAGCTAAGATCAAGGGCTACAACTTTCTAAGAGGTGGGAAGATCAGAAAATGTACGGAACTTACCTAAATCTGACGAACAAGTCTGGCGTACGACAGGGAGGAGGGTGGCGGCCGGTTGGAGAGGGGGAGGAGGGGGTGGCGGCTTGGGGAGGGGAGTGGGGAGAGAGAGGGGATAGGCTAGGGTTTGGGGATGAGAAAAAACCCCCCCTTGGTTGGCGCCTCTCATGGGCCCCTCCCGGGCTGCGGTCCAGGCCCAGGTTGTCGGAAGATCGCTGAAAACCCCCGCCGATTCAGATTTTCCCATTAGCTCCTTCTGAAACTTCTTCTAATACGCCGATTTACTTTTGGGGTATTACATTCTACCCCCCTTAAACAGGATTCGACCCCAAATCTACTCACCGATCTTCCCGAAAGAAACTGCAACTGGAGTGAAATAACGATATCCCAAGCTTGGAATTGCTTAGTTACTCACTTAACACTCGAGTAGACCAAATGATGCGTACTTCGCATAATGACCCGAGACGGTCAACGCGATATGCCAACTTCCAAATTTCTGAAATTTTCGGAAACCAAGAGAATCCTACTGGAACTAGAGTCCTCATCGCATCCACGCAATGCTAACTCTCCACCAAAAAGGTTAAATCCCAAAATTTGACATTTCAACACGAAAACAAATCCATTTTCTAAATAGGCAGTTTACGAATGAACACCACGACAGCCAAAGAAGAAACCACTCGAATACCCAACTCAAATACTTCTTTTGGTTTGTCTGAATTAAAATGAATCAGACATGCCAACACAACGCCAACTCAAATTGCGGAAAACAACAGTCAACAATACATAACTCGAACGAAATCAGGAAAACGCTTCACTAACCGAGGAAACATCTTTTTCCTCAGTTTCTCTTTTAGGAGTAAGACTTCTCTCGAACCTTGGAATTCGAATTCATCGCATACCACATGAGCTTAAACCTTTTAATTGAACATCCTCAAATTATGCTCAAACTGAAATACATCATTAACACCATTGTGAAGAGGCTCAATTGAATCCTCCAATTACTCTAGGCATCTCATTCTACTAATCAACATTAATTTGATTGAAGGCACCCAAAGCGCCACAAAATAGATCCCACACAATCACATTACCTTTAATTTTCAAGAACAACTCAGAATCCTCAGACACACGCCCATGTACTACATCAGAAAGGTTCTATCAATGATCATTCCACTGCTCAGGAAACTCTATTATTCCACTTTCTTTACACACACTCATTGTGTGACCAAAGGTCTAGCATAAAAATGTAAAGCCCAGATTCAACCTCTAAGACTCTTACAATGAACTTCTGGTATATTTGATATGAAATTCTTTGATCGGATAACTAAAATTCCTGGAATCCAAATAATATCCTCAATCATTAATATCAACATTCCTCACTAATCAAGTAACTGCCTAATGTGATTAGCTGCACCAAACTTGAACCCACTAAACCACACTATTCCATTTCACCCACACGACCGCAACATACACATTCGCAAGACTCTAACTAATTGACCAAGTTCTAAACTTTTGAATATTTCAATATTCCACCAACATGAACAAGGGTTCTTGAATTACAATTCACTATTGGTTTTACTAGTTGTAACAACATAATCAGTTTTACCTCAACGACCATCATTCCTTTTGGATCCAATTCTCTACAAGATTTATATCACAAAATCAATTCTTCCTCCATTGCTCTTGAAATAACTTACAACATCAGGTCTCACATCAACATATACTTGACCACTACTAACCGGATGCCACTGTATACCCCATAAGGTTTTGTAAAACAAATTGATGAAGTGGCAAATAAAATATTTTTTTTTCAGCACCCGGGAAAAAATATTTTCTTTTCGCAACAAACATAAGACCGGGAGAAATAGACAAATAACAAGGATCTCGGAAAAGCAAAAGCGGAGACCACATTTGAGGGCACAAGTCCCACAAAAAGAGAATATGAAATCTCAAATAAAACAAAGCACCACTTTTGAAAATCGAGAAACTCCTATGGGGCAAAAATAGAAAGTTTAGGCACACTTGAAGTAAACTGTGAGTTACAAAACTTGACTTCGATCTCGAATACTTCTACTTCACTCTTTCTTTAACAAAGAAAGTAATTCTTTTTTATTATAACGTCACGTTGCCCACTCAAACAAGAAAAATTGTAAGACCAAATCACATGAATCACTTAAGAACCAATAAAATTTACCAACAAGCCACTTGCTCAATCCAATCCCAGCTACTACATAAACCATGAACTAAAAAGATAACGGATGCAAAACTTGAAAATTTTCATTTGAGTGATACCACGAGTGACGATCAAATTACCTTCTTTCTATAAGAATCGACAACACAATACCAATCTATTGCTGATAATCTTACTAACATCCAGAATAATACACTGTTAACGAAAATTCATCATAGTCTAACCTTCCATTGTACAGCTCTCTAAAAACTCACCAAATTATTTCATACTACTTTATCATCTCGTCCTCAAATCGAGAGTCCACCAAAAGCTTACAAACTACTACAACAACAGCTTTATTTTAGCAGAGATCTACTACACAAATCAAAATGTTACACCAAAACCCTTTCATTATGGACATGCTATCGTCTGACAATTCCACTATCATGAAAGCATAGGCCACCAATTAAATCCCACAGTTCAACTCTTATAGATGCTCAACACCAAACATCAACACACAATTGTTGCACTCCAACCACTGTTGCTATCAACTGGCTTCATCAAGAAATCTAGATGCTACCTACTTTCCTTTTCAAATCACATGAACAATCACAAATACATGTTCAACTGTCCATCCTCATATTCATATTTCGGTGCAAAATCCCGACAAAACTTCCAAAATCATAGCCTTCCATCGATCAAAAAGTCTCAACAACTCTACAACCAAATTCGTCCAATTATTCTAGTTAAAATAACTATCTAGAAACTCCTTCCATAATATAAAATCATCTAGTATCTACAGATAAGATAACTCCAAGATTAATATCCACTATGGTAATAATCTAGCATCTCCCCAACTTTTCCTTCCCACACAGTAAGATTAATCCACTGAGACCAACTAATCCAACAAGTTTAGCAAAACTAAATAATTTTAATGATCATACCAGTCATCAATATTCTACAATTCTTAATAACTCCTTTTAATCCAATTAGGTATAGCCATACTATTAATCATAGTTCATCAAGAACTACCACATGACACCATCAAGTTAATCAACTTTCCTTCCAAGGTTCTTGGTTAAGATTGATTATACACCACACTCTGCACCCAACTTGATAACCCATACCATATCCATTAATTTATTTAATTACAACCTTTAACTTAACCACAACAAGACATCGCTAAAGGGTTTTAATATTTTCTTTTATAACAGAGAAGCATTCAACTTCAATACTCAAAATACCCAAAAGAAATACATTGGGTCAAAACTTCCACATGTTAAAGGACTTGAAAAAGAAAACTTTCGTTATCCAAAATACCAAGCTAACAAATGAGTCATTTTTTTCCCAACAAGAAAGGCAGATCTCTCGTGAAAAGATCAACCTTGCAAATTAACGACGTTCACAAGAAACAACAACAGATCAACAGTCAGGAGAACAAATAATAACTTAATAGAACCAACAAAGACCAATGAAAATACATCAACTGCATTGTAAATACTAACCCAAGAAAATTCATCAACCGCAACTATAACAGGAATAATCAAATTCAAACTCAAGGAAGAAAACAACTTTTCTAAAGAAACATATCCTCAACACCTGTAACTAAGTTACCCGATGTAAACACTTCACCACTATCATACAACAAACGGTGATATAACTTGGCCATGCCTATGGCCACAACCACAATCTCTACATCTCGACTATCATGACCCATAGCAATCACATAATCAAATCATAAGTAGTCAGAACCAATTCATAACATAAATCATCAATATAACATAACAGAAGCGTATATGCGATACTCATCCCATTCCCATCCTACTGTGCACCAGTGTGTCAAAATTTTAAGTTAATTAACCATTATCAAATTTTGGTTTATTTTACAAGTCCTAAGACAAGTTTTAGCAATTTTAGGTTAACTAAGTTATTAATCTATTCACCACGGACCTGAAGCCCGCTCTGATACCAACTGTAACACCCCAGCCCAACATTGAGCTTAGAATGCCACTAAACTACTATAACCATCTAATTTACATCAACCTACCATAAAATTTCAGCAAGCATAACAATATTAAAACCCATCCACGGGTCGCATTAACACAAGCATAACACTATGACAATCATAGATAAATTAGACCTAGGAGCATAGCAAAATAATAAACCAAGATTAACATAAACCAAGCATCTATGGTTATTCAATACCATCATGTCCTAGATATAAATATTCATGTTATTCTAAAAGTTTCTCATGTCCAATGAATCAAATAATTGGGTGAAGTGCATGATTCCAAGTGCGCTAGCCCTTCCCGAGTAAAATGTCATCACTGGTCACCTAAAAACAACAATAGAGCAAGAATGAGTCCAAGACTCAGCAAATACATAATAAAGCCATAAACAATAGTTTATTAACCATAATCAAAGTTATCATCATCATCCATTTAGTTAATGCCATTGTCATTCTCAAACAAACAAGCCACATTCCATATAGGTAAAGTTGCACAATTTAATAATTTACTTAGATATGCGATGCACCAACATGCTCATGCTCATATGCATCTCATCAGCTGATACCGGTATAGCGGAGTGTTCACCCGTCGATGACACACTCTATCATTCACTCCCGTGAAGTCCCCACCAAAGTAGGATTTTATCTAGAGCTCTCCGGACTAGTCATGTATCTTTCTCATCGACCTCACCGGAATAGTTACATGACTTTCTCACCGACCTGGCTCATGCAACCCATGTCATGATGAATGTAAATGATGCGACATCTTTATTTATTCATCAACATAGTCCATCTCATTAACTCAATATCTCTTCATTATCTCATTACCATAATCTCATTCACTCAAGGTCATCAATATCATGTATAAGAATAAGCTGAACGAAAGCATAATAAATAGCATGATAAGTAACATCAATGATCATGGTGAACAACCCATTGTTCACCACTCTACCATGTACTTGCCTTCTGCTCTGTGACGAGTTAGGAGGCAACGACGGAATTTCTCCACTCCCTGCCCCACCGCCTACACAAATATTTAATCAAAATAAGAATAATAAGTCATGGAGTGTCTACAAGCGTTTTACCATAACCCTCTATCTAATCAACATAACTAAAAACCCAAAATGACGAATTAACTAATCAGACAATATCGGCCCTTCTGATCAGCAGTACGAGAAAAATCGTAATTAAATATCTATAACTCCGAATGACTTGAAACCAATGCTCGAATACTCTTAACGTAACAGGCTACGAAACTCTAGTTGGTGGAATCCTTTGATTCGGCCAAAACACTGGCCTAAACAACAGTTGAAAACACTAACAGATATCTGCCCAGATTTCAGAACGGTGGTAAAGAAAATGACTTAACTTTTATTCTACTGATCCAATGGAGGTGATCTTTATCAACTTGGAAAGATAATTTAAAGGGATACAATAACCTATTTGGGTGGGGGTTCTGAATCTCAATGTAACTAGATCAAAACCGAGGAGAAACCGACAGTCTCCAAAATCTTTGACAGACAGAGTAGTGTGCGGTTAAAAAATACATAACTCCCAAACCACATGGTGTAATCTCGTGATCTCGGTGCCAAAAGAAATCTAAGGAAACCAGGAACATAACGCTAGGAGATGAAAACCCGAGATGCGGCCTCTAAGTAATTCATAATGGCCCGACAAGAAAATCTTTCAAAACACATCAGCTGTCCAGGACAGTCACGGTAAAACTACCATATCTCGTAAACCGTAACTCCAAATCAAATGATCTTGGTGCCTAAAGAAAGCTAAGATCAAGGGCTACAACTTTCTAAGAGGTGGAAAGATCAGAAAACGTACGGAACTTACCTAAATCTGACGAACAAGTCTAGTGTACGACAGGGAGGAGGGTGGCGGCCGGTTGGAGAGGGGGAGGAGGGGGTGGCGGCTTGGGGAGGGGAGTGGGGAGAGAGAGGGGATAGGCTAGGGTTTGGGGATGAGAAAAAAAACCCCCCTTGGTTGGCCCCTCTCATGGGCCCCTCCTGGGCTGCGGTCCAGGCCCAGGTTGTCAGAAGATCGCTGAAAACCCCCCGCCGATTCAGATTTTCCCATTAGCTCCTTCTGAAACTTCTTCTAATACGTCGATTTACTTTTGGGGTATTACAAGAGGGGTGAATAGGCGCTTTCACGATTTTTCGCCTAAATCAAATTCAACACGAACTTTTCTCCTTTAGCTATGAAAGCTAAGAAGATCAGTAAACGCACAGAGAAAGCCTTGTGCTGAATTCAATTACCCCCTTTAACCACAAGACTCAAACAAGGAGAGTTGATCTCAGGAGATCGGCTCGAATCTTGGCGGTCGGGCCGACGAGTTGTGTGATCGGACGGTGGTGGCCAGCGGTCGGACCGTTGGGAATCGGTTCGACCGGCAGCTATCGAGCGGTTTGAAAAGCGAGCGGTCGGACAGCCGTTCCTAAATCGGTCGGACCGATTTAGTCCAGTACCAAAACACAATGCCCAAATCCAACACGAAAATTGGTCGAACTTTTGATTTAACCAATGAAACTTGACCAAATTTGGAGCACACCTCCCTGAGGATATCTGAGGCCAATTTCTAGCGACGATCGTTCAGATCCACTTCAAATAAACGATCTCTTTAGATTTTACCAAAGAAGAGCTCAAACCCTATAAATATGAAAAACTTGATCCACAACTTGCTTGTGGGTGATTGAAGATCTAGATGGTTCTAGGAGTATTCCCACACATCAAAGTAAGGTAAATGAGGTCAAGAGACCAACCAAAATCAACCGGATCAAGGAAGCACCACAATCATCAAAAGAGATAAGAATGCAAATGAGACTTCATCAATGAACAAGCATTCATGAATTGATTGATTCAATGCGATGCTTGTCAAAGTCACTCCCTCAAGGAGGACAAGAGCTCAATCAAAGAGCACACATACAAATCTCTCCAAACCCTAGGCTCTCCTCTCCTCTCCTCTCCAAACCCTAGAAAAAGATGGAGTAGTCCAAATGAAAGCTTCAAAGGGTTTTTCATCTCCCCCTTTCTATTTATATGGAGAGCTAGGGTTTCTCATGGGCTCCCATGAAGGCCCACACACACATGGGATACACACACAAAAACATATGTTGAAGCAATCGCCTGCTTCACCACGTGTAGGTTGATCAGCGGCTCTCATCATGTCGGCAAGTCTCTCTCGTCCGAATCCCATCGAAACCTCCCAGGGACTTGCACCGACTTCTGCACCGCCTGATCCATCCAGCTGCACCGAACTACCCGTTCGATCCATCTTGCCCATTCTGCACCATGCTTGAGTCACACGACCTCACCCTGCATCCAGGATCGTTCTGGACCTCAGCTCTCCAAGCGTAGTCCCGATCCACCTCACCGTTGACGTCGTTGACCTACAAGCCACCTACACAGCAATAGACAAAGAAATCATCTCCGGGAATAAGTTCTTCACAACTTGACCCATGTTAGTTCAACAATGCAATATGCAACAATAAAGCATTGAAATTCATACATTAAACACATTCAACTCACAACAATGCCAAAAAGGCTAAATTCCAAGTGATCGGCGGTCTGACCGCCCCACACGGTCGGTCCGACAGATTTCAGGCCAGTCCGACCGATTCCACAAAGGCGGTCGGACCGCCCGAAAAGACTTAGCCAAATTTTCATCTCGGAAATCCGAAACCTTCTGGAATTTTTAAATGAATAGAACTTTTGACTGGGAGCTCCAAAAATTATGTGAGCACATCCAGGAGACTCCCCTCACTTGCCTACACATCCTATTTTTGGCTCAGCTTCAAAATCCAATTTGAATCATATGCGGTCGGACCGGCAAGCACGGGCGGTCGGACCGCTCCACGGGCGGTCTGACCGCCAATGTAAGGGTCAAACCGCCTGTGGTCTGACAGAACTGAAGCAAACCCAAAAACGCGAGAATTTGCAAACCAACAATGCTATTGCCAATTGACTCATCATCCTAAGATCATGCACATATCCCCACGATATCCACAATCTCCCCCTTGATGAACACATTGGCAATTTCTCAGAAAATGTAGTTTTACGGTTTGAAAAGTAAAAAAATTCGCAGTTTTCGCGCAAAGGCACAACTTGATCCATAAGCAAGAAAAAGCCTAGGAAACGACCAAGCTGGCTTCAGAATAGCATAAGCAAGTGAGATAAGTCAATGAAAGCACAAAATGATTTAATTTCCAGAAAGTAGCCAAAAATCTCACTTAGGTCCATATGAAAGACAAATGTTCTATTTGACCTTTGATCATTGTGAGTCTTTTTCAAATGGAAATATAATCAGAAAAAGGCAATAAAACCAAGAGACTCAACTCACTATGATCACAAATTTTCAGAAGCTTTATTTTTTTATATGAGTTCTTTTATATGAAACCAAAAGCTCCAAAACAACATTTTTCTTCTCAATCTTTCTCCCCCTTTGACAATGAATTCATCAAGATGCATGAGAAAAGATAGAGTATGAAGGAATGACTTTATTTTTGAATTTTAGCAAAAAGGAGCCATGACCATTATCCAAGAAGACAGTACAAGTATTACACCAAGCCATATAAAGAGTAGAAACTATATTCAATCATGGCAAATCATGTACTGCAAAGCTAATACCAACATAGCAATAATCTGAGATTAAATGAATTGATACCATGAAAAGTTGTTCAAAATCATAGTTTCACCAAGGTATCCAAAAATGAGTCAAGCCATGTCTATAAGTAAATGAAGAGCAGAAACCAGAAACTGAGGCAATTTGAGCATTAGGAGTTCAAATATGAAGCATTTTAATCAATCACTTAGCATTTTAAGCATTTTGCTGAAAAGATATATCTAATTTTTTTTATAGCAATGTGCTAGATCTCAAGCCTTGCCACGACCATCTCAAGCAAGAAGTTTAAAAGAATGGTCTAGGTCATCCAAAACTCCCCCTGAGTTCATGCCTAGTGCAATGGCAAGCCGTCTCATGAGAAAGGATTGGTGAGATCAGTTTTTTCGCACATAAAAACTCATTCTTCATTTGCTTAAATTAAGAATTAACAAAGCTCATTTTACAGCTCAAACTCAGTTCAAGGCTCAATTTGACTTAATAGACATGGCAGGAATCATGAAAGGATCACTAAGGCAACACTGGTCACAAGATCCAACAAAACATGATTTGATTCAATTTTGCTCACAGATATAAAGCTAGCAAGGCAAAAGCTAAGCTGTACAAGAAAAGCCATGAAAGAAGTCTACCAGACTATCATAGGATATGGTAAGGTATAAAGTATGAAAACAAACCATACAGGAATAATAATAAAAACTCCACAAGTTTATAATACAATGCAAGAAATTTGAATTGAAAAATGCATTATGATACAATGAATGCAAAAAGAGCAAATTCTCCCTCAAAACAGCCCAATAAGACTAATAATCCCTAACTCTCCCCGCAAAGTAGCAAACCGAGAAGAATCAAGCGCTTTAGTGAAAATATCTGCAAGCTGTTGCTCTGACTCTACAAAGTGAAGCACAACATCACCCTTTTCAACATGGTCTCTAAGAAAATGATATCGAATATCAATGTGTTTAGTCCTGGAATGTTGCACTGGGTTTTTGGCAATATTTATGGTAGAAGTGTTGTCACAGAAAAGAGGAACACTTCTCATGGATAACCCATAGTCCCGTAGCGTGTATAAAATCCAGAGGACCTGAGAGCAACCACTGGCTACAGCTACATACTCGGCCTCGGCTGTGGACTGTGCAACAGAAGACTGTTTTCTAGAAGACCAAGAAACAAGGGATGTGCCCAAGAAATGACAAGTACCAGAAGTACTCTTCCTATCCACTCTACACCCCGCAAAATCAGCATCAGAAAATATTCGAATTGAGAGAGCAGAAGAAGAAGAATACCAGAGTCCAAAGTCAAGAGTATCTTGAAGATACCTGAAGATACGACGTACTGCTTGATGATGAGAAGCACGAGGGGAAGCCTGAAAGCGAGCGCACAGACATACGGCAAATTGTATGTCCGGCCTCGACGTTGTGAGATAGAGGAGGGAGCCAATCATGCTGCGGTACTCCTTCTGGTCCACGGGCTCTCCATCCTCATCAGGGTCCAGCATGGTGGTTGCAGCAATGGGAGTAGACATTGGCCTACTGCTTTCCATATTGAAGCGCCGAAGAAGGTCCTTTGTATACTTACTCTGGTGAACGAAAGTGCCTTCTTTCAGTTGCTTGACTTGAAGACCAAGGAAGAATGTCAACTTTCCCATCATGCTCATCTCGAACTCATTGCTCATAGAATCTAAAAATCTGGACACCAAAGCATGAGAAGAACCACCGAATATAATATCATCCACATAAATCTGAACAGCAGAAAATCACTGCTATGCCTGAGAGTGAACAAGGTTTTATCAACCATTCCCATTTTGAAATCATTTTGAAGCAAGAAACTCTTAAGCCTGTCATACCAAGCTCTAGGAGCTTGCTTCAATCCATACAAGGCTTTAGAGAGTTTAAAAACATGGTTTGGGAATTTATGATTTTCAAAACCAGGTAGTTGCTTGACAAAGACCTCTTCTTCTATGAAACTATTCAAGAAAGCACTTTTAACATCCATTTGAAAAAGCTTGAAACCCTTGGATGTTGCAAATGCTAATAAAATGCGAATGGCTTCCAATCTAACTACAGGAGCAAAGGTCTCTTCAAAGTCTAAGCCTTCTACCTAGGAATAACCTTGAGCTACGAGTCTAGCCTTATTGCGAACAACCAACCCATCCTCACTTTGCTTATTTTTAAAAATCCATTTTGTTCCAATAACATGAGAATCAGAAGGACGCTCAACTAAGGTCCAGACTTTGTTTCTTTCGAAATTTTTAAGCTCTTCATGCATGGCATTGACTCAAGAGGCATCAGATAAAGCATGGGTGATATCTCGGGTTCAAAAGAAGCGACAAAAGTAGAATGTGCATGAGAATCAGGAGAAATAAACCTGTAGCGAGTGACTCGCTCTTGAAGATCCCCACTCATCTGCTCAGGTGAATGTTGTCGCTGAATGTGAAGAGGTGCTCCTAGTGCAGAAGTGACCTCTACCCCATGAGTTGTGGAGGTAGGAACAGAGCCACTCAGGTCGTCCGTGAGGATAGGAGGAGGCTGCTCAGCTGAAACTGGAGTAGTAGAAGCAGGCTCTCCAACTATCTCAGAGGTGACTAGAGGATGGATTGGGTCCTCGTCCTCAGAGTCATCGTCGACGAAGATGCTTCCACGAATGTCAGGAACCTGTGAACCTGCAGCATCGGGTCTAGTACCAGGACTAGCCTCATCAAAAGTGACTTCGCAAGTCTCAACAATTTTGTTAGTGTCAAAATTAAACACGCGATAGCCACGAGAATGAGCAGGATATCCAAGAAACATGCCATCAGAACATCTAGATTCAAATTTATCAAGGTTGCCATGTTTAAGAATGAAGCACTTGCAACCAAAAATCTTGAAATGAGAGACTTTGGGTGAATGACCAAATCTAAGCTCATAAGAGGTCTTCCCAACCACAGATCTCAAGAAAACCCTATTGGAGATATAACAAGCAGTAGAGATCGCCTCAGCCCAAAATCTCCTAGGATTCTAAATCAGGGCTCGGATTCGCGTGAACGTTCGGACCGTCCGAACGCCTCGCGCAACGAGAACCGTAGGATCCAGATCCACGGCCCAGGTTAAAGTGAGCGTTCAAACCGTTCTAATCGCCCCGTTTCAATTGAACCGTTCGATTTCAATCCAACGGTGGATGAGTCGTCTCCTTCCTCGGGTCGAAGCGCCCGTCTGAGTCAAGAAATGGCGTGAGCAGAGGAGAAGAGCGCAGCATTGAGTCACCTCCGTGGTCACCTTTAAACGGCTCTCTCTGCTCGCATTAAATGCCCGTCGTGCACAGCCCTCAAACGTCCATTTCTCAACAGCTTCCGTCGCTCTCAAGTGCTCTCATGGCAGTTTTGACCCGAGAGGGTTTATTGCCATTGCTCTCTGTCATTACCTCTATTTAAGCTACATTGTTTTCCCTTTGGCTTCCTTTAGCATCTATGCAACTCTAGCTAGCACTTCAGTGGTTGTTTGAGCTGCATTCATCTGAAAGCACTTCTGCCACCATTGTTGAGCTTCGAGCTTACGGTGAAGGCGGTACAGCAGTGGCTCTCTCTCTTCACTTCTTACTCCCTCTGCTCCCTCTTTACTCTATTGAGCTTAACCCTCGCTCAATTTTGCTAATCTTCCTCAGGGCTTGGCTGAATAGGAGATTCTCCATTTTGGGCTGAAAGCCCCATTTTTCATCACCGGAGCAGCTCCAACCTTTCTCTGTGTCTTTCCCGTGCTCAGGTAACTCCACATTAGTCCCTAGTTGCTTGGCACACGCTTACTTGGACCGCAGCGGAGCTTATTTGTATTTTCGTTTTTCGGCCATTTTTGTCACCTCTGTAAACTCTGGCTTGCCGGCGTTCTAGACCGCTGCAGCCGTAGAAATTGGTCCCAGGGTGTGCGCAAAGTTATTGCGGACCCATTTTGGGCCTTTGCTCGCACCGCCGTGACCGGAGTCGCCGGCGGTGAGCCTCTTTTCGCCGTCAAGTTTTGTCGGTTGAACTGGGCGCGAGCTCTTTGAACGTGGTTCGCTGTGGACCGTCGATCCTTAGATCAACGGCCCACGATCGCGTGAACGTTTGGACCATACGAACGTGGCGATCCATGTGTACCGTAGGATTTTAGATCAACGGCTCAGATTCGACCGTAGGATTTTAGATCAACGGCTCAGATTCGAGTGAACGTTCGGACCATCCGAACGTCTCGAACCACCTAGACCGTTGGATTTAAATCCAACGGTGAATGAATAAGTCGCGCGCGCTGTGCTCCGCGCGCGTGGGCCACTGGATTTCGAATCTACGGCTCAGATTCGAGTGAACGTTCGGACCGGTCGAAGGTTCTTTCATTGTGAGCCGTCCATCTCTAGATCAACGACCCACATCTATTTGAACGTTCGGACCGTCTGAACATCTCCATCCACGTGGACCGTTAGATCTAAATCCAATGATGGGATTTGTGAGCCGCTGGAGCGCGCGTGTCCCGGAGACTTGGACCGTTGGATCCAAGATCAACGATCCAAGTTCGTCCACGTCGTTTTAATTTCGGTTTTTCCCGAAAGGATTATTAGTTAACTGAAAAATGAAATTAACTTGTAAAATGCATAACTATTTTATTATAATTCCTTTTCGGTTGATTCAAATTTTGTTAGTTATGATTTTAACTAAACTTTAGTCTAAAAATGATTCTAACCTCAGTTTAGCTCCAGAATTTTTTGCTAAGATTTTAGTTCAATGAATAGTAGCATTTGTGATTATAAGGCTGAGCAGATTTGTTTTGCTCATATCTTTTGCATTAAGAATCAAAATCAATTGGTTCTTATTGCTAAATTCCTTATAAATCATGCTCTTGCTGCTGTAAAAGTTTCAGAACATTTGGAGAAATTTTTCTGTTGAGTCTTTTTGTTGTCTTCATTCTTATCGGTTCTTTATCGCTTTCTCGTTAGGTTCCGAAGAGCACATTGATAACATAAGTGATCCTCCGCAACATCTTGAACCACGGCAACCAGGCAAGTAGTTTGATCATGTTAATCCAAGTATTTATCAAGTCTAATATATTGATTTCAACTTGTATGTATGCATTGCTATGTTGTTGTTAAATTATGGTTAGTATCCTATAGTTGCATAATCTGTAGGAATTGATTATCCTCTACTACATAAGCCTAGGTTATTTGTTGTGATTTGAGTTCGATGGATGAGCTCTTGTCACTTAGTAGATTGCGAATTGAAATTGCTTAGAAATGCTTAGTTTCGATAGTAATGGGCGATCATCGATTTTAGTCGATGATCTTGATCACACATCTATTTATTATCCCATTATGTCCAGCACTTGTGCTTTGTTACTTTGTAAAGTCAAAAACTGAAAATAAAATTGTTTTAGACTTGGGCACAATGGTATGATGGTGTGATCTGTTGGTGTGAATGGAATGGTGCCTAGGTCATCAAAGACCGAGTTACTTGTGTCACTAAGTCAAGCGCTTTTGCGTGCTAACTACGCGAGAGGGATATGGGACCTCTCTTAACTAAGTACTATGGCGTGTGTTATCTCCGAGTCGCAGAAGGGGGTTGTGTGTGTTGTGTGAAAAAGGATATGTGTTCTTGTCCTCCTCATGGCTGGCCAAGAGGACCTACTCCTATTCTAATTCGGATTTGGAGTCCTACTCCAATTCCGACACATTCTAAAACAAAAAAGAAAACTCTGATTTTACAACTATCACATTGATTTGATCATACCTTTTGATACAAAAGGAATTTCTGAGTGAGGGAGGATCCGTTGGATCGGGCTTGAAGTTAGCTTTCCAACAAGCCCAAAAACACTCAAATCGGACTTCGTATGAGAAAGTTATGACTTTTTTTACTCCGGACTGTCCTGCTGATTCCGAATCCGAATTTGAGGCTGATTCCGAATCCGAATTGAATTCTGAGTTGATTCCGAGTTTGAATTTGGTTGGGCTTGTGGAAGTTTCGAATTTGACTTGGATTCTTGGGTTTTTCTCCCCTTGCTTGTCTCCCATGAGCTTCTCCTCCATTGTGATGGCCTTTCTTCAAGAACAACGTCATATCCTTCATCTCCGTTCATTATTGAATCTTCCAATCTGTTGGATAAGCTTCTCTTGTTTTTTAACTCTCTTAGTAAGCTCATGTTGTTCTGAGGTATTTAATGAATTGAAAATATTATATGAAACAACATAGCTAAGGATGTCCGCATCATCCTCTCTTTCTTCAAAAAAATGCCGTCCTCGGCTTTTGATAGCCTGAAAATGTGCTAGACGAAGAAAACAACGTATATTCATGGTATATGTATGAATCAACCAAACAAGTTCCGTGTAGTGTATGATGATTTGCCGAACATGTACTAAACAAAGAAAACAACGTATATACATGATATATGTATGAATCAATTGTTGTGCCATTCACGTTGTTTTGCACAATCGATAGCTCGAAATCACATTTCAAGTTGCACAACTGACTCATATGATAAAATTTCACCTTTCCAACATCAAAGTCAACTAAAGTGGGTGAAAACAAATTGATACCATTCCATGCTTCAACTGCGCTACTCTGATTAGTTATACATTTAAGAGATAAACAAGTAGGCATCATATTGCGTTCTAAACAATAGACACTTTTATTTAAACCCATCGTAAAGAGACCATGACATTGCTCAATAGATGGTTTGCGCAAAACATGCAATGTTAAATCATCAAGATTATCACAAGTAATGCATATTCGATAAACTTGAAACATATTATCGAAACCAACATCTCCAACCAAATTGAATTTATATGTGTCTATGTAGCTATTTACTAGTGATCTTAAGTATGAAATTTCAAGAACCTTCTTAATCACACTAGATAGTTGTTTAGGACTATCGAATATGATATAACACAAAGAATCATTAATGTGTATTCTACTAAGAACTCCTTTTTGAGTAATCAATTTCATATTATGCAAATTAAGCATATCAAATTTAGAACGTGGAATCATCAAATGAATAATGAAGTTCTCAGTTTTACGTACCTTGTTTTCATAAACGATCAATTCAGTACCAATAGTGTTTGTCGAACCCGGGAACGAAGGATCCCGAATTCTCTGTGTTCATACACTAGTCCAGGATTTCCAGTGTACACAGTTACAAAAATGTTATCACAAACATATCCAGCGTGTTTATTAATAAGCATAGAGTTTATTACAATTTGGGCCGGAGGCCAAATAAAACATTAAGCGGAAGCAAAATATAATGATAAGCCACACGATCGCCACAGTAATCGTCTGAGGTCGCCTAATCGTCCTGCTCCTCACCTTCCGGATAGCAGTCTTCTACTGAATAATAATATTCAGCAAGAGTGAGCACTACAACTGTGCTCGCAAATTACACCCAATATAGAATTTAGAATGCATGCATAAATTATTCAAAGGAAAGTTGTAGGGTTTATTTGCGTAATTCAGCTTTTTGGGTTTAAATAGTTATACTAAATTTCAAGGCACATTTTTATTCCATAATTAAAATCAGATTTTAAAATTTGATCATTTTATAGTGGATAACCTCCATATGAAACATGGTGAAGGATACCCTCCTATCACAAGGCTACCCGCCTAATTTTACCACAAGGATTAACCATCCTCAAATCATGTCCAAAGTTATTTTAAAACCAAAAACAAGTCTAACTTAGAGTGGCTTTGCTCAGCATGTCCATAACCGTGGACACGGCTATTCGAATAGATTTACACTCTGCAGAGGGGTACAACTTTACCCACACGAGATAATTTGCCCGTTATGTCGGCCAATGCACGCTTCCTTAGGCGTGTGACTAGGCAATTATCACAAAGCGTTTCCAATGCACTACCTCACTATCAATATGCCCGCTAAGGTTTCACTTCCATTAGGCTAACCACCTACCGGAAGCCCCCTCTTGCGCCAAGTGGGAATAAAGTCTAACCGACACCCACACAACAAAATTGGCATAAACAACAATGAGGTAAGACAAATTATTAAGCCTAGTTACGCCCATACGAGAACATGTGGTAGTACGGTGGAGCTTTGCAAGATGCGGCTCAAAGACCGGTCCTTAACCTACTTGGGCAACTTTCAATAAAAACCCTGGGTCTCAATCCTAACCAGACGAGCCCGTGCATAAACCTACACCCACCAACGGTCCATTTTTGCCCAAGTACAAACTATTTTCTTTTATTTTTATAACTTTCAAAGACATTTGCAAAAGTCCACCATGACATAACAATGTCATAGGCTTTTTATCAAATTTTGAAGTTTTGGCTAAATTCTCCCAAAATCAAATATTTCCTGGTCTAAGCATTTGCTAAGCATATATTTATTTTTAAATTCATTTGACTAAGGTGACAAGGAATTGGTAATACAACATTCAAATGTAGCTATACAAAGGAATTGGAATAATTAAGTATTTAAAACAGGAATTTAAAATAATTAAATACAATTATGCATGCAATAATAATTAAAATAGAAATTAAATAATTTTAAATATTGGGGGCAAAATGGTCAATGGTGTAACTTGCCTTGTTCAAAATCTTGGTATTCTACTTCTTCAATAGGATCAAGCTCTCCGGAGTCGTCAAAATCTATACGCGAGAATAATCCAAATTCAAACAGAATTCAAAAGAACTCAAATAAATTCAAATGAAAATACAATTTAACTCCAAATTAAATAATTTTGGTTTAGTTAGCTAGATCTTGATTTTATACAAATTTATAAATTTGAATCACCTAAATCGGAGTTTGTATGAAGAAATACGAGCTCCTGGAAGTTTAAAACCTAAATTAAATCCTAAAATCAGAATTTCAGAATTTCCCGAATTAAATTTCTAAAGGAAATTATCTTTATTGCGCCAGCTGACGTTAGCAGTACTGTGCACCGAGACTGACAAGTGGGCCCACACAGTATGGACTGAGTCCACAGCGAGGCACAAGTCCACGGTGGACTTGGTGTACAACCTGATCTGAGGGGAGGTTGTCTTTGGCGCGGCATCTTGGGTCAAGCGTCCACGTGACTTCCACGCACGCGGCAGGGGTGAGGTGGCGCTGGTGTGGCGCTGAGGTGGCGAGCCACGTCGGCGCCGGGGAGGGGAGGAGCACGGGAGCCGAGGGCACCGGCGTGACAGCGGCGGCGCGGCTCCGCGATGGGCGCAAAAGAATTAGGGAATGCTACTGTGTGCGATGCGCTACCTGGTGTCGGGACCCAAAATTACGATTCAGGACCCTCAGTGTTTAATGCACTAGCCGAGATCACGCTAGTGCACACAAGTGTTAACAAAGATGGAAATCGATCCATACAAGCGAATAGTAACATAAGCGAATAACTTTGATTAATAAATAATGGTTTTGACCTTAAGGTCGAGTTACAATTCTTGAGCCACGCAGGCTAACAGAGAAAATAAGCGGCACCGAAGCGAAAAGGTAGTGGCACCCCATCGATTCACCACAGCAACCGATCGGATCAAGACCTCACGATTAAGCACCTTCGATGTACTCGTCCTCAAATCTTTGGTGAAGACTCCTCCTCCGCTTGATTCGTCAAAACAAGCGTGAGTACACACCGTACTCAAGCCACACCACGAGATGCAAAATGTATATATCTTGACTTTTTACAAGGGAAGGCATTTTGTGGCTCTTTTGCATAAATGCAACCTTTGCAATTTAATACAATTTAATAGATTGAAAGCAGTAAAACCAATAGACAATAATAATCTTAACAAGTTATTTCACAAAGACACACACAGCCTGACAGTTTATTCACATAGCTAGATGATTTAATCACATAGCTCCCTTCCCACACAATTTTGTGAAAACATCTACCCCTAGTGTGAAATCCCGAGCATTGTCCATGATCATGACGCGCTATTCGAATAGATTAAGTTACACTCTGCAGAGGTTTGTACACTTTACCCACAAGATACACTTAGTGTAGCTAACACTAAGCATAACAAAGCAGTTCAGATACCTTATCTTACTATGCTAGGCCCATCTTAAATAGACATGTGGTCGTACAGGAAGCTCAGTTCAATGACGCACATGGTGAGGTCCTTAATTGACCAAGGCAAGACTTCCAGCTAACCAAACCACATAGACACACAGATTAAAATTATTCACACATCCACACACCCACCCTTTCACACAGTATCCCACCCCTTGCCTCGGTCCAAACCTTTTTACCCCCTGGTTGATTTAGGTGCATCATATGCCACAAAGACACATAGTACACACAGTTTGTTCACACAGTTTCATATTCACTTAGTCAATTTATAACAAAGATATACATGACAAGTGATTAGTAGCTGGCTAAGCAATCTAATACGCAACTAACCAACCCACGTTGGTGCTACCATATTACCAACTAAATACCAACTAAGGTGACAAGGAATCGGGACATAGCAATTAACAAGGATGGCATAACAATTTGGGATTAACTCGCACCCAAAAGCTTTTAAATAAATACTTAAAATTAAGATGCGATAATTTGAATTAAAATACTTTTATAAAGCTGGGAAGCAAAATGGTCAAGGGTATAGCTTGCCTTGGAATAGGTTCAAGTGCTGGTCTTGGTCTTGAAAGCTCCTTCTTCCTCAAACCTTCCGTATATCGTCAAGTCTACATGTGAAGCAAACAACAAGAAAAATAAATAACAGAAGTAAATAACTCTGATAAAAATAATTAAAAATCTCCAATAAATAGATCTTGATTTTATACAAATTTAGAAATTTGAATGGATGGATTTGGAGTTAGGATGCAAAAGTTATAAGGTTTCAAAGTTTGAATCAAAAGAAAACCCTAAAAATAGGATTTATGGAATTCGAATTATTTTCAATAGAAAAATTGGATTATTGCGCAAGCATGACGTCGTGGAGGATTTTCCGGAATTAAAATAATTAAAGAAATAAGCGACATGTGGGACCCACATGTCGGTGACCCGCCACGCGACCAAGTCCACCGAGCCCTCTGAGTTGAATCGGTCTTTGGCGTGGCGCACCGTGCGCGTGCGGCCGACACGCGTCTCGTGGTCGCCACGCATGCGCCACGGAGGCCAGCGGTGAGTGGAGGTGGCGTGGGCGGCGGCGAGGCGCGCCAAGACGGAACCAAGGGTTCCGTGACAGTAGCTCTCGGTGAGGTGGGTGGTACCATGGGTAGAGGCGCCCGGCGCGAACCTAGGGGTGTGCTCCCGGTGCTCCAGACGAGCGAGCGGCCGTGGCGAGGCTTTGGCGGAGGAGAATGCGGGCTCGGCGGCAACAAATTAGAGGGCTCCTCCGGCGAATGCGAGGTGAGCACCGGCCAGCGGCGTCACGGCGAATCCAACGGTGGCGGCTACGACGGCGCTGGGCGACGGAGGCGGCGCAATCGAGCTTCAAGCCTTCGTGTCGTCGGCGGGAAATCTCGATCCGGCGAGCACAGGCGAGAGAGAGGAGTGGTGGCGGCTTTGGGATCGGTGGCGCGGGGCGCCCGGCTCTCCTTTATAGGGCTGGGGAGGTCCGAGCGGCGTGGCGGCGTGGAGGTCGTGGCGGCGGTTGCGGCCTCGCGCGCATACCCGCGGAGAAGAAGGAAGAAGGGTGGGGTTCGTGGCGGCGGTGGCGCGAGTCGTCGCGCACACGCGGAGGATCGGGAGGTTGAGGCGCCGCGCTGGCTTCGGCGTTGACCGCCAATGGCGATTCTTGCGCGCAGCGTCCGCCTGAGAGAAGAACGCGTGAGGACGAAGCGGTGGGCCCACCCGGCGGTGAGGCGGGGAGGCGAGCGCGCGTCTTGGCGAGATCGCCGTCCAAATCGATCGGACGGCGCGACGAATCGGTGAGAGGTGAGCAGGATCGGGCCGAGGGAATTCGCCCAAACACTATTGGAGATTTAAAATAGCTTTTCTTTTTAAGAAAATAGCATAAATTCAAATAAGCAATGGAAAATAGCAAATGATCTTGGAAAAATTCTAGAAAATTCTAGGAAATATAACCAAGCTCATAGAATCCAAATAAAATAATTTTGGTAATTGTTAATGTTGGGATTAAGCTCATTAAATCGGTTTGTCCTTAAAGTCCATATTAAGCTTTTTAATTAAAATTCAAATAAATCCAAATGGTGAATTTTCTTAATACCATTGTTTAAAAGATTTTTAAAGCTCTGAAAATTGGGATGTTACAAACCTTCCCCCCTTAATGGAATCTCGACCCCGAGATTCAGGCTAGCTAGAGAAAAGGCTAGGGAACTCGGCTTTCAACTCTTCTTCACGTTCCCACGTTGCTTCTCCTTCTGAGTGGTTACTCCACTGGACTTTGCAGAAACGAACGGTCTTGCTTCTGGTGCGGCGTTCTGCGACATCCATAATCTTGACCGGATGCTCTTTGTAGGTGAGGTCTTCTTTTAGTTCAATCGAATCCAACGGTGCTTGTTCTTCTGGCACACGAAGACACTTCTTCAGCTGAGAGACGTGAAAGACATCGTGTACTCCTGCTAGCGATTGTGGCAGCTCTAACTGATAAGCCACTTCCCCACGACGTTCCAAAATCTTGAACGGACCAACATACCGAGGGGCAAGCTTCCCTTTGGCGTGGAACCTTTTCACACCTCTGAGGGGCGTAACTCGAAGATACACAAAATCTTCTGATTCAAAACTGAGATCACGACGACGGTTGTCAGCATAACTCTTCTGCCTGGACTGAGCTATCTTTAATCTCTCTCTGATCATGGACACTTGCTCTTCTGCTTCTTGAATAATATCCGGACCAAAGATCATGCGTTCACGGTTTCGACCAGCCTCAACGGGTTCTCAGCACGACCATACAAGGCTTCAAATGGTGACATTTGTAGACCGCTTGATAATCGTTGTTGTACGAGAATTTCGCATATGGTAAACTCTTATCCCAACGAGTAGCATTTGCGGCATACGTGCTCTCGGCATATCCTCCAATATCGATTAACCCTTTCATCGTCCATCATGTCTGGGATGATACGCGATCTTGAAATTCGGTGAGTCCCTAAGGCTTCATGTAAACTCGCCAAAATCGGAGGTGGCGAGATCCTCGATCGACACAATCTTCTTAGGCACACCATGCAAAATGGCGATCTTCGACATGTACAGCTCTGCCAGACGATCTCCTGAGTAAGTGGTTTTGACTGGTAAGAAATGGGCAACTTTAGTCAGACGATCCACTATTACCCAAATCGAATCGTAACCTGATTGAGTCTTGGGTAACCCAGTAATGAAATCCATTCCGATTTCTTCCCACTTCCATTCTGGAATCTTCAAAGGTTGCAATGCCTGCCGGCCTCGATGCTCGCTTTAACTTTTGACACACGTCGCACAAGGCAACGAACTCTGCGACTTCTCGCCAGACGGCCACCAAAACTTATTCTTAACATCTTGGTACATCTTAGTACTACCAGGGTGAATCGAATATTTTGAGTCATGGGCCTCCTTCAAAATTAGCGGTCTCAATCCATCAATATCTGGGACGCAGATACGTCCATTGATCCACAGTATGTCTTGATCATCTACTGTGAAGTCCTTGAACTTCCCTTCTGTCATCTTCTTCTTGATGTCGGAGAACTCTGAGTCCTTCGGCTGAGCTTCGCGAATCTGTTTCTCCAAAGTAGATTGCACTTCCAGATTTGCCATGAATCCTTTAGATACTACTTCTAGCTTCAGCTTCTGGAATTCCTCTTGAAGTTCTGAACAAAGCTCTTTCACTTCCAAGGCATTGCAGTGGCTCTTACGACTCAAAGCGTCTGCAACGACATTGGCTTTACCAGGATGGTAATGGATTCCAAGGTTATAATCCTTTATCAATTCTAACCATCTTCTCTGCCTCATATTCAGATCCGACTGAGTGAAAATATATTTCAAGCTCTTATGATCTGTATATACCTCGCAATGACGATTCTGATGAGGTAATGGCGCCAAATCTTCAAGGCATGCACTACTGCAGCTAACTCCATATCATGGGTGGGATAGTTCTCTTCATGCGGCCTTAACTGCCTTGACGCATAAGCGACAGCTCTTCCTTCTTGCATCAGGACACATCCTAATCCTTGATGCGAAGCATCGCAATAGATATCGAAATCCTTGCGAATATCTGGCAAAATCAGTACTGGGGCTGAAGTCAAACATTTCTTCAACTCTTGAAAACTTTCTTCACAAGCTGGGGTCCAGGTAAACTTTTTCTCTTTCTTCAACAATTGCGTAAGAGGTTTAGCAATTGATGAGAATCCTTCAATGAAACGACGATAGTATCCCGCCAATCCCAAGAAACTGCGAATCTGAGTGACAGTCTTGGGCTGTTCCCATTGTAGTACTGCTTTAACTTTACTGGGGTCAACGGCTACTCCTGCAGCTGTCATCACATGACCAAGAAAATCCACTTCCTTCTTCCAGAAATCACACTTGCTAAACTTAGCATACAACTGATGTTCTCTGAGCTTCTCTAGAATTAATCTCAAATGTTCGGCATGTTGTTCTTCTGACTTTGAATAGACCAAAATATCATCGATGAATACAACTACAAACTTGTCCAGATACTCCATGAATACCTTATTCATCATGTTCATGAAATAGGCAGGGGCATTGGTCAGACCAAAGGACATGACTAGGAACTCATAATGTCCGTACCGCGTTGAGAAAGCGGTCTTAGGTATATCCTTGGGACAGATCTTCAACTGATGGTAACCTGATCGCAGGTCGATCTTCGAGAATACTCCGGCTCCTTTCATTTGGTCAAACAGATCATCTATCCGGGGTAATGGATACTTATTCTTAATAGTGACTTCATTGAGAGACCGGTAGTCGATGCACATTCTCATGCTTCCATCCTTCTTTTTGACGAACAAAACTGGCGCTCCCCATGGCGACGAACTAGGCCTCACAAAACCTTTCTCCAAAAGTTCTTCTACTTGTTTCTTCATTTCTACCAGCTCATCGGCTGGCATCCGATAAGGTCTCTTCGAGAGTGGTGCTGTCCCTGGCACTAGATCGATAACGAACTCGATGTCACGATCCGGTGGCATTCCTGGAAACACATCTGGATACTCCCGAACAACGGGCACATCTTCCAAAGCGACAATCCTCATGCTATTGACAAGCAGATGTCCATTACGCTCTGAGGTAGCTAGAAACTCCACTTTGTTTCCTTTGGTATCCTCGATTGTAACGGCTCTTCGGCCACAATCTAGCACGGCTTTGTGCTTGGTTAACCAATCCATGCCAAGGATGACATCTATGGTTTGGGTGCCTAGAATAATTAGGTTAGCTAGAAACTCAACTCCAGCTATGAGTAACTTAGCCCCTAAACAGCCCACATTAGAACTTAGCTCTGCTCGGTGATCGGACTAACAGAGTACGCTTAAGAGGCATAACTTCCAATTTGTTCTTAGTTGCAAAATTTCGAAACAAGCGAATGCGAAGCTCGAATCAAGCGAGCGGATGCAGTCTTGAATTTACGGGAACTTACCCAAGACGACGTGCGGTGCTTCTGGGCTCCTTCAAGGTGGCGTGGTTAACACGACCTCGACAAGCGATTGAGGCGCCCCTCTGGTTGATGGTTCCTGAGAAACTCCTGGTTGTTACTGCTTCGGGTCTTAGCGGTGTTGCTCCAAGGTTGAAGCGAATCGAGTGATAGTTCCCTTTGAGGACACCGATTAGCGAAATGCCACGGCCGACGGCAATGGTAACACACTCTTGGTTCATTCAGCGATTGTTGTTTCTGGGGTGGGGTTGGTGGTGTAGGGTTACGAGATTTCAACAAAGGGCGAGTCTTGAAGGCGGTGCGGTGTTCAAAGAACTCGTGGCGGAAAGCGATTAAGCTAACGTGTGGCACTATCCTTGCCCTCTGCCGTTGTGGTGGTGGCTTCCTCTTTGAATCATCCTACGCTTGCGGTGATCCTCCAGCTCCTTGCGTTTGTCCTCCATAACCAACGCCTTGTTAATCAACTCCTGGAAATCTGGGAAGGTGTGGGCAAGCAGATTGACTTGTAGTCCTGAGTTCAGACCCTTCAAGAATCGACTCTGGCGAGACCTATCAGTAGCGACGTCTTCTGGAGCATAGCGAGCTAGCTGAGAAAACTTGTTCAGGTAGTCAGTCACTGACATACCCCCTTGCTTGAGAGCGCGGAACTCGTCCTTCTTCAAATCCATAATGCCTTGGTACATGATCTCGGCGAAAAGTCATGAAAAATTCTTCCCGGTGATATTCTCATGGTGCTCCATGCGCTGCGAAGTTTTCCCACCACTCGGCAGCCTATGCCCTCCATCGATGGGTGGCATACAAAACCTTCTCATGATCGCCGCATTGGGTGATCGCAGCTTCCTCTCAATCACGCCAAGCCAATCATCGCCTTCTCTTGGCGAGACATGTCAGGAGAAAGTTGGCGGACGGGTCCTCATGAATTGACCAATTTGGATGGTCCACGATGACTGTGAGCAACCGGGCTCCTCCACGATGATGGTTGTGGTTGTTGTTGTTGTTGTTCATGGCTGCATCCGGTTCATCATGGTGTACATCATCTGCGTCTGTCTTTGCCATGAAGGCTCCAAAGTTCGTAAGTCAATAGGAGGTGCTTGGGGTGGTACTTTGCTCCGTAGTGGTTTGCTCATTGCCTTGATCCTTGGGCTCTGGCTCCACTTGCGTGAGATGGCGAGTCTGAACCATCTGTGAGGTTCCATGGGTTAGATAAGGTAGAGAGCACAAGGTGAGTTAAGAACTAGATAGGGATAGATTAAACCCAACAAACACACTCAAGAAACTTCGAATGAAATAATCTTCATTAATAACTTAATAGCATGGCTGCAACAAATGCCTAAGGGCCTTTGCAGCTCATACTTGCACACAGAAAGAAAAATGAAACGAACCTAAGCACACAAGCTACCGCCTAAAGGGCGACTCGAAAGGAAGCGGCTAAGCGACTAAAGCGGACTTAGGCGAACTACTCGAGAAAGCCTTCAAATCCACGGCGACGCTCCTGCCTGGTGTAGACTCTGAAGTTAGCTGGCATCGTCGCTGGCGATTCGATGCCGGGATCGTGCGGCGAGGAGCATGCGTCTTTGGTGCAGTGCGGTGGCTCCTCACAGGTGCAACCTCTCTGGATCCTCTAGAATCTCCTCTGGTCTTCCTCGGCTTCTTACGGCTCTTAGGATCTTCCTTTTGATCATCTTCGAGCTCATGCTGACCGTAGAGAGCTTGCTCTAGGACGGCGATCCTTTCCTCGGCTTCCTCCCAGGCCTGATAGGCGCACCTCAGCTCGGTGGCGGCCATCTCCAGCGACTCCTCCTGGGCAGCTGTGAACCGTGCAAGATGCACCACTGTGGCATGGCCTTCTCCGTTTGTAGGCGGAAGCGCGCAGAACATCTCCCCGGCGGCTACGGGATGATAGCGGAAAACGGTGTGTGGCGTTCTTGGCGTAAATGTGGCGGACTCGGCATGGCGGTCGTGGCGACTCTGGATTCCTTGCGTGAAGGTGATCCTCCCGATCGAGATGTACAAGGGTGGCCGCCTCTAGTGTTCCTCTGGCGTGGGTGTCGGCGGCGGACTATACCACGATCCGTCCGTTGACCATGTACTCACTGCCACGGTACATCGGGCAGTCGAAGCCTCCAAGTGTCTGCAACAGTTTCCACAGCTCTGCGGCAAGTCCTCCGTTGCTATCTCCGAAGGTCTGAAGGTAAGGCATCTGTCAAGACAGACAGGAGGTAAGAACCATGTTAAAACAGCGGGGAGAGTAAAGAAGTTATAGCAATAGATGAGTTAAGAGAGATATAAGAGGAGTTAAGCAATTCATTTAATCTTGCAAGTTAATTTTCTTTTAGAAAATAATTTGAACACTCGAACGGCCAATCTAACTAAGGTCTAGACCTACAGTCAGTATGGCTCTGATACCACTTTTGTCGGGACCCAAAATTACGATTCAGGACCCTCTGTGTTTAATGCACTAGCCCAGGATCACGCTAGTGCACACAGTGTTAACAAAGATGGAAATCGATCCATACAAGCGAATAGTAACATAAACGAATAACTTTGATTAATAAATAATGGTTTTGACCTTAAGGTCGAGTTACAATTACTGAGCCACGCAGGGCTAACAGAGAAAATAAACGACAGCGGAAACGAAAAAGGTAGTGGCACCCCATCGATTCACCACAGGCAACCGATCGATCAAGACCTCACGATTAAGCACCTTGATGTACTCGTCCTCAAATCTTTGGTGAAGACTCCTCCTCCGCTTGATTCGTCAAAACAAGCGTGAGTACACACCGTACTCAAGCCACACCACGTAGATGCAAAATGTATATATGCCGACTTTTTACAAGGAAGGCATTTTGTGGCTCTTTTGCATAAATGCAACCTTTGCAATTTAATACAATTTAATAGATTGAAAACAGGTAAAACCAATAGACAATAATAATCTTAACAAGTTATTTCACAAAGACACACACAGCCTGACAGTTTATTCACATAGCTAGATGATTTAATCACATAGCTCCTTCCCACACGCTTTGTGAAAACATCTACCCCTAGTGTGAAATCCCGAGCATTGTCCATGACCATGACGCGCTATTCGAATAGATTAAGTTACACTCTGCAGAGGTTTGTACACTTTACCCACAAGATACACTTAGTGTAGCTAACACTAAGCATAACAAAGCAATTCGGATACCTTATCTTACTATGCTAGGCCCATCTTAAACAGACATGTGGTCGTACAGGAAGCTCAGTTCAATGACGCACATGGTGAGGTCCTTAATTGACCAAGGCAAGACTTCCATCTAACCAAACCACATAGACACACAGATTAAAATTATTCACACACCACACACCACCCTTTCACACAAGATCCACCCCTTGTCTCGGTCAAATCCTTTTACCACCTCGTTGATTTAGGTGCATCATATGCCACAAAGACACATAGTACACACAGTTTGTTCACATAGCTTCATATTCACTTAGTCAATTTATAACAAAGAAGATACATGACAAGTGATTCGTGGCTGGCTAAGCAATCTAATACGCAACTAACCAACCCACGTTGGTGCTACCATATTACCAACTAAATACCAACTAAGGTGACAAGGAATCGGGACATAGCAATTAACAAGGATGGCATAACAATTTGGGATTAACTCATCGCACCCAAAAGCTTTTAAATAAATACTTAAAATTAAGATGCAGAATTTGAATTAAAATACTTTTATAAAGCTGGAAGCAAAATGGTCAAGGGTATAGCTTGCCTTGGAATAGGTTCAAGTGCTGGTCTTGGTCTTGGAAAGCTCCTTCTTCCTCAAACCTTCCGAAGTATCGTCAAGTCTACCCGAACGGCAAACAACAAGAAAATAAATAACAGAAGTAAATAACTCTGATAAAAATAATTAAAAATCTCCAATAAATAGATCTTGATTTTATACAAATTTAGAAATTTGAATGGATGGATTTGGAGTTAGGATGCAAAAGTTATAAGGTTTCAAAGTTTGAATCAAAAGAAAAACCCTAAAATAGGATTTTTCGAATTCGAATTATTTTCAATAGAAAAATCGGATTATTGCGCAAGCATGACGTCGTGGAGGATTTTCCGGAATTAAAATAATTAAAGAAATAAGCGACATGTGGGACCCACATGTCGCTGACCCGGCTCCGCAGTGGACCAAGTCCACCGAGCCTCTGAGTTGAATCGGTCTTTGGCGTGGCGCACCCGTGCGCGCGTGGCCCGACACGGCGTCTATGTGGCGCCACGCATGCGCCACGCAGGCGAAACGGTGAGGTGGAGGTGAGGTGGGCGGCGGCGGCGGCGGCGCAAGACGGAACCAAGGGTTCCGTGACAATAGCTCTCCGGTGAGGTGGGTGGTACCAATGGTAGAGGCGCCAGCGCGAACCTAGGGGTGTGCTCCCGGTGCTCCAGACGAGCGAAGGCCGGCGGCGAGGCTTTGGCGGAGGAGGGGTGCGGCTCGGCGGCGGCAATGTTAGAGGCTCCTCCGGCGAATGCGAGGTGAGCACCAGCTTCGCGGCGTCACGGCGAATCCAACGGTGGCGGCTACGACGACGCGGGGGCGACGGAGGCGGCGCAATCGAAGCTTCAAGCCTTCGGTGTCGGCGGCGGGGAAATCTCGATTCCGGCGAGCACAGGGCGAGAGAGAGGGAGTGGGTGGCGGCTTTGGGATCGGTGACGCGAGGGGCGCCCGGGGCTCTCCTTTATAGGGCCTGGGGAGGTCCGAAGCGGCGTGGCGGCGTGGAGGTCGTGGGCGGCGGTTGCGGCCTCGCGCGCATACCGCGAGAGAAGAAGGAAGAAGGGTGGGGTTCGTGGCGGCGGTGGGCGCGAGTCGTGCGCGCACACGCGAGGGGATCGGGAGGTTGAGGCGCCGCGCTGGCTTCGGCGTTGACCGCCAATGGCGATTCTTGTGGCCGTCCATGCGAGAAGAACGCGGTGAGGACGAAGGCGGTGGGCCCACCTGGCAGTGAGACGGGGAGGGCGAGGCGCGCGCGTGCGGGCGAGATCGCCGTCCAAATCTGATCGGACGGCCGCGACGAATCGGGCTGAGGTGAACAGGACTGGGCCGAGGGAATTCGGCCCAAACACTATTTGGAGATTTAAAATAGCTTTTCTTTTTAAGAAAATAGCAGAAATTCAAATAAGCAATGGAAAATAGCAAATGATCTTGGAAAATTCTAGAAAATTCTAGGAAATATAACCAAGCTCATAGAATCCAAATAAAATAATTTTGGTAATTGTTAATGTTGGGATTAAGCTCATTAAATCGGTTTGTCCTTAAAGTCCATATTAAGCTTTTTAAATTAAAATTCAAATAAATCCAAATGGTGAATTTTCTTAATACCATTGTTTAAAAGATTTTTAAAGCTCTGAAAATTGGGATGTTACACCTGGCGACGGCGAAGGGTGGCCGGAGAGTGGTCGGCGACGGGGAGAGGCGGCGAGGAGTTTCGGTTGTCGGCGGGGAGGGTGCTCCGGTGGGGTTCGGAGGGGGTGGAGGTGCGCATCAGGTCTGCAGTGCCGAGGCGAAGCCGGTGGTGTGGTCGAGGCGGCCGGAGGTCCACCGGTGGCGGCGCTAGAGGCAGCGGAGCACAGCTCGGCTGGCGAGAGAGAAAAGCCAAATGCGGGCGACTGGGAGCGAGGGAGGCGAGGGAGCTGGGGCGAAAGCTTGAGGGAGGAGAGACGCACCCGGTGCTCCCTTTTATAGGGCGAGGGCGAGGCCGGGAGGCGAGGTCGTGGGCGGCAGTAATGGTGGCGGCGACGGGCGCGGGAGCGTTACCGGGCCTTAAGAAGGGGGTAAAGATCAGGAAAGAGTGCGGTGGAAACGGCCGCTTTCATTGCGCGTGATGGCGAGAGAAATGGGGGAGTGAATCTCGGAATTGAAGAACTCCCGAGGTGCGGTAATGGCGGCGAAGTCGACGCTCGCGCGGAGGAAGAAAGGGAGGAGGGAGACGACGCTGTGTAGGCGGGCCCACCTGTCGGCGAGACAGGAGAGGGAGAGAGGGCGCGGGGTGGATTGATGTCGGCCGTCCGATTCGATCGGACGGCCCGCATCACTCGTCTTGTGAGGAGAATTGGGCGAGACGCGCATAGTCTTGGGCTTCGCCCGATCGCTGCGAGGAATTTTTAAATCTTTTTCAATTGATTTAATTCCAGAAATTCAAATAAGCATTAGAAAATAGCAAATAAAGTCCAAAATTTTTGAGAAAATTTACAGAAATTCTATGAGGCATTCTGGACTTAAATAAAATAATTACAACTCTTAGTTGGTAATATATTTTGCACATAAATTATTTTAGCTTTAAAATACTTAGGGAAAAGCTTTTAAAATTTCCAGAAAATCCACAAAAATAATTAAAGTCTTATTTTCAACTGAAATTGAAATTTTGGGATGTTACAAACCTACCCCCCTTAAAGGGAATCTCGACCCCGAGATTCAGACTGGGTTAGCAAAGAGGTGGGGATACTCGGCTCTCAAAACTTCTTCTCGCTCCCAGGTAGCTTCTTCTTCTGAATGATTGCTCCACTGAACCTTACAAGAACGAATGACTTTGCTTCTGGTGACGTGTTCTGCCACATCGAGAATCTTGATTGGTTGCTCCACATAGGTGAGATCTTCCTAAAGATCAATGCTCTCGAGCGGTGTTTCTTCTGTTGGTACTCTGAGGCATTTCTTTAACTGGGATACATGGAAGACATTGTGAACAGTTGACAGAGATGCTGGTAGTTCTAACTGATAAGCAACTTCACCTCTTTTTGCCAAAATCTTATAGGGTCCGACAAATCTGGGTGCGAGTTTTCCTTTAGTCTGAAATCTCCTCACTCCTCGGAGTGGCGTTACCCTGAGATAGACAAAATCTCCCATCTCGAAGGATAATTCTCTCCGACGATTATCGGCATAACTCTTTTGTCGGGATTGAGCTACTTTCAAACGTTCTCTTATTGCTTTTACCTTACTTTCAGCTTCTTTTATCAATTCTGGTCCGAAGAATTGGTGTTCTCCTACTTGATCCCAAAGGAGAGGGTTCTACACTTTCTTCCATACAATGCTTCAAATGGCGACATCTCGCAGCTAGCTTGAAAGTCGTTGTTGTAGGAGAATTCTGCATAGGGTAAATTCTTATCCCACTTCTTAGTAATCTATAGCACAAGCTCAAGCATATCTTCTAGGACTGATTTACACGCTCGGTCCGCCATCTGCTTGGGAATGATATCTTTGTCTTTGAAGTTGAGTCTGTTCCCAAAGCTTCATGTAGACTCTGCCAAAATCTTGATGTGAATTGCGAACCTCATGGACACAATTTTCTTGGGTATACCATGTAGACAGACGATCCGGCCATGTACAATTACGCTAACTTATTGCTTCGTAAGTTGTCTTGACTCGAATAAAATGAGCCACTTTGGTTAATCGGTCAATTATCACCCAGATGGAATCACATCCTGTTTGGGTCCTAGGAAGTCCGATGATAAAATCCATACCAATCTCCTCCCATTTCCACTCGGGAATTGGTAATGGTTGTAACAATCCGCAGTCTCGATGTTCGCCTTAACACGACATACATCACAACGTGCAACAAACTCAATGATCTCTCGCTTCATGCTGACCCACCAATACTTTTCCTTCAGATCCTGGTACATCTTGGTACTCCCGGGATGGATAGAGTAAGGTGATTCATGAGCTTCTTTCAGAATCAATTGTCTTGTTTCATGATGATTAGGTACACAGATGCGGTTGCCAAACCATACTGTGCCTTGCTCGTCTTTAGAAAATCCTAGGGCTTTGCCTTTTCTCATGTTCTTCATGATTTCTTTGATGTCTTCGTCTTCTAGTTGTTTCTCTCTGATCTGACCTTGTATAGTTGGTTGGACTTCCACTGTGTTGATACAGCCTTGGCTGACAATTTCCAGGTTCAGATGCTTCAGTTCTTCATACAATTCTGGTTGATTTTCTTGAACTAACACCGTGTTGCAGTATGCCTTCCTACTCAGAGCATCTGCTACCACGTTGGCTTTACCCGGGTGATAATGAATTCCAAGGTCATAATCCTTTATCAGCTCTAACCATCTTCTTTGCCTGAGATTAAGTTCTGACTGGGTGAAGATATATTTCAGACTCTTATGATCTGTGAAAATCTCACAGCGGTTACCAATGAGATAATGCCGCCAGATTTTCAAAGCATGCACAATTGCCGCTAACTCTAGATCATGAGTTGGATAATTTCCTTCATGTGGCCTTAACTGACGAGATGCATAAGCCACGACCTTTCCTTCCTGCATCAGTACACATCCTAGCCCCTGGCGAGATGCGTCACAGAAAACATCAAAATCCTTACGTATATCTGGTTAGACTAGCACTGGTGCAGAGACTAGTCTCTTCTTCAGCTCTTGAAAACTATGTTCACATGCACTTGTCCATTCAAATTTCTTTTCCTTCTTCAGAAGTTGAGTCATGGGTTTGGCGATCTTGGAGAAACTTTCAATGAATCTGCGGTAATACCCAGCTAATCCGAGAAAACTTCTCACTTCTGTGACAGGCTTGGGTTGCTTCCAATCCATTACAGCTTCAACCTTTGAGGGGTCAACTGCAACTCCTCCTGCTGACACAATGTGTCCAAGAAAAGCCACTTGACTGAGCCAAAATTCACTTTTGCTGAATTTGGCATAAAGTTGGTGTTCTCGGAGTTTGTCCAAAATAATTCTGAGATGTTTTTCATGCTCTTCCACATCTCTTGAGTAGATGAGAATATCATCTATGAATACTACCACAAACTTATCTAAGAATTCCATGAACACTTTGTTCATCATATTCATGAAATAAGCGGGGCATTTGTTAGTCCAAATGACATCATTTGTGAACTCGTCATGACCCATATCCGGTGGTGAAGGTCATCTTGAATATCTTACGGTCTAATTTTTAGCGATGGTAGCGACCTTAAATCAATCTTGGAGAAAATCTCGGCTCCTTTAAGTTGATCAAGCGGATCATCTATCCTAGGTAACGGTACTTGTTTTTGATTGTTACCTCGTTGAGTGATCTATAGTCCACACACATTCTCATCTTGTTGTCTTTCTTTTTGACAAAAATCTTTGGAGCTCCCCAAGGCGATGAACTCGGTTGAATGTAACCTTTACTCTGTAGTTCTTCGATCTGCTTCTTCAACTCTGCTAGATCGTTGGCTGGCATTCTATAAGGTCTCTTCGAAATTGGAGCAGTCCCTGGGACTAAGTCAATTAAGAACATTATGTCCCGGTCCGGTGGCATACCAGGTAAGTCCTCCTAAAAACATCCGGATATTCTTGTACCACGGGTATATCTTCGATTTACTTCCTTTAAAGCGGTCAAGATAGAACTTCTTCCGTAGAAGTCTTGGGTGAACTCTCTTGAAATCCCTTGTTCATTGGTGAGGTTGATAGATCTACTAGCACAATCTATCCTGCCTTGATTTTTGGCAAGCCAGTCCATTCCAATAATTACGTCCAATCCTTGCAAACGCAAAATTATTAAGTTTGCCAAGAAAGTTACTCCAGAGATTTCCAAGGTAAGTTTTGGGCAAAAGAAACTAGCTCTCATTTCTGAGCACGGGGAATGAATTAACATGGGGTTAACTAAGGGGAGGTAGATAACCCATACTTTTCCACAAACTTATTTGACACAAAAGAATGCGAAGCTCGGAATCAAATAAAGCGATCGCGAGCTTGAGTTGACAAGGAACGTCTCGAGGACAACGTCTGTGCTTGCATAGGCTTCCTCTGCGGTGACGTGATTCACACGTCCCTTCATGAATCGACCACCGGTGGTTTGAGGGACGCGCCAAGACCAAGCTCGGGAGTTGGCTTGACGGGTGGCGATCTGCGCTTCTTGGGACACTTATTGGCATAGTGACCCAACTTCGTTGCGATGAAAGCAAGTGATTCTCGCCAGAGAAATAGTAACCTCACTGAATCGCCCTCGGATGAACTACTACGGAATCCGAGAGTATTTGGGCGCGAACACGGGCCGGAACTCTTGGTGTAGTAGATGGAATCTTCCACGCCGAGGTGGTGAGATCGAGTGAAACGAGGCTTGGCGATCCTCTGAGTTAAACTTACGGCGGCCATTCTCCGCTTACGATTTTCCATTTCTTGATGTTTGCCTTCCTGGCGTATGGCCTTATTTACTAACTGCTGAAAGTCGGTGAAATCCTGAGAAATCAAACGAACAGAGAGTTCGTCGTTCAACCCTTCCAAAATCGTTCTGCTGTCTTCATCTCTGCTCGTCTTGGGGCATAGCGAGCAAGTTGGTTGAACTTATGCGGATACTCTCGATGGAAGCGGTTTCCTTGGCGCAGAGCGAAACTCTTTCTTCTTTAGTGTAATCATGCGAGATGGAATGTGAGATTGGCGGAAAGCTTGCATGAACCCATCCCAAGTGATTTCTTGGGCATTAGCATGGGACATCTTTGAAGTTATCCCACCATTCGATGCGGGACCAATCAAGCGATGAGAGGCAAACAAAACTCTCTCACGATCGTGCCTTGAGCAATATCCGACTTCTTACCAATAGCCACAGCCAATCATCTGCGTCCATGGGTTCCGCTACTAGAAAACGTCGGACGCATCCTCATGAACTCTGACAAAGTCACTCTTGCGGGAGGAGGAGGAGCATGATAAGCTGCCGACGCTGGAGTACTCTAGTTGCTGTGGAGAGACTGGGCTAACAATTCAATCAGATGAGTCTGATTGGCCATCATTTGGCGCCCGATCGGGGCTTCAGATTGAGGAGGTGGTGGGTGTTGAACTGGTTTTCTTGATAATCGGCATTCTCGTTTCCTTGCCCTCAGCACCGACACTTCGGTCTGGGGTGGTCACCATCTTGTGGACTCTTCATACATTAGACAAGAGAGACAAGAATTTCTAAGGGTATAGGTCTTCAATAGCCCAAAATCAACAAACGCAAGGCAAGAACACTTCGGTAAAATAATTTATTTTATTTTATTTTATTAATTCATTATGGCTACCACAAAGGTATTGTAGCTCATAATTCGCAACTAAAGGAAATTTTAAGGACATATCTATGGTGTTACTGGGGTATAATCTGGCTCACTAGAACTAGCCTCGCCTTCCTTGTAGTAGGCCAGTTCCTTTTCTGCAGTCTTCAACTTTTCTTCTGCGTCTTGTAATTTCCCTTGTATGAGAGACAGCTCATCTAGGGTATTCCCGTAGGCATAATCCATGGCTCTAGCCAGATCCACCTGATGAGTGAGATCGGGACAGTCTTCATCTCTAGTTGAGCAGAAGGTACTGTCATGCCGGGTTGGAATGTGCATCGGGTAATAGTGGAACCCAGTACCGTTGAGGCGGTGATTGTAGATGTAGCGAAGTCGACGGGTTGCTTCCCTGGCTGCATCCTGGATGCCTTCGGCGAAGGTGTCTCGTCGTATTGGGGCATCGAAAATATGGAAGTCTGTGTTCGGCGATAGGTTGGAGTAGAGGATCACTTCTACCCTCCACCGATCCTGATTTCCCACCTTATACTTGTATCCTTGATACGTCGGTCTTTCTTCAAAGTCCAAGTGCTGCATGATCTTCCAGAGAACTGCGGCCCAATGACCAGCAAAAACACCATGGGAAATGGCATTCGGAACCTCAGCCATCTACAATTTTTGGAAAGGAGATGAGTTAATAAATATTTTTCAAAAGAAAAGTTAAGAAATGACTCCAGAAGACCAAGTTATTTTTAATTTTCGAAATAAATCCTTAAGGGTTTGATTTCCTTCTAGGTCACGACCTACAGTCGATATGGCTCTGATACCACTTTTGTCGAACCCGGGAACGAAGGATCCCGAATTCTTTGTGTTCATACACTAGTCCAGGATTTCCAGTGTACACAGTCACAAAAATGTTATCACAAACATATCCAGCGTGTTTATTAATAAGCATAGAGTTTATTACAATTTGGCCCGGAGGCCAAATAAAACATTAAGCGGAAGCAAAATATAATGATAAGCCACACGATACGCCACAGGCAATCGTCTGGAGGTCGCTGCCTAATCGTCCTGCTCCTCACCTTCCGGATAGCAGTCTTCTCCTGAATAATAATATTCAGCAAGAGTGAGCACTACAACTGTGCTCGCAAATTACACCCAATATAGAATTTAGAATGCATGCATAAATTATTCAAAGGAAAGTTGTAGGGTTTATTTGCGTAATTCAGCATTTTTGGGTTTAAATAGTTATACTAAATTTCAAGGCACATTTTTATTCCATAATTAAAATCAGATTTTAAAATTTGATCATTTTATAGTGGATAACCTCCATATGAAACATGGTGAAGGATACCCTCCTATCACAAGGCTACCCGCCCAATTTTACCACAAGGATTAACCATCCTCAAATCATGTCTAAAGTTATTTTAAAACCAAAAACAAATCTAACTTAGAGTGGCTCTGCTCAGCATGTCCAGAACCGTGGACACGGCTATTCGAATAGATTTACACTATGCAGAGGGGTACAACTTTACCCACACGAGATAATTTGCCTGTTATGTCGGCCAATGCACGCTTCCTTAGGCGTGTGACTAGGCAATTATCACAAGGCGTTTCCAATGCACTACCTCACTATCAATATGCCCGCTAAGGTTTCACTTCCATTAGGCTAACCACCTACCGGAAGCCCCCTGTTGCGCCAAGTGGGAATAAAGTCTAACCGACACCCACACAACAAAATTGGCATAAACAACAATGAGGTAAGACAAATTATTAAGCCTAGTTCTGCCCATACAGAACATGTGGTAGTACGGTGGAGCTTTGCAAGATGCGGCTCAAAGACCGGTCCTTAACCTACTTGGGCAACTTTCAATAAAAACCCTGGGTCTCAATCCTAACCAGACGAGCCCGTGCATAAACTCTGCACCCACGGTCCATTTTGCCCAAGTACAAACCATTTTCTTTTATTTTTATAACTTTCAAAGACATTTGCAAAAGTCCACCATGACATAACAATGTCATAGGCTTTTTATCAAATTTTGAAGTTTTGGCTAAATTCTCCCAAAATCAAATATTTCCTGGTCTAAGCATTTGCTAAGCATATATTTATTTTTAAATTCATTTGACTAAGGTGACAAGGAATTGGTAATACAACATTCAAATGTAGCTATACAAAGGAATTGGAATAATTAAGTATTTAAAACAGGAATTTAAAATAATTAAATACAATTATGCATGCAATAATAATTAAAATAGAAATTAAATAATTTTAAATATTGGGGGCAAAATGGTCAATGGTGTAACTTGCCTTGTTCAAAATCTTGGTATTCTACTTCTTCAATAGGATCAAGCTCTCCGGAGTCGTCAAAATCTATACGCGAGAATAATCCAAATTCAAACAGAATTCAAAAGAACTCAAATAAATTCAAATGAAAATACAATTTAACTCCAAATTAAATAATTTTGGTTTAGTTAGCTAGATCTTGATTTTATACAAATTTATAAATTTGAATCACCTAAATCGGAGTTTGTATGAAGAAATACGAGCTCCTGGAAGTTTAAAACCTAAATTAAATCCTAAATACCACCGGCGTCAGTGATCTTGCACCGAGATCGACAAGTGGGCCCGCACAAGTATGGACGAGTCCACAATGAGCACAAGTCCACAGTGGACTTGGTGTACAACAGATCTTGAGAGGGGAGGTCAGGCTTGGCGCGCATCTTTGAAATTTGGCGTCACGTGGCCGCCACGCACGCCAGCAGCGAGGTGGCGGCCCGGTGTGGCCGAGGTGGCGAGCCACGTCGGCGGCGGAGGGGAGGAGCACGGAGCCGAGGGCACCGCGAACGGCGGGCGGCGAGCTCGGCGATGGGCGCAAAAGAATCGAGGAATGCTCTGAGTGCGATGCGCTACCTGGCGACGGCGAAGGGTGGCCGGAGAGTGGTCGGCGACGGTGAGAGGCGGCGAGGAGTTTCGGTTGTCGGCGGGGAGGGTGCTCCGGTGGGGTTCCGAGGGGGTGGAGGTGCGCACCAGGTCTGCGGTGCCGAGGCGAAGCCGGTGGTGTGGTCGAGGCAACCGGAGGTCCACCGGTGGCGGCGCTAGAGGCAATGAGCACGCTCTCGGCCGGGCGAGAGAAAAGCCAAATGCGCGATCGGGAGCGAGGGAGGCGAGGTGAGGGAGGTGAAGCTTGAGGGAGGAGAGACGCACCCGGTGCTCCCTTTTATAGGGCGAGGGCGAGGCCGGGAGGCGGAGGTCGTGGGCGGTAGTAATGGCGGCGGCGACGGGCGCGGGAGCATTACCGGGCCTTAAGAAGGGGGTAAAGATCAGGAATGAGTGCGGTGGAAACGGCCGCTTTCATTGCGCGTGATGGCGAGAGAAATGGGGGAGTGAATCTCGGAATTGAAGAACTCCCGAGGTGCGGTAATGGCGGCGGGTCGACGCCTTCATGGAGGAAGAAAGGGAGGAGGGAGACGACGTGTGGCGGGCCCACCTGCCGGGAGAGACAGAGAGGAGAGAGGCGCGGGTGGATTGATGTCGGCCGTCCGATTCCGATCGGACGGCCCGCATCACTCGTGCGCGGGAGAATTGGGCGAGACGCGCAGACTTTGGCTTCGCCCAAGATCTTTGTCCGAGGAATTTTTAAATCTTTTTCAATTCATTTAATTCCAGAAATTCAAATAAGCATTAGAAAATAGCAAATAAAGTCCAAAATTTTTGAGAAAATTCACAGAAATTCTATGAGGCATTCTGGACTTAAATAAAGTAATTACAACTCTTAGTTGGTAATAGATTTTGCACATAAATTATTTTAGCTTTAAAATACTTAGGGAAAAGCTTTTAAAATTTCCAGAAAATCCACAAAAATAATTAAAGTCTTATTTTCATCTGATATTGAAATTTTGGGCTGTTACAGTGTTACCTTGATCTTCAGGTATTCCCTCTCCAACTTTTGTTATATCTTCATCTTTCTCTTCCAATGGTGAGGGCTCTTGAATGTCCAACTCTTTATTTGCTTGGTCTACCTGCACAATGTGAGATACAACACTTGAAATAGTGGTAAGTTGTTAGGTTCAAAAATAATCTTACTTGTCATATCATCTATCTCTCTATTTTCTTTTGGTGTATCTCTCACACTCTCAATTGGGATGCTCTCAACCTCGCATATGGTGGAATCACACAGCTCACTCTTTTTATCACTCTCACTCAATTTGGCTATGTGACTTTCATTCTCACATGGGTTTTGATACATCTCATCCTTGTAAGACTGTGGGCCAGCAATGACACAACTACCACCAACCATGACCTCCTCACGTGTTGCGGGGTGTGACGGGGCAGCACTACTCATCACCTCGGTCGAAGAAAAATTCCCATGCTCGATCTTCTTCTCAAGTGACACACCAGTGGATGAATTAGAACTAAAGAGCCGGCGCAGATTTAATTGATGTGCTTGCATGTGTTTAAGTCTCTTTTCTGCCTTCATAGCATATTTCACAAGATCTTGCAGACTACCAAAATATTCATCTTGAACTGCAGCAACGATCGATAATTCAAGCCTGCTTTGAAGTATCACTACTATAGAAAAGGTCATCACAGACGGTTCGTAACAGTCATCACAGACGGTTTGTGAACCGTCCGAAATGTTATGTCTGAGATAACAGGCGGTTATCACAGACGGTTAAAAAACCGTCTATGATAACTCTTATCACAGACGGTTCCATCCACGAACCGTCGGTGATACTAAGAATCACGAGCGGTTCGTGGGTCGAACCGTCGTGATACTCTGAATCACGACGGTTCGACCATCCACGAACCGCTCGTGATTCTTAGTATCACCGACGGTTCGTGGATGGAACCGTCTGCGTGATTCTCAGAGTATCACGAGCGGTTCCAACAACGAAACCGCTCAGTGATTATATATCACGAGCGGTTCGTTGTTAGAACCGTCTGTGATAAGTCCTTTAACCTAATTAAATTTTTTCGTATTTTCAGCTAGCCTCAGGAATTGCTAGCCATGCCCTCTAAAAACTAGCAAGTAGAAACATGTCACAGATAATTGCTGACAACTCAAAGTGATCATTTAACTCAAAATCAATTACAAAAGAATGTTTCAAGTATATATTGTCGCTAGAGTTACAAATTGAATTACAACCAGTCAAAGTGAATTACAATATTGAATCAATTGTTTCGAGGTCGTTCATCGGTGTTGACGGAGTGAAACTCTCCGTTGGTGTTAACTATGTCCGCTTTGATGAAGCCACGAGCTCCTCGAATGTGCGTGACTGGTCCATCTCGAGTGCATTTAACTCTATGTTCAAGCCACATAAGCTAGCGAGTAAAGTAGTAAGCATATATATTTAAATTTATAATTAGGAGATAATTATTACGAGATTGACAAACCTGGGGATCGTTCGTCCTAGAAGCAATCAATAGCTGCATATGATGGCATACGTAGAATGCGCATAGGTGATCTCGTTTTTGCTGGCGGCACTGCAAAAATAGAATTACATATATATGTACAAATACCGAGACGCAATATTACGAGTATGATATATGATTATTGTGTTGTAGCGCGTCGGAAATCGCATCCTGTGAGTCGATGTGGCGCTCGTTCCCTTGTATAAACCTCCTCGGCAACATAGCCGATGAGCCTACATGATTCAAAAAGTTATCCTTGTCCATTTAAAGCGAAGGAAGACTACAATAGAGTTATGTGCGGAGGAAATGAACATACATCGCCGAGTATTCCTTTAAGAATGGTGAAGTCGTGATTTTTGTTGAGTAGAGAATCAAGGTACAATACCATGTTCCTCTTTGGCACAAGAATCGGAAGAATCGATGGAACCTACTCGTGTATGTCGCTATAGTCATAAACCTATGTTGAAACGTAATTTGTATAGCAAATATTGAAGCACTTACTTACGGTTGTAGGGTACCATTATGTACTCCCCGCCGTTACGAGCAAGCAATCCCATTTTATGTAATTCTCGGCGTAGGATCGTCTTGGTTGATTGTTTGCTCAGAGACCACGTGTGGTCGAGAAACCCACCGGTTCTTTGATTCGACGGGCACATTTCATAATGTATCCGTACATAAGCAATGAGTTATGATATTTATCGGTATCACGTGAGTGTAGAAATTGATTGCACACACTTACAGTGTCTAGAATCGTAGAAGTGAGGCGTCGAGGCGCTTAGGTCGTATAAGTCAAATAAGTCTTGAAGCCCACGACGGTGGCGTGCTCGTGGAGAAAATGCTCCCTCCGTGTCGGCGGTGATTCCATATGACCCCTTCGCTCGGTCTTGCGCAAGTACCAATCATGTAAAGCTTGACAAGCTACTCCCGAGCTCTTTATTTCGCGCGAGAGACCAGCGGACTTCGAGGGAGTATTTCACGGGTTTGGGAGGTGCCTTAATGTTCTTCGATTTGATTTCTCCTTAACGAGGCTACGGTGGGGCGTCTTCCGTGTGACGCCTCAGGGACCGATATGGTGACACGCTTTTCTTGTCCCTTTGTCATCTTCTCGATGGGAAGCGATGTGGCGGCCTTCTGAAGCTTTGGTTGAGGCGGACTCATCGAGGGTCCTATTGGAGAGCAGGGTCCTCTCGATATCAGCGTCCTTGAAGGGTCGGTCGATGTCCTTCTTGGGACCTTTGGATAAAAGTGTGCGTGGCATCCCCTAGTGTTCGATTTCTTCGTTCGGGAATCTCGGTAGGATGGCCATGAAATTGTCATGGACCATGTCCACCGCACTGGCGTAACCTGCGCCACCGGGCACCGTGTCGCGATTTGCCTTCCCTTCTGGTATGGATACACCATACCCTTGACCTCAATAGGAATCGACCCTACTATCCTCACTTGGAGCTTGCGGGCGTCGGCTCCTACAAAAGCGCACACAATTAGCTAAGGCGTCCTATAGGTCTATCTTTGGAGCACTCGGAGATGTACATTACCTCGATGCCGCCGATCGGTAATTGCACGTCGTCATGTCCGAATTATGTGTGGACGCGACGCTACTCGATGTCGGCGGACTTGCTCCCAAATTAATGAGGCGGCTTGCGCTGCATGAGTTGATTTACTTGGTTACGCAAGTTTGTTATTTGTTCTTGAAATTGTGCAATAATCACATGTTCCAACCGAGCGTCGTCTGGTCCTTGGATCTCTTCCTACTCCTATACGTGTCGGAGTTGTGTGGGAATCCATCCTCCAAGGCACGTAAACCCCAACTCCTCGCGTGCGACCCGGGTGCTCCTTGTTTCCCGGGGCGTGAGGCAGACATCCTTCTCCCTGTCTACTTCGAAGGAACCTTGGGAACATGTGGAAGTCAATTCTTCCTGCAAGAGAACATCATGTTATTGTAGACACCATGAAGTTATGAACTTATTAACAATTAAGTGGTTCGGAAATTTACCAGACGTTGAGACACTGCCTCGTCTGCGGGTTTGTCGAGAGATGTTGCCCAAGACATGGTGATGCCCTCTCTCTAACGAGATCGGCGCTCGTCCGAGATCATAGCAAACGGTCGTGCAGCGGTCTCGCCCTCCGCTGCCTATCGCGTGGCTTTACCCGCGTACCCAGCGGTGCCGAGTCTGTGGGGGTGAGTGTTTTGTGCCTGGATAGCTCTGTGCGCCGCACTTTGCTCCTGAAATTCAGCCGTCGTCTTCATCTGCACGAAGGCGTCCCATGTATCCCGCGACAAAAATTGATACGTCGTGAAGGGCGTCCGACCCGTGTTCACGTACTGCGTGACAAGCAGGCTCTTGAAGGTCCTCCACGCGTGGGACATCGCCAGCAGCGCGTGCCATCGCACGTGCAGTCCGCCGAGGAAAGTGAGCGAGGCGAAAGTTCACCCACAACTGGTCTCTCTGTACATCCGTTAGAGACTTCCAGGTTGGGGTGGTGATGGGGACCCGTTCCCTTGCAAGTACCCCGCAGACGGTCCGGAATCTCGCAGCTGCTTTCTTGGGACTCAGCGGGATCCCGACGTCACTGACCTCCGTGATCGTCATGCGGCCCGAGGGCAATTTGGATATTCCTCTGCCTTCTCGCCTGCGTACCACCTTGATCGGAGATCCAGACGCATTTGGCGACGTCGATGACGGCGGCGAAGACGGTGCCTCTGCCATCTCGCTTACTTGCTATCTATATAAGTTACGTACGCAATTATTACATAGTATATAATATATGGGAAATTGCACAAAAAATATAAACAAATATAATCAACGTTTGCCATCTCAGAGTAAAATAAAATAAATTGCCGTCAGTGTACCATAAGAATCATCACGGTTCCCAGGTTTACCCAGATTAGTCGGCACCCTAAGTATCGAGACTACCCACACCAACCTAGGTTAACCGGTATCTTGGTTTTTCAAGTCACCTAGGATAACCTGTTAGTCAAGACCGGATACCCATGATACCTAGGCCAACCTAGTAAATCGGCACCGCCTTACTTCCATAGGTTTTCATCATTCGACACTATACCTCAAGTTTCAGATCAAAATGTTGATAAAGAACCGACAACTACAAGAGAGATTTTTCTTAATAAATGCAGAAAAGCGAATGTTGTGCAAGCACGATGGATTGTAAGTCAATATAATGCCATGCTTGAGTACAGACCAAGTGTCACTACATTGTCATGAAGAGAACAATTCAGTTTACTACTCAACATATATAGACAAGACCAAACTAAAAAAATTGTAAATACACGGGAAACAAACTATCGCAAAATTGAGTTTGTACTTCAAATATTAAAATTAACTCGTTTTGATCCATAGACCGAGTACGGACTATACGTAAGTGAGTCATGCGGTGTACTCCGTTAGATGATATTAAAGATAGTAGTCAATATTTGAATGTCCACAAAAGCTTTAGTCGTGGATCAAACTCTCGATAGCTGAAATCAAATGAGTGACACATAGACTCCGAAGCATTTTGTATTTTAACATACATTCTGTGGGCTCAAGCGTGCCACGTACTTGTGATATCCATGGGAATCGAGTTTTGGGTATCTAGTAGGTAACCAACGCAAATATTATACTTCTAAAATTTCTAAAATTTCTTTAGAAACATATGACATTAATTAACTATGAATCATTCGGATCTCAGAACCATAGGACATTTGTGGGCAAGCAATGCAAAAATTGTTTCATAAAGGCATTAATCACAATAGCACCGAGTTCTACACACGCTCTTAGCATCCATGAAAAAAAATCTAGATACGTGCAAATCCAAAATAGCACCAAATCCTAACAAATCGCAACCAAAATACTTTATAATATACTACACGTTTTCGTCTAATTAGCAAATCCAACGTGGATCTACACCATATAAGAGAACGTTGATGATAAATGATCATACACACCCCTATTAAATGACATTGCAACTACTTAACCTCTTCTAATGCATTTAAATAGGAGTAGAAAGTCAAAACATTGCAATAATTATACTCCTGGTTTTCTCAATGGACAAACATATTGAAAAGGAAACTCCCGTGTCCATTGACAAACATTGTGAGGAATATATATATGCCGGACAAACATTGTAAGGGAATATATATATGCAACCGGCTGGCGATCGACCGTTAAATATTGGTCATCGAGAAACATGCACCTTTATATTTTTCACATCTGTGTGGCTACGTTATGCTACTTAAATATTGGAGATTGAATTTTAGTCAGAGAGATATGCAATCTTGCTTTTATTGCTTAGGTTAATTCATCTTTGAATTGAATACTCCCTGAGCCCTAAAATGTAAGTTGTTGTGGGATCCCTACAGTCCAGGTTACCTCAAGATCACAGAATATTGCACACAGCAGACTAGAGTACATGAATGTCCATATAGTTCTTGATGTCCAACTAAACAAAGCAAACTAGAGTACAGGAATGTCAACATGAATCCATATTTTCCCCACATTCTAGACCTGGTTACCTCAAGAAGGTGCGAATCCACCTCAAGACGGTGGGGGAGGAGCTCAGTGGCGGCAGGGGAGGAGGAGAACTTACCCGAGCAGGTGGCGGTGGCGGAGGTGGCCGGGCTCGGGGAGGCGCCGGGGTCGGGGGAGGAGGGGCGCCGGGGTCGGGGGAGGCGTTCGGAGAGGAGGCGGCCGGGCTCGGGGAGGCGCCGGGGTCGGGGGAGGTGTTCGGAGAGGAGGCGGCGCAGAGGACGACACCGATAGGGTTAGATCAAAACCCTATCGTCTCTGAACCTTATATAATCAACACGCATCACAGACGGTTCTCGAGGGAACCGCCTGCGTGATGTGGAACTATCCTGAGCGGTTCCTCAAGAACCGTCTGTGATGCGTAAACATCACAGGCGGTTCTTGAGAAACCGTCTGTGATGTTTCCACATCACAGACGGTTCCCTCGAAGAACCGTCTATCATCATCGGCCTGTTGAGGCCTACTAGAATTTTGCAAATAAGCCCTCTGTGTTTTGTGAAATTACAAAGGGGTCCTCAGTTTATATCATTCAGGTCCTTGGGGCCAAAAATCTTTTAGATTAGACCTTAGAATTAACGCATTTTTGTTCTAACACATGGAAATCCTGCAAATTAAACCCTAGAAGAGTTCTGGTTTTGTTATTTAGTATTAAAGGATTTATTTAATCACTAGAATTTGTTTTTCTGCTATGGAAATTGTTTCTATGCTTAGAAAATTAGCAGAAAATTACTGCAAATTCGCATACTCATATGTTACTATTTGAGTAAATTGTTTATATGTTGTACTCGAATGTTTTGACTCATGTGTCCTATTTATGAGTCAAATGTTGTTGTTTTGCATGATATAGACAACATGACTCGTGTAAGAACCATACCAACAGGGGGTTCCCATAGTTGAGTCATGGTTGCTTCAGCTATCTCTACTGGGAGTTGGAAGTTAAAAATCACCTCGTTGCCAGGGACATGCATACCATCCTAAATAAAGATGGTATGCTTTTGCAGCAAACAAGATGGAATCAATTATTCTTGGTATCAAGTGTTTTTCTCATAAGTGGTATCGAGTTCGTACAAGTGGAATTAATTACTTGACAATTGTCATCAATTTAAAGATCATAAGTCCATAACACATTAACACATGACAATGGAATAAATTAGTTAATTACAATGGAGTAAATTCTTAATTAAAATATAGCCCTTCATGATGATCGACGCATATAGCTAGCTTCCTCACTGGGTTCTTCCTCGAGCCTGATGCCGTCTCCGAAAGGTGGCAACTCGTCAAATTGATTGTATTCTTCCTCGTCCACTACATTCTCAACTCCGACAATCCTCCTTTTTCCATGAAGAACTACGTGACGCTTCTTATTTGCCGGGTCGGTTACATAGAAGACTTGAACAACTTGGTTGCTTGATGACGAATGGTTCGTCTTTGTATCCAACACGTTCGAGGTCCACGGTAGTGACGCCGTACTTGTCGACCTTCACCTGTGGGAGATGGACCCAACGGCACCGAAATAGGGGGATCTTGAAAAGCACGTAGTCGATCTCCCATATCTCCTCTATTTGCCCATAGTATGAGCTCCTCAGCCCATCGATACTGAATGCATCTATGCGGACACCGCTGTTCTGCACTGTGCTCTTCCTATCCTGAGCTGCCGTATAAAATGTGTACCCATTTATGTCGTATCCTTTCCATATGACAATTGTAAACTGTGGCCCTCTTGCCAACCATAGCGGCAGATCATCACTTGATGACCTCCGAGTGATTCGCGCCTTTAACCATTCGTTGAGCCGAGCGGTTGTGCTCTCTGGTGATCCAAACCTCCGACCGGTCTGGATTCTGTTGGCGTACCATGTCTTTGTGCTCGTCGATGTACGGGGACACTTGGGTCATGTGTTGCAAGACCGTGAAATGGGCTTGAGCGTACGTATCCAGATCGGGAGTGATTGATTTCCTTCCGATGGTCCGATACCATCCGGTCTCCCCTCATGACGAGATAGAGGCACACCAATCGGATCCACGAGCCATGTAGTCGATGAAGAACTCAATGACCTCTTCCGTTGCATAACCTTCGATGATCTTGCCCTCGGTCGAGATCGATTCCGCACGTAGGACTTGAGAATTCCCATGTACCTCTCGAGCGGGTACATATGGCGAGAAACACAGGGCGCATATCTTTATCTCTTTCACAAGGTGAACAATGAGATGGACCATGATATCGAAAAATGACGGAGGAAATACATCTCAAGATGACACAGAGTCGTCACTACCTCGGCTGCAGAGCATCTAGTCCTTGGGGATCGATGACCTTCGAGCAATTGAGTTGAAGAAATAACACGACCTCAAGATTGCCACTCGGACCTTGTTCGGCAAGATACTCCTAATTGCAACAGAAGCATTTGTGTCATCGAGACACGACAATCATGCGACTTCATACCAATTAATTTCAAATCTTGCATAGAAACAAGTTTCTTAATGTTAGCGGAGTAACCAGACGGACTTTCACACCGCAAGCTCAGCACGATTCATTTCTCTCGGCCTTGGGCAGAGTGTAGCAAGTCGGGGAAGGTACGTTAAGTCTGTGTCGGTCTCTTTCGGTGCTAACTCGGTCCTTATGTTCATATCGACCAAGTCACGCCGTGCGTTAACACCATCCTTTGTTTTGCCACTAATGTTCAACAAGAGACCAATCAAGCTATCACATACATTCTTCTCTACGTGCATAACGTCGATGCAGTGGCGAACTTCTAAGTACTCCCAATAAGGCAAGTCCCAAAAAATTGACCGCTTCTTCCAGATGTTCTTCTCACGGGTTCTTAATTTACGTCCCTTCCCAAGCACAACATCGATATCCTTAACCATATCATAGACCTCTTTCCCACTAAAAGCCCTTGAAGCTGAACCGTCTTCCTTATTTCCGTCGAATTGTTTCTTCATCTTGCGGTATGGGTGACTCCTCGGAAGGAACCTACGGTGGCGATATATACGATTTCTGCGAGTTGTTCAAATGCATACACTCTCCGTAGCATCTAAGCAGTGCGGACAGGCTTTGGCTCCTTTTGTACTGAAGCCCGACAGGTTACCAAGGGCAGGAAAATCATTGATGGTGCAGAACAACATGGCGCGTAAAGTGAAGTTCTCTCGTTTGTACGCATCCCATACCTGTACCCCTTCGTTCCACAGTGTCACAAGATCTTCCAGCAATGGTGCTAGGTACACATCAATATCATTCCCAGGTTGCTTCGGCCCTTGGATAAGTAGTGACATCAAAATGTACTTCCGCTTCATACAGAGCCAAGGAGGAAGGTTGTACATACATAGATTCACGGGCCAGGTGCTATGTCGGCTGCTCATGTTACCGAAAGGATTCATTCCATCCGTACTCAACCCTAACCTTATGTTCCTCGGTTCCGCACCGAACTCTTCGAAGCTCCGATCGAAGTTTCTCCACTGGGCAGAATCAGCAGGGTGTCTGAGCTTCCCATCTTTCTTACGCTCCTCCGAGTGCCAACGCATCAATCTTGCCTCCTTTCGGTTCGCAAATAAACGCTTCAAATGTGGGATCACAGGTAGATACCACAACATCTTAGCAGGAGGTCCTTGCTTCGCCTTAGCAGTATTCTTCCGCTTGTATCGGGATGCTCTGCACACGGGACATGCATGCATGTCTGCATACTCTTTACGGTAGAGGATACAATCGTTCGGATATGCATGTATTCTTTCTACTTCCATTCCCAACGGACAAAGAACCTTCTTAGCTTGGTAGGTCGTGCTGGGCAACACGTTTCCCTCTGGAAGGATGTCGGCTAAGAGACCTAACAACGCCAGTAAAACTCTTGTCGGACCAACCATTGCTTGCCTTCAATTTCAGCGGTTCAAGCACGGTTCACAACCTTGTGTATTCCGCTTGCGGCCAGGAACAAAGGTTTCCCGAGTCCTCCATTAAGCCCTCGAATTTACAAAACTCTCTCTCACCGTAGTTCCTTCTCGCATCGCGTAGCATCCGATCCAGATTGTCATCATGCGATCTATCCTCATCAAAAGCACATTCCATACCACGCATATCGTTGACTTCCTCGGCGATGTCGTCATTCTTGACTTCCAGATAATCTGCTCTTCACCGTGATCGCTCCAACATGTATATCCTTTTTGAAACCTCTTCGTATTAAGTGAGCTTCGATCTGCGCGGGTTGTTAAACATTTTCATATTACATAATCAATGCATGGACAAGACATATATTTTATCCCCTTCTTCAACATATCACCTTTCGGCGGCTCTTCTAAAAGCAAACACGCCATTAATATACTCTTCACTCACACGGTTCTCAATGTACATCCGTTTGGTCCATCTACACATTAGTGAGTACTCTATATTAATAAACCGCAAGTACCCTTTATAATGACCAAACACATTAGTGAGTACTCTATAGCAAATATAAAGGGTTCAGATCGATCGTTACCCTTCTCTCCAAAGTGGCGCAATGTGGGAGGAGGCAAGCAGATCGATGCCGCAATGGGCCGGGAGGAGGAGGCGGGGCAACACTCAAAATGGGAGAGGAGGAGGTAGGGGTAATGACTCAAAATGGGGAGGACGCAGCAGAGGAGGGTGGCGGCGGTTCAAATGGATTTAATAGAAATGGGGTCGTCGGCAATGGACGCAGCAGCAGGAGGGTGGCGGCGGTTCAAATGGATTTCATAGAAATGGGGACCGCGGCGCGCGCTACTTATAATCTCGATATATCACGCACGGTTCTTTAAAAGAACCGTCGTGATATAAACTATCACGAGCGGTTCTTTTAAAGAACCGCTGCGTGATGAAATATCACGAGCGGTTCGTTAAGCGAACCGCCTGTGATGAAAGAGTATCACGCACGGTTCGTTAAGCGAACTGCTCGTGCGTGATATATCCTGAGCGGTTCGTGTAAATAACCGTGCATGATATTATATATCACGCATGGTTAACGAAGAACCGTCTGTGATAATTTTATCACAGACGGTTCCTTTTGAACCGTCTGTGATGGGGTGTCTAGTATAGCATGTTCTGTAGTAGTGTATGTATTTTCTTCATATGCACTAGTGATATTGGCACGACACATTGCATGATTCAACTCAATGTAGTAATCTTGGACAACTTTGCATCCTTGTGTAATGCTCTCCACGTGGCGTAGTAGTTCCCGCTCATAATAGGATGGAACAAATTCTCTTGTCATGACCCTTTTTAAATAGACTCAAGATGTAATGAATCATTTTCCACTTAGTTGTTGCCACCAACTAGAGGCATAGTCCGTAAAAAACAAAGTGGCCACTCTCACTTCCTTGGCTTCTGATTCGAACTTATGGGATTCAAGCTCGAACTCCATATTTTGTACCCACTCAAGATACTCCTCTGGATCATTACTACCATAGAAGGGAAGATACGTAAACTCGCGATTTGCCATTGTTAGCAGCAAAGCAACGAATATGTATGTAGGTGTATGTGTATCTCTCAAACTCACTTATCTTACCGAATTACATTCTTACCTTTCCGAAGTGAATTAAGATCAACAATACTTACACTTCAGGGTAGCAGGAACCACAAGGTGATGTGTGAGCGAATTTCAAGAGCAAGTCAAAGAACGACAACGGGTGTTTTGTGGAGCTTGGTATGGATACCTACTTAATTTGAAAATTCTAGGTATTGTAAGGCTAAGTAAATATCCAAACTAGAATTCAATGCCTAGTTGCCGATCACAAAGATATAAGTGAAAATCAAAGCAACTCACACGCAAAGATATTGGAACTTAGTGCAATCAAGGAATGAGCTATGTAAGATATAAGTGAAGAACAATATAGCTCGTATTGCACAAGTTATAGAAAGACGCTAGCTAGTTGCAAATAATGAAACTAGGGCACAAGATTGCACAAAATATTGATATTCTAACAATTGAATCAAGAATGAGTGGGGATTTTCGCTCAAGTTTATGGTTCGGTTATGCGCTTTCTTTTTCCTTTTGTCTTTTCTTTTTTCTCTTCCTTTTTTTTCTTCTTTCTTTTTTTTTCTCTTTTTCCTTCTTTTTTTTGAACTATGGCCAAAATTCTTGTTCTACCAAAATGAGCAAAAATACTTCCCACCTTTTGATCTTTGAACAATTGCAAGAAAAAATATTAATATGCAGCCCTCAGCAACGATTTAGCTAGTCTTAAATAGGTTCAAAGTATTCGTAACGGATTGAAAGTTTCACAAAGGATAAATTGATGTCTCACTTCTTTTTTTTGTGTTATTTTTTTATAAACACGACCAAAAAATCAAACTAGACTCAACTAAAAAGCAACGCAAAAGTATTCAAGATCAGCAAACTAAACTTGATTCTAATGGACAAAAACTTAACAAAACTCACTAGAATAATAAATTAAATACTACGGTTGATTTTTTTGTATGGCTTTTTCGTGTATGGGAAAAAAAAGATAACTAGATAAAGATCCTACCGAGTCAACAGAGCTCTGATACCACCTGATGCGGGGTGCCCGATCTTCTCGACGTAGAACCTCTTGATAACTTGTGTACCCTGATGAACCACCAGCTGATCCCCCACGCCAATGCACGGACTTGCAACTCTATGGAAAATTCGCCAAAACACACACTTGATTGGATCCCCGCTGACCACAAGCGAAGATCGTCGAACCCTCAATTCCCAGCAGAAAAGCAAGAATGACCCCTTGTTCTCAGCGCTCAATTCCCTCTGTTTTGGCTATAAGCACAACAGGAGAATCAAGCAAAAGCTTTGAAAATATATTAAATGTGGTCTGAGGTTACAATGGGGGTCTACCCCTCAATATATAGTGCCCCTACTCCTCCTCATGGCTGGCCAAGAGGACCTACTCCTATTCTAATTCGGATTTGGAGTCCTACTCCAATTCCGACACATTCTAAAACAAAAAAGGAAACTCTGATTTTACAACTATCACATTGATTTGATCATACCTTTTGATACAAAAGGAATTTGTGAGTGAGGGAGGATTCGTTGGATCGGGCTTGAAGTTAGCTTTCCAACAAGCCCAAAAACACCCAAATCGGACTTTGTATGAGAAAGTTATGACTTTTTTTACTCCGGACTGTCCTGCTGATTCCAAATCCGAATTTGAGGTTGATTCCGAATCCGAATTGAATTCTGAGTTGATTCCGAGTTTGAATTTGGTTGGGCTTGTGGAAGTTTCGAATTTGACTTGGATTCTTGGGTTTCTCTCCCCTTGCTTGTCTCCCATGAGCTTCTCCTCCATTGTGACGACCTTTCTTCAAGAACAGCGTCATATCCTTCATCTCCGTTCATTATTGAATCTTCCAATCTGTTGGATAAGCTTCTCTTGTTTTTCAACTCTCTTAGTAAGCTCATGTTGTTCTGAGGTATTTAATGAATTGAAAATATTATATGAAACAACATAGCTAAGGATGTTCACATCACTTTACCCGTGAGGGGTAGTTGACCGAGGCTTTACGATGACTCCGACACAACGTATGGGTTTCTATCCATACGGGCGACTCGCGGTTAATGCACAATATTGAAATGTCTCGTAGGACTTAGCGGTGCCGGCATACCTAAGGAAGTGTGCTTAATAGCTTGGCAAAAAGGCGGTCTGGCGTGTGGGTACATTGGTACACCCCTGCATGGATAAAACTATTCGAATAGCCTCATCCTAGGTTATGGACATGCTTGGTAAGGTCGTGCAAGAACTAGACTACAACCTTTTAAATTAAAATTTGACATGGTTGGCATGAATGGGTAATTCATGCTATTGTTTTGGTGACTAATGGTTTAGTCACTTCCAGGATTGTTGTTGTCATCTATCTATTGTTATTATTGTTGTCCTTTACTGTTATTTGAACATTAAAAACAGATTTGTCAACTTGCTTTTAAATGTACTACATTATAGCAAATAAAGATTGCTTTGTGCCGAAAATGAAACATACAGCCTCCACTTAAATAAACTTACATGTAGCATATGTATAGGTCTGTTATTCTACACGTAAATCTTGCGGAGTACAATTTTTGTACTCATTTGCTTTGCTTAACTATTTGTTGTAGAGGAGGAAGGTGAGCCCCAAGGGCCTCACTTTTGTGAAATGTGCTGCGAGTTCGACGACTAGCTTGGCGGTCCCGTCGGTTGCCTTGTGGGTTAAAGGCATACTGATTGGCTCTTTTGTTTATGGCCATCTTATGGCACTTGTACTTCCGCTGTCTATTTCTTTTGTATTCGTATGTATTTGGCCGGTTGGCCTCTCTTGTGAATAACTATCCTTTAATTATTTTACTTCTGGTTTGTTGCTGTGCTTCGGTTTTATGTGAATGAATGGAATTGATGCATGAATTTTGTACAGGGGTGTGTATAATACATTTCTGGGAAGTATACATGTATCGAAGACACGGGTTATTTTGTTTGTGATGCTAGGGTCAATTGGTGACTAAGCATTACAAGCCTAATAAACCGGGGTCCTCACAAAGTTTGGTATCAGAGCAATACTGACCGTAGTAACCCAAGCTTGGTCGTCTTTTAGGATATTTTGGAAAACCCTAATTTCAAAGTATCAAATGATTTATGAAAGTGTAATACTCTGAAAAATAATATTAATATTAATAATAACGTCTTAAGGGTCGGTGCGTAATTAAATAAAATAGTACATAAAAAAATAGAATTTCAGAGTTTTAAGAGCTATATAAATAGATGGTGGGAATTTTGGAAACCCTAGCAGCTTTTCTTTTCTTTTGTTTTTTCTTCCACCGCCGAAGCCAGCCGCCAGACGATTGCCTTTCTTACGCCGCCTCCTGCTGGCGTGGTTCTTCTTCCGCCCTTCTTCTGCGTTACTCTTTGGCGCGCGGGCGCCGCTCCGTGGTATTCTTCTTCTTGAGCCGGCTTGCCACCGGATCTGTTTGTCTTTGTCTTCTTCTTCTTTGTTTCCTCGCGTGGAGGCTGCTGCGAAGCTTGCGCTGGCTACCGCCGAGGCGCTGCGCGTGGATGCTGCCGCGTGGAAGCTCACAGATCTTCTTCTTCATATTGCCGATTTTCTTTGGCGCGACCGATTTGGCGAGGCCGGCCGGCCGATCACGCCGTTGTTTGCCACCGGTGATTTTCCAAATAGAGCCCTGTTTCCGCGTGGAGAAATTTAGGTGGAAGTTAACATCTCGGTTTTGTTGTGAGTAACGATCTATAATTTTGTTACCTCTATATTTTGCTAATTTAGTTAGATGTTAGGATTGAGATTAATTAGAGAGCGGTTTTAGAAATTTTTAGTCGAGGTTAACTTGCTGTTCTGTTGTACGATTTATTCGGGTATCTTAATGGCAAATTTTGGAAGTATCATCTACTAGTTAATTGTAGATAATTTCGATATCTTTCTATAGCATATTTAATCATGTCAATCGGACAAGTAGATTTCGAGATATGATTTTCGGAAGGCTGCTGTCTTTACGGTTGTCGTCTTTCGGCGCTGTTTTGGTAGACTGTAAATTAAAAATAGTAAATCCACTAATTAGAGTTTTTGATCTACATGAAAGTTGTAGATAATTTTCCAATGGTTCTGTAGAATCTTAGAACGCGAATTTTGGTTGAGTAAATCAAAAGTTATGAATTTAGTAAGACCGCTGTTACGAAGCGGACAGATCGGCTTTCTGGGCTAAATACGGAGGGTTAGATGATTTAATTAGAAGACTGTGTAATCTAAGAAAATGTGGATAATTTTATAAAGAATCCAGAATGGGGTGGTTTGTGGTGATCGGACTTTCGAGTCAAAAGTTACGTTCGTTTTAGTACTAAGACCGCAATGGGTAATTTTTCGGTACCGGAGAAGCGTGGTATATTTGGGGACGGGTAGGAGCGATGTCGATTGATTGTTGTTCTTATGATGCTGTAGCTTGTATTGAAATTTGTGTATTTAATGTAGGAGAGGCGTCGTACTTGTTGCCATCTGCTAGCCAAATTGTGCGTCGCAACTAGTAAAGGCAAGTGCATGGTAGATAGCGATCAATGATCGATCACTGTTTTCTTTATCTTCTATTACCATTATGGTTGTGCTTTTATTTTGTTTAATTGCAAACAAATAATTGGTATGTTTATATCTTTGTTGACAAGCATGATGAAAAGTTGGACATGATGTTTATGATGGAGTTTGCATATTCATACATAAGCATCTTTGCATATGAGAAGGTGATCATGAATGATCACAACTCCACGGGAGTGGAGGAGGTCCCCGATCCTTATGGAGGAACGGGCTTGAGAGTGAATGTTGTCGCGAGCATTCACTCATGCTATACCGGTATACGCGAAAGAAGTGTATGTGGACATGTAGATTAGATTTGCATTGATACATGAGTTTAATGGATGTGAATCAAAGAGGAGATAACTGCATGTGAATGTTGATAGAAGTACCTGTGATGATAATGAAGTTATTGAATGCTGTTGATTTATTATTGTTCGTTGTTTATGGATGTGTTTGCTGAGTCGTGGACTCACCCTTGCTCTATTGTTGTCTTTAGGTGATCTTGAGGATCTGAGTGAGAGCGAGTAGAGCACATGGACAACACATGATCATTTGCCATAAGAATCTTTTCATTCAGAATTGGATTACACTTGGACATGTTAGAGGTTGAATAAAGTTTAGGACAACGTTTGGACTAGACTATTTGCTTTATTAATTTGGATTCATTGGTTGATGCTATTTTGGATTATTTACCTCGTTATAATTCCCATTGCTCATTTATTGTCGCTTGATCCATAATTATGCTTGTCTTTTTTTTGTGGTCCATTGATATGATTATCGTTGTTTCCTTGCTGTAATCTTATAGTGTGTCGATAATTATTAGTTTAAAGAGTAGTGTGGTGGCATTCTAGGCTCAGTGTTGGGCTGGGGTGTTACAGAAAGCTTAAGTAATTCTCAGGTTTTACTCCTTACCTATCTTAGCTTTCTCCTCTCATCTTACTCTAATTTGAGTTTTAAAATTGTTTACCTCTCCTTTCTTCAAAAATAGTTGTTATCGTTTAATTGTGTTTTGGGAACTAATGAGTTTGGCAAATTGAAGTGTTGGCTGCCCTCTACAAGGTTTTGAAGTTTCTGGAATGGCTAATTTCGACCAGGGGCTTGGATGCAAAACCTGGACAGCGATCTTTCAATTTCCGGATAGCAAGCTCAAAAGTTCTAAACAGGGTAGAAAATGAGAGGTTAATCAGCTAAAACTTGTGGGAATAGAATGGTAAGATGTGATACTAGTTAGCTATGTATCTAACACTATTCTTCGCTGATTTAACCTTGCTCTTTAGTGGTATTAGATCTTCCGTTATATTCTGATTTTTATCTTCTCAATCAATTACTCGTTCATTCAATACGGGTTAGTTGCATTGGAAAGTTGAGCTTTGGTTTGGTGATTCATTGCTGTTTTTGGAGTCTTTTTATAAGCCTTTTAAAGTTTATATACTTGCTGTTTTCGGCTTTCGATTAGGGTGATATTCCATTCCCCTAGTCGTTAGCTTTTTGCTTTCTTTCGGCTTTGTTTTTCGGGGCTAGTTTTTAACCAAAGTTCCTTTGATATATCCATGCATGCATTAACTATGTTATTGGGTGTAACTTGCGAGCACGACAGTTGTGCTCACCCTTGCTTCATGCAAATAAATTTCAGAGGAGAGAGACTTCACCACTGGTGTGGATCTCGACGACTAGGCCGCTACCCCAGTCGATTGCCTGTGGTAGATCAGCTGGACTCCACTACTTCTTCGTCTTCCGCTGTGTTTTGTTTAATATTGGCTTGTAAGCCTTTCTTGTAATCAACTCTCATATTTATTAATAAAGTTGTGCGATTTATGGATGTTACCATATCTGTTTACTGTGTGAACTGGCTACTGATCATGGGACTAGTTCAGAAATACACAGAGGATTTGGGGGTGTTACTCCCGGGTCCGACAGAATCCAATCTAAACCCCGAAGCAAAACAACCAAAATCAACCAAAACTCGATTTTCAAGTGTTGGGCGGTCTGACCTCTATGTCAATGGCAGTCGGACCGGTCACCTTGAGTGGTCGGACCGGTCACCTTGGGCGATCTGACCTCTAGTCTGATGAACAGTAAAATTAGTCTGAAAACGAAGTTGCCAATAGGTCTAACTTTTGATCTACAAATCCAAACTCAATGAAACTTGGAACACACCTTCTCTAGGATATCAGGAACCTATTCCAATCAAAGATCGTGAAGATGCTTGGCAAAGTTTTGACCTTTTTCCGTTTGAGTGAAGGATGGTTCAAAACCGAGTCAAAACGAAAACTAGATCCAAAAATATGCTCGTGGGTTAGAGATGATCAAGATAATCCTAGATGAGTTCCCACATATCACAACAAGCAAGATTAGGGGCAGAAACCAAAAGAAAACTTGAGAATAAAAAACGGACCCAAAACCACAAAATTAAGAGCAAGAACGAAAAGACTCATCTCAAGAAAACTTGCATAGATTAAATTGTGATTGTTGCTGGTTTACAGCCACTCCATCATGGAGGACAAAACTCAATACATGAGCACACAGTCAATCTCCTCTTCAAGAATCCTAACCTCTCCACTCCCTAATCTAAAAAACAAAACTAGTGTTTCAAACAGCACCCTCCCATATTTATAGTGGAGGCTAACCTTCTAGAAGAGTTTTCTATTGGGCACCGGTTGCCCACACACAAACGGGTTTAACACACGCACGTATTTTAAAGCGCCGTCTTCATCTTCTCTTGATCTAAACCGCTTCTCCTTGCATCGTCTTGCGCTGCGGTTTAGCCAAAAGCAATGAAGGCGGTATTTTAGTGATATTACCAAAATACCCCTTCTTGATCTATCTCCAAAGACTGAGTCCAATTTTTATGAAGTAATCCCATGTGTCGCCACGTGTAGGTTGATCAATGTCTCTCATCATGTCGTCAAGTCTCTGCCATCCGGCTCCCACCGAAACCACCGTAGCAGTTGCACCAACCCCGCGCCGCTTGATGCAACCCATCACACCGAACTTTCCGTTCGATCATCTTTGTTTATTTTGCGCAATGCTCGAATCCAATGACTTCACCCGGCATCCTCGATCGTTCTGAACCTCAGCTCTTAAGCCTAGTCCCGATCATCCTCGTCGTTGACTGTTGTTGACCGTCGTTGACCTCCTAGCAACCTGCACAACAATAGACCAAGAAATTGATTCCGGGAACAAGTTCTTCGCAACTTGACCCACGTTAGTCAAAACATGCATCATGCAACATATATGCACTGAAACCCTTGCCGGTCGGACCGCCCCTGACCGGTCTTGCCGCCAGGGGTGGTCGGTTAGACCGCCACTGGCCGGTCTGACCGCCAGAGACCTGACAGCACATAAATTTTGCCAAAAATGCGTGATTCGACAAACCTTCAACGCCATTGCCAATTGTAACATCATCCTAAGATAATGAGCATATCCCCATGATATCCACAGATACCTTGCCTTTGCCTTTTTTTACAACGGGTGCAACTTTCCTATTCTTGGCTAAGCGCTATCGACCTTAATCGGAACCTCTTCTCAATCAAGATTTCCAAAGTAAGAATAGAGGAAGCAAACCTAGTCACCCCGGGCCTTATTATACCATCTTCTTTGTAAATTTCCTCATCAATGACAATGTCTTATGATGCGAGTATATAAAAATAGTTAGTGACCTGGCTTGATCAAGTGTCCTCTTGAACTTGATGCTACATATTTAGACAAAAGGCATAACATGAGCTCCAAAATATGTTAGGCCTTTTGTCCTTCAATAATGTCGTCGCCATCATATTTTTTGAAGCATTATCGGTGACAATTTAGACAATATGGGTCACACCTATTTTTTCAATGCAACAATACACATATTGAAATATGAGCTCTCTGGTGTGTGACTCCTCAGATGCTGTAAAACCCCAGCCCAACACGAGCCTGGAATGTTACTAAAACAGCAAGGTAGAATTTAAAACTTAAGATAACAATTTTAAATCCTAGATCATTACCCTAAATTTCGATAGCACCACCTTTGTATAGTTAGCCATACAAGAGATAGTGTCAATTAATATTAACACAACAGTGATTTTAAAACATCCAACATGCATCATAACATAAATGACTTCAAAATAGTATAATTAACTTTATTACAAAATATCAAAAGCATGAAGGCATATCCAATAAAAACATCCTAGAAGTTTACTCAAATATGAAATTAGGGTCATAGGTTATTCATTCATAGAGGTTCATGGAAGTGTGCACAAATCAAGTCACTAGCCCTTCCCATGCATGACGACCGTGCAAGAGGTACCTAAAATAAAAACAAACAACAAGGGTGAGCCCATGACTCAACAAGTGACCACAACTCAATAACACAGGTTGCGTCTTATTCACCATCAAATATTCGCATTAAACATCTAAAAAACAGTTCGTATGCTTTATGCAATGGAAATATCAACAGAATGCATCTTTTCTTTTCTCTTTGCATATACCGGTAATGCAGAGTATGCATCCGTCGATGCATACCCATGCCTGTGCATTCTAGCACAGGGACTATAAGCCTACACTCCACGAGTGTAGGGACCATAAGCCCATTCAATCATGATAGGGACCTCAAAAAATCAATACTTGGCCTCTGCAAGACCAAGTCTCAAGGGTATCAATATGATGCATATGAGACATCTCAATTATTCAATGAAAACATGTAACAACTCAGTGGTGGCATTCTTGAGTAAAAAAACTAACATAAACATGTAACAATCCATTGGTAACATTCATAAACAGAAAAATATAATCATAAAACAGATGTACAAGCATTCACTGCCATAATGCTGCTGGCTAATTTTCACTTGCCTCAACCGTGCAAAGTTTGATGACGTGAAGAGGGTGTGCCCCCGAAACCACACCACCGCCTAAACATTTTGCAACAATTTTAATAAAAAGGTACTTCGGAATATAACATTACTTGAAACAATATTTGATAAGCTATGCTTCCAAACACGGCCTAAAACTTCAACTCCCATAAACAGCAAATTGTCCCAGAATGGGACAGTCCCCTTCTAAAATTCATAACTCCATGTAGGATTAAACAAATTTAATGATCTTTAATCCCCTGAAAATCTTACAAAATTTCCCATGAAAACCAAGTTGACAAGGTCCCCAGATTATGCCTTCTTCTACCCCTACTAAGCAGATCAATCAACTCATTCAATCTCGTCAGAGGTTCTGGACAGCAAGACTAAAACCTATGTAACTTCTAGTACATACATCCAAAAAATATTATCTTTAGCTCTTTGGAAATCTTACGAGAATACCTACAACTTTCGTGTTGGCGCAATCCCCTAAACAAATCATTATCTATTTCCTATTAAACAATTATTACGATCTGTCAGAATCCCGACAGAAACCTAGAACAATAACATTGCAAAAATCATAACTCGAGATCCCCAACTCCAAATTAAGCGATCCAAGACTCCATGGAGAGCTACAGATGATACCTACAACTCTCTAGGAGACGTCTTGGTCACAATCCACCGTCAACTACCCCAAAATACGTGATCTCCACAGACTGCCAGAATCAATCAACTACTAGTATCGCCTAATCACAAAAATTATACACCAATCTAACGGGATTAGGAGGACTACCTTTGAAGATGTGCTAATCCGTTGAGTTCTTAGCGAGGTGCCAGACCAGGGAGGAGAGGAGGAGGCGGCAGCCAGGTGGGAGAGGGGAGGAGGAGGCGGCGGCTAGCAGGGAGGGGAGGGGCGGCCGAGTGGGGGAGTGGGGGGGCGGCTAGGGTTTGGCGGGAGGACACCCCCCTTGGCCGGCCCCCCTCTTGGGCCTCTTGGGCTGTGGCCCAGAGCCCAGGTTGTCGAGAATTCGCAGGAATCCCCTCAAAAAACTAAAAATTCTATTTTTCCTATTTAATATTTTCTCCTGAGTTCTCTTCTAGTTGTCCGAATAAATTTCAGAGTATTACATATGCCTCCTTTGATTCTAGGAAACATGAGCCCATGCTACAATGCACACACATGTTCATGATGCTCCTCTTTTTTTGATCAGTCCATGCATCAGTCATAATAGAGCATCTGGTCTTGGCCCTCTCTTCTTCATGGTCCTTTAGCAACCCCTTGATTCTGTCAACTTCCTCATACAACAACTTCTCCCACACATCATGTTGAGAAGGGCGAATAAAGCCAAGGCCAAAGCGGCCAATGGCTTCACACATCTGCGCAAAGGTATCATTGTTGATGGAGTTGAAAGGTACACCTGAAACATGCAATATAGAATGTTACTTATGTTAGTAAACAACGTCAGGATGTCATTCACATATTAGTTGACATTACAAGAGTTTAAAGTTATTACCTAATTCATAAATCCACCTAGTAACATATTGCCTCACTTTATGGAGTCTTTCTTTCCAAATGATGGCACTAATTGCTTGTTGTCGTAGTTCTTTGGAGCTCAATGTGCTGTTAGAATTGGGCTCATAAGTGTAAAGGCTCATTCATTCTTTAAATTCGAAAGGATGCATGGTCTAATCCCATATTGGCTATCCAAGTGGTAGGAGAGTAATTTATAAGGTAGAGTCTTTGCCACCCCTTGAAACGTGTAACACATGACATGTGGTGACATGAGGAGGACTATAGCTAAAGTCACACAGGCACACGTACGCACGCGCACACGTATATTCATGTGGCAATTGCGTGATTTGTGACTTGCGATGTGTGACTGTGAACGTGTAAAAAAATTATTGGAATATCTAAAGATAATGGAAGAACTTTCAGTTAATTGCAGAACTAAATGAATAAAATGTAGGAGAGGGTCACTAGTATCCCTCAATATGTAATTGTTTCATTTGTTTGAACATGATGTTTCTCTTTTTCTAGTCCTATTTATAGGACACAGATTTCCTGCTATTAGGGGTTGCCTAGCCGATTATATTGGTTGGGACATGATAAATATTCAACATAATCTAAAAATAAAATCTCAGACATGGGACTTGTTATTTCCACATGCCTTAATAAATTTCACAATCATATGAGAGGTTGTTTGGGACGATCGAAAAGGAGAAGGGTTAGGAAATATATTTTTCTGTATATTTTATATGATCAAATTTGCATGTGCAATTGTGCACATGTTGTGTATTTTATATATCCGATGATGTTTTAATTAAAGAGTTTTGGAACCTCCTTAGTGTCCAACCAAAATGTGAGCGGCTATCCCACGTAGGAGAACTACTTTTCTCTTTGTTTTACTTGATTTATTCCGTGCCAATCCAACAGTTAGCCATTGTTTTATTTACTTTTCTATCTAAATTGTTTTTTATCCATTGGAACATTTGATAATGATGTTGCCATGCTCTTTTCATTTTCTTTGATTCTTTTAAGTGAGAATTGAGTGGAAAAGAAAAGTCGAGATTAACAAATGGAAAAGAGAAGCCGAGATTAGAAAATGGAGATGATCAACTAAGTAGATACATCGAGGGTCTTTATTTATCAAGAGTTTGATGAGTTCTTTAACGAGGACTCGTAGGAAGACTACGATGTAAATTTTCATCAAGGAAATACAACTAAAAAAGTAATTACACATATAAATTCAAAAAGAAAATAATACGACCGATGCCTTCACATTCAGTCAATTACGGATGATATAATTAGTAATTATGTGAATACTTTTTTATCAATTTATGTGAATACTTTTTTATCAATTAACCCTTTTGGTAACAATATTTCAAAAATAACCCCACCCTAACTTATTTCAAAAAGTGATCCACAGCACCACCGACCGTGGAAGTGACCAAAAGGTGTTATTTTCAAAAAAAATTAGTTTGGGAGAAGGTTATTTTTAAAGGGGGAAATTCAATTTCTTCAACCTTGAACTACACGCTGCAATGGGTCGAGGGTTGTGTTTTAGACGATTTTGATAGTTAAGGGTTGTGATTTAGACGATTTTGGGGTTGTATGTTGAAAAATGGAGTCGGGACATAGTTCAAGGTTGAAAAATGGATATTTTTTATTTTTAAAATATTGTTAAATAAATGGATCATTTAATAAAAATGTTCTTAATGTGTTTCTCGTCATGTCAACACATTTTATTGTTTAAGGGGCAATTACAGTCGTTCTATAGTACAAGTCACAAGTTGTTTTCATTGATTTTTTTACCACCACGCAACTATTTAGGAGGCTATTGGATGTATGATTAATTTCTTTGCATGTATATTGCCAGGGCATAATTGAGACTTTAGCATGGGCTAAACATTTTACGGTTCCAAGCAATACCCTTGATCCCTTATGCAGATTCCATTAATCCACGTGACTTTATTTCAAGAGAAAATTGCACTATAGGTCCCTGAATTCAAGGTTGTGCCAATTAGCTCTATAAACTTGCATATTACTTTCTCAGTCCCCTGAACTTTCGAGGTTGTAACATTCAAAAGCTCTAGGGTTGTGTTTCAAATGTATGAAAATGAGGATAAATTAAAACTTTTGGATGCATCCTTGTTGTCATTTGAATTCTCTATAATTTACCTCCTTGAAATGAGGACTTCAAATTCAATTTGGTTTATTGACTCGAAGTATTGCAATTCAAGATATTCTAGTCAAACCTTGTGATCATCCTCTGGAAATATTTTTTCTAAATTCTTGAACATCTTGGTAACCTCCTTGAGAAATTTCATAATTTTCAAAAATTATTTGATATTTCTTAAGGGCTGGTCAAACCAGTTGTCTTCCTGGTCAAACCCCCTATTCAGCATCTTCTGAATTTTCTAGAGGGCAATGCACTGCACGAAAAGTTCTGGAAAATTTACACACGGTTGATCTTGAAGTCAGGATCACTCAGTAAAAATTTCAGAATTTTTAGAGCTGTGGAGCTACCTCTGGAAATTTCCAAATCATCTCAGCCTTTCAGTTCAAATCTGGAATCACTGTTCCTCGGGCTTGAACACGAGTCAGACCCCGACCGGCTTCCTTGGTTCCTCCCAACCAACTAACCGCGTCGCGGGTGAGCCGTCCGATGGAGACTCTGTTGTTCAGATCGCGTAACCCTTCGGTTAGGTCCTAAAGCTGACCCCACCGATTGGGAGCCGTCCGTTGGAAACTTAACGGCCTGGATTGAGTGGCCGATCGGACCGGCCGATCGCCCCTTTCTCTTGAAATGTCCGATTTGGAGATCAACGGCCTGGATTGAGTGGCCGATCGAACCGGCCGATCGCCCATTTCGTTTGAACCGTTCGATCTCGATCCAATGGCCCATGCCAACCCCCTTTCAATCTATCTCTCTCGCGCGACTGAGTCACTGGCGTCGCGGGCCCCACCTGTCAGGTGTGTCTTCCACCTCTCGCTGGCAGGCGCTCAACTCTCGCACGCCATGTGAACGCACTGCTCTGTCCCGCGCAGCAGCGACGTGAATGCACCGCCCACGCCAACCAATCCTGGAGCTTCGCTTGCCCACGTCGCCTCTCTACCAGCTGTTGCTCGGCTTTAACCTGCCCTTGTTCTCTCGCAATTCTTCACTTTCCCTCTCGGTGACCAAGGGAAAGGAGGCAAGTTCTCGGTTCTCTCTCGGGTAAGCTTAGTGCTTCCGCCTCCTGCTCCATCTCCGCTCCTCCCTGGTTCCATTTTTGCTAATGCGAGGCCTTGCCTTGGCTTGTAGCGCCCGAAACTCTGTCGAGCTCTCTTTAGTGGCAGAACTCGCACCCGGAGCCGCCGCCGTGCCAACTCCGTGTCCAGCGAGCCTCTTCCTCGCTCAAGTGCATCACCGGCCATGCCTTGGCCTGCTTAATCTTTCCCCTCACTCTCTTTTGCTATCGGTTCAGAGGAGCCTGCAAAATCCTAGTTTGGAACATTTTCGGCCGCGGAGCCCCGTTCGTCCCCATCTCTGGTGTGGTAAGCTCCTTGCCGATTCTTTGCTTGTACGCCATCTGTGGGTTGTCTTTGAGCTTTCTCTACCACTCTTTCTCTATCTCCTTCACCAGAGCGAGCTCCCCTCGGTGAAGCACCGCGCCGCCATCACCCTCCTCGTCGCTGGCTCAACTCCGACCTTCTCTGAGTCTCTCCCTCGCTCAGGTAGCCTCCCTGTGCCTTGTAGTTGATTTGGCACCTGCTTCCCTGGACAATGCGAGCTTGATCTTGCAGTGCACGATTAGCCGTAGCTCTCCTCCGCCTCTCTCCGGTGCGCCGCCGCCTCGGGCCAGCTCAGCCACCGTGAGTACCACCGTTGGGTGTGCAAGGGTATTGTGAACCCATCCATGCCCTTAGGTAGCGCCGCCTGGCCGGGAACGCCGGCGAGAGCTCGGCGAAGCCAGTGCGGTGTTGTCGGTTTTCCGACAACACTGTAGCATCATCGTTAAAACCAAATCTCGTTCATTAACTGCTAATGATTACTTAGTAGTTAATGGTTTACTTATTCGGATTCCTGCTGTGACTGACATGTGGGGTCGAGCACAGTCAGCGTGGTGTAAATCCCGATTTTCGCAGTGTATGACATGTGGACCCCACCTGTTAGCCCGGAAATTCTCTTCGGTTCAAAAATGGAAAATGCACTGTTTAAGGGGCCCACTGGTCAGCGACCGTGGCTAGCATCGGCTGGGTATAAAAAGTCGTTTATGATTTTGTAAAATCCGAAATGCTTTATTTATGAACTGAAAAATGCATTAACTTCAAAATTGCATGAATAATTTATTTTAACTCCAAGAACAGTGAAACCACTTTTATTTTTTTTCATTTTTAATAAACTTTATTATAAAATATGTTTCAACCTTGCTACTATCTCAGAAAACATGTTTTGTGGAGAGTGCTTCAAAAAGGAATTATTAATACATTATAAATTGCTTTTAACTTTGAAAATGCATAACTAATTCATAAAAACACCAATTGCTGTGAACCAAATTATTTTGGTCATGTAATAATATTCTCTATTCGTTTTTGTAATCCTCATGTCCACCACTACTCCAGAAAATTTCGTGAAAGTTTTAGATGAGGTGAAGAGTGGCAGATTATAATTAAATTAGATTTTTCTGAAAGCTGATTTTCAAACGGCTATAACTTCTGCATAGAACATCCAAATGAATTGATTCTTATTGCTAAATTCATCTAAAATCATGATTTTCACTCTGTGAATTTTTCATAATTTTTGGATGATTTTGTATTTTGGGTCCTTTTCGGTGTTATTCGTTCTTATTGTGCTTTCGATTTCTTTCGGTAGGTTCAGACGATATTATCAATTATGAAAGTGCATCTCTGCAGAAAGTGGGTAATCCACAGCAAGGCAAGCAGTTTGATCATGTTAATCCCAGTATTTTCAAGTCTAATATACTAATTTCAACTTGTATGTACGCATTGCTATTTTGTTGTTAAAATATGGTTTGATCCTATAGTTGCATACTCTGTAGGCAAATGATTACTCTCTACTACCTGAGCCTAGGTTATTTGCTATGATTAGAGTTCGTTGGATGTGCTCTTGTCACTTAGTAGATTTCGAGTTAATATGCTTAGACATGCTTAGCTATCGGTAGTATTGGGCGATCATCGACTTAGGTGATGATCTTGATCACACAAAACTTATTATTACCCAATTATGTCCAGCACCTTGTGCTTTGTTAATTTGTAAATCTAAAACTGAAAATAAAATTGTTTTAGACTTGGGCATAATGGTATGTTGGTGTGATTGTTTGGTGTGACATGGAAAGGTGCCCGAGTCAGCAAGGACTGAATTACTTGCGTCGTTGATCCAAGCACTTTTGCGTGCTAACCACACGAGAGGGATATGAGACCTCTCTTGACTTAGTACTTGTAACACCCCGACCCAAAATCGGCTCAATGCCCAGCCCACTGTGGGGCGGACCCGCCACACATAGCACCTCACTTACACTTTCGTCCTCGCTTCGTGTAGAAGGGTTAACCCGGAGGTGCTATGTTTGGATCCAACAGGCATTATATACCACTACAACTCACTTGAGACAAGCAATGTGGGACTAATCCCACCACACAACTCCTCATGGGCCACATGGGCCACGCTACGAGCAGGCCGGGGTATTACATTCACCCCCCTTAAGGGCTGACGCCCTCTGCAGCATACCGCATACGCCTCAAATGCCCAGAATCACCCCTCGGTACACGTCTGTGCGTCCAGTGCCGACACATATGCCATGCCATGTGTCCACTCCGGGCCCACATGTTCCATGCGCCATATGCCCGCGCCCCTGTCCCGCACGCGCCCGTGCAGCGAAGGTTGATGCTCTGATACCATCTGTAACACCCTGACCCAAAATTGGCCCAATGCCCAGCCCACCGTGGGGCGGACCCGCCACACATAGCACCTCACTTACACTTTCGTCCTCGCTTCGTGTAAAAGGGTTAACCCAGAGGTGCTACGTTTGGATCCAACAGGCATTATATACCACTACAACTCACTTGAGACAAGCAATGTGGGACTAATCCCACCACACAACTCCTCATGGGCCACATGGGCCACGCTACGAGCAGGCCGGGGTATTACAGTACTTTGGCATGTGTTAGCTCCGAGTCGCAGGAGGTGGATTGTGTGTTGTGTGAAAAAGGAATTGTGGTGTTGTTGTTAGGTGTGCGGTGGTGGAGTTCCCTCGAGGAGCATCGCAGTTGTAAAAGGCTTTGCCCGTGAGGGGTAGTTGACCGAGGCTTTCGATGACTCCGACACAACGTATGGGTTTCTATCCATACGGGCGACTCGTAGTTAATGCATAAAATTGGAAATGTCTCATAGGACTTAGCCGTGCTGGCATACCTAAGGAAGTGTGATTCATAGCTTGGCAAAAATGTGGTCTAGCGTGTGGGTACATTGGTACACCCCTACAGGGTTAAATCTATTCGAATAGCCTCATCCTAGGTTATGGACAAGCTTGGTTATTTCCCGCAAGAATTAGACTACAACCTTTGTTTTAAAAACTTGACATGGGTGGTATGAATGGGTAATTCATGCTATTGTTGTGGTGACTATTGGGTTAGTCACTTCCAGGATGTTGTTGTCATTTATTTATTGTTATTATGATATTATTTACTGCTATTTGGACAATAAAAATAGATTGTAAACTTGCTTTTAAATGTACTACATTATTACAAATGAAAACTCGCTTTGTGCTGAAAATGAAATATACAGCCTTTACTTAAATAAGCTTGCATGTAGCTATATATAGGTATGTTACTCTACACATAAGTCTTGCGGAGTACAATTTTTGTACTCATTTGCTTTGCTTAACTATTTGTTGCAGAGGAGGAAGGTGATCCTCAAGGGCCTCACTTTTGTGAGATGTGCTGTGGGTTTGACGACTAGCTCGGTGGACCAGTTGGTTGCCTTGTGGGTTAAAGGCACACTAATTGGCTTTTGTTTATCGCCATCTTATGGCACCTTGCTTCCGCTGTTGTCTTAGACTCTTTTAGTTGTATTTGGCCGGTCGACCCCTTTTTGTAATAACTCTATATTGTGTCTTTCGTATCGTTTAGTTGTGTTATGGATTCTATGTGATGAATGGAGTTGATGCGTAATTTTTGTATGGGGTGTGTGTACTGCACTTCTGGGAAGTACATATACGCTGAGAGCCGTGATATTTGATTTGTAACGCTTTAATCATTTGATTGGTTAAGCATTACAAGTTAAATACCCCGAGGTCTCACAAGAGTTGGTATCAGAGCCATACTAACCATGGAAACCACTAGCTTAGTCGTCTTTAGAATATTTTGAAAAAGTTAATTCAAAATGTCAAATGGTTTATGAAAACTTAAGTGAGTTCTCATATTTTACTCCTTACCTATCTTAGACTGCTCATCTCACCTTGTTCTTGTTTAAGTTTTGAAAAGTTGTTTCCTCTCAACTTTACTTCAAAGGATAGTTGTTACTGTTTAATTTCGGTTGGGATTCAATGAGTGTTGAGAATATGTAGTGTTGGCTGTCTTTTGATGAAGGTTAGAAGCATTTGGAGTTGAAAAATTCGGCTTGAGGCTTAGATACAAAATCTGGACAGCAAGCACCTAGTTCTTCGATAGGGCTTAAAAAGAGAGGATAATTCAACTATAACTTGTAAGGTTTAAAACGGTAAGATGTTATATTCGATAGCTAGTGTCCAACACACCCTAAGATGGTTTTTATCATGATCTTTGGATGCAATAAGACTTGAGTTACGTTCTGAAATTTTCTTCTCAAAACGATTGCTTGTTCATTCAATACAAGTTAGTCGTATCGAGAAGTTGAATCTTTGGTCTTAAGAGCTTGCATTGGGTCTTATATCTTTTTTGGCAAATGTTTGGAGTTCGTTTCCTTGCTGGTTATATGTTTATAATTGGTTAGGGTAATATATCGTTTCCCTAGTTGATAGCTTGTCTTTTGCTACCTTTCGTCTCTAGTTTCCGGGTTTGTGTTGCTAACCCGCCTCGATGAAACAGGATGGCTGGACGATCACGCGGCAGCCAGGGTAAGCCAGCTGGTTCGGATGAGGAGCTTCCACCTCCTACGACCATGGCTGAGGTTCTCGCTCAGATTGAGCGGAATCGCATGGATCAGACGAGGATCCTAGAGGCGATTGCACGGAACACCTCCAACACTTCCGGTGCCTCTGGATCAGGAGGGGGAGGTGGCCACCATCAGAGAGGGGGACTCTCAGAGTTCCTTCGCACGCAGCCACCTACCTTCTCGCGGTCAGAGGACCCACTTGACGCGGATGATTGGTTGCGTCTTGTCAAGCGGAAGCTCAATGTTGCTCAGTGCCAGGAGCAGGAGAAGGCACTCTTTGCCTCCCATCAGCTGGAGGGGGTAGCGCTCTCATGGTGGGAGAACTTCCTCGCCATGCAGCCCGAGGGCCGGGCTATCACTTGGGCAGAGTTTCACACTGCTTTCCGTCGGGCTCATGTTCCCGCAGGATTGATGAAGCTTAGGAAGAAGGAATTCTCAGCGCTCAAGCAAGGGCACGAATCAGTGACTGAGTACTTGCATGAATTCAACCATCTATCTCGGTATGCCCCCGAGGACGTGCCCACGGATGAGGCGAAACAAGAGAAGTTCATAGATGGCTTGTCTGAGGAGCTTCAGGACAAGCTATCTATCGTTGACTTCCCCGACTTCCAAACGCTGGTCAACAAGGCTATCATCGCTGAGCACAAGGGAAGGGCACTTGGTGATTCACGCAAGCGCAAGTGGGATGCCCAAAAATCAGCAAGGGCCTAGGCTCCTCGTTCTTATGGCAGGCAAGCCCCGGTGCATCATTCTCATATTTCAGCACCACCGAGGTTACCGGCGCTTGTATCTCGCCCACCGCAGGTCGTGTCTCAACCACGTGCACCTGTGGGACAGCAAGGAGGTCCCCGCAACCCAGCTACTGATGTCACCTGTTTCTTCTGCAACAACAAGGGGTATTATGCTAATCATTTCCCTAAGAAGACTAGAGCGGCCCCTCATCCTAATGGAGGACGCGGGCAAGGAAATGGCCATGATTAGAAGGTCAATCAGAAGGCCCAGAATGTGGGCAGCGGTTGAGTCAACCATATCTCGGCCGAGAAGGCTTAGGAGGCACCCGACGTCGTGTTGGGTACACTTCTTGTCAATTCTCAACCTGCTACCGTTTTATTCGATTCTGGAGCTTCTCATTCATTTATATCAAAGTCCTCTGCTACACTTAGTGATCTTTCAATTGTTCCCATGCATATTCCTTTAATTATTCATTCTCCGGGGTCGGTAATGAGAGCTGAATATGAATGTCGGGATGTCTCTATTGAGATTGGAGGAGTGGGATTTTTGACAAATCTTATTCTCCTCAATTTAGCAAGTTTGGATGTGATACTTGGCATGGATTGGCTGTCCCAACACTTGGGGCAAATCGATTGTGCCAGGAAATTCATCTCCCTCACGAGTCCATCCGGGGAGCAAGTTAGAATTTCTTCGAAGCTGCAAGAACCACATCAAGCGAAGCCGGCTTTGGAGATTCATGAAGTCCCAGTGGTGTGTGATTTTGTGGATGTTTTTCCTAAAGAATTGCCTGGGATGCCTCCAGTTCAAGACATTGAGTTCGTCATCGAGTTGTTGCCGGTACCGCCCCAATTTCAAAAAGGCCGTATCGGATGCCTCCAAATGAATTGGAAGAGTTGAAGAAGCAACTTGGTGAGCTTCAAGAGAAGGGTTTCATCCGCCTGAGATCATCACCGTGGGGTTGTCCTGTAATCTTTGTAAAGAAGAAAGACAAGACTCTGCGTATGTGTGTTGATTACCGCCCATTAAATGTTGTGACGGTGAAGAACAAGTACCCACTGCCTCGGATTGATGACCTCTTCGATCAACTAACCGGCGCTCAGGTATTCTCCAAGATTGATCTGAGGTTGGGCTACCATCAAGTCCAAATCAGGCCTGAAGACATTCCGAAGACGGCTTTCTCTACTCGTTACGGATTGTACGAGTGCACAGTCATGTCTTTTGGCTTGACCAATGCTCCTGCTCTTTTCATGAATCTTATGAATATGGTATTCATGGAGTATTTGCACAAGTTTGTGGTGGTCTTTATTGATGATATCCTCGTCTACTCGAAGAATGATGAAGAGCATGCTGAGCACCTAAAGCTAGTGTTGGGAAAGCTGCGTGAGCACCGGCTTTATGCGAAGTTCAGTAAGTGCGAGTTTTGGTTGGATGAAGTGGCGTTCTTGGGACATGTTCTGTCAGCAGGAGGCATAGCCGTAGATCCTGGCAAGGTCAACGATGTGCTCTCTTGGGGTCAGCCCAAATCAGTGACTGATGTGAGGAGTTTTCTCGGTTTGGCGGGATACTATCGTCGCTTTATTGAGAACTTCTTCAAATTTGCAAAGTCAATGACTGAATTGCTCAAGAAGGACAGGAAATATGCGTGGTCCGCCGATTGTGAGAATAGTTTTCAAGAGCTCAAGAGGAGATTGACCACGACTCCAGTTCTTGTTCTTCCCGATGTCCACCGAAACTTCGATATCTATTGCGATGCTTCTCGTCAAGGACTCGGTTGCGTTCTTATGTAAGAGGGCAAAGTAGTGGCTTATGCATCAAGACAATTGAGACCTCATGAACTCAATAATCCTACCCACGACTTGGAACTAGCTGCAGTGGTACATGCATTAAAGATTTGGCGACATTATCTCATCGGTAATCGTTGCGAAGTGTATTTGGACCACAAAAGTTTGAAATATTTGTTCACTCAACCGGATCTAAACCTTAGGCAAAGAAGGTGATTGGAATTGATCAAAGATTATGATATGGGTCTCCAATACCATCCGGGCAAAGTTAATGTTGTGGCTGATGCTCTCAGTCGCAAGGTCTATTGCAATACCTTGATGATCAAGGAGCAGCAGCCCGCCCTTCATGAAGAATTTCAGCGGCTCAACTTAGGAGTGATTGAGCATGAGTTCCTCGCTTCCATGACTGTGCAACCAACCTTAGAAGATCAGATCAAGGCAGCTCAGCAATCAAGCGAAGGAGTGAACCATATCAAGTAGAATATCAAGAACGGGATAGCCAAGTGCTTCTCAGAAGATGACAATGGTTTTGTATGGTTCAGGCATCGCCTTGTGGTTCCGAGAGACATGAAATTGCGGGATTTGATTCTCCGTGAAGCACATGATTCCCTTTTATCCATTCATCCTGGGGCCACAAAGATGTATCAAGATCTTCGGCAAAGGTTTTGGTGGACCCGAATGAAGAGAGAGATCGCAAAGTTCGTTGCTGAGTGCGACGTGTGTCGTCGTGTCAAGGCCAAGCATCAGCGTCCAGTAGGCTTGCTTCAGCCTTTGCCAATTCCAGAGTGAAAGTGGGATTCGATCGGGATGGATTTTATCACCGGTTTGCCCAGGTCACCAAAGGGGAACAATGCCATTTGGGTGGTCATTGATCGGTTGACAAAAGTGGCACACTTTCTTCCAGTCAAGACCAAGATTCGTACCGATCGTCTAGCTGAGCTCTATGTCTCCAGGATTGTAAGCTTGCATGGGGTACCAAAGACGATCGTCTCTGATTGTGGTTCCATCTTCACTTCCCATTTCTGGCACAACTTGCAAGAAGCTATGGGAACTCGCCTTTCTTTCAGCTCAGCATATCATCCTCAAACTGATGGTCAGGCTGAAAGAGTCAATCAAGTATTGGAAGACATGCTCCGTGCCTGTGTTCTCTCATACGGGAAAGGCTGGGAGAAATATTTACCGTTCGCCGAGTTCTCATACAACAACAGCTTTCAAGCCAGTCTTGGCATGGCACCATTTGAGGCATTATATGGAAGGAAATGTAGGACCCTGTTGAATTGGTGAGAAACTGGTGAAAGACCATTCTTTGGCCCAGACTCGATTAATGAAGCTGAAAGTCAAGTTCAGTTGATTCGAGATCGATTACGTACAGCTCAATCGAGGCAAAAGAGCTATACAGATCGTCGTCGTCGTGAGTTGAGTTTTGAGCCAAATGACTTTGTTTATCTCAAAGTCTCTCCCCTGAAGGGTCATCAACGATTTGGCGTTAAAGGCAAGTTAGCTCCTCGATATGTTGGACCTTACCGCATCATTGAGAAGAAAGGACTTGTTGCCTACAAATTGGATCTGCCTGCTGCACTCGAGGGAATATATGATGTATTCCACGTGTCCCAATTGAAGAAGTGCCTTCGTGTTCCTACTGAGGAAGATCCCTTGGAAAGTTTCGATGTTCAGGAAGATTTGACCTATAAAGAACGTCCTCTTCGCATACTTGAAGAAGCTGAGCGTAGAACGAGGAATCATGCTAACAAATTCCTTAAAGTTCAGTGGATGAATCATTCCAAAGACGAAGCAACTTGGGAGAGGGAGGATCGCCTGCGTGCGGACTACCCATCCTTCTTTACCGAGTAGGCGGAATCTCGGGACGAGATTCTTGTAAAGGGGGGGGGAGGTTTTGTAACATCCCAAAGCTCTAGGGTTGTGTTTCAAATGTATATAAATGAGGATAAATTAAAATTTTGGATGCATCCTTGTTGTCATTTCAATTCTCTAGAATTTACCTCCTTAAGGGCTGGTCAAACCCCCTATTCAGCAGCTTGTGAATTTTCTAGCGAGCAATGCACTGCACAAAAAGTTCTGAAAAATTTACACACAGTTGATCTTGAAGTCACGATCACTCAGTAAAAATTTCAAAATTTTTAGAGCTATGGAGCTACCTCTGGAAATTTCCAAATCATCTCAGCCTTTCAATTCAAATCTGGAATCACTGTTCCTCGGGCTTGAACCCGAGTCAGACCCCGACCTGGCTTCCTTGGTTCAGCCCAACCAACTAACCGCGTCGCGGGTGAGCCGTCCGATGGAGACTCTCCAGTCCAGATCGCGTAACCCTTCGGTTAGGTCCTAAAGCTGACCCCACCGATTGGGAGCCGTCCGTTGGAAACTTAACGGCCTGGATTGAGTGGCCGATCGGACCGGCCGATCGCCCCTTTCTCTTGAAACGTCCGATTTGTAGATCAACGGCCTGAATTGAGTGGCCGATCCGACCGGTAGATCGCCCTTTCGCTTGAACCGTTCGATCTCGATCCAACGGCCCGTGCCAACCCCCTTTCAATCTGTCTCTCTCACGCGACTGAGTCACTGGCGTCGCGGGCCCCACCTGTCAGGTGTGTCTTCCACCTCTCGCACGCCACGTGAACGCACCGCTCTGTCCCGCGCAGCAGCGACGTGACCGCACCACCCACGCCAACCAATCCTGGAGCTTCGCCTGCCCATGTCGCCTCTCTCCCGGCCGTTGTTCGGCTTTAACCTGCCCTTGTTCTCTCGCAATTCTTCACTTTCCCTCTCGGTGACCAAGGGAAAGGAGGCAAGTTCTTGGCTCTCTCTCGGGTAAGCTTAGTGGTTCCGCCTCCTGCTCCATCTCCACTCCTCCCTGGTTCCATTTTTGCTAATGCAAGGCCTTGCCTTGGCTTGTAACGCCCGGAACTCCGTCGAGCTCTCTTCAGTGGCAGAACTCACACCCGGAGCCGCCGCTGTGCCAACTCCGTGTCCAGTGAGTCTCTTCCTCGCTCAAGTGCGTCATCGGCCGTGCCTTGGCCTGCTTAATTTTTCCCCTCACTCTATTTTGCTATCGGTTCACAGGAGCCCGCAAAATCCTAGTTTGGACCATTTTCGGCCGCGGAGCCCCGTTCGTCCTCATCTCCGGTGTGGTAAGCTCCTTGCTGATTCTTTGCTTGTACACCATCTGTGGGTTGTCTTTGAGCTTTATCTACCACTCTTTCTCTGTCTTCTTCACCAGAGCGAGCTCCCCTCGGTGAAGCACCACGCCGCCGTCACCCTCCTCGTCGCTGGCTCAACTCCGACCTTCTCCGAGTCTCTCCCTCGCTCAGGTAGCCTCCCTGTGCCTTGTAGTTGCTTTGGCACCCGCTTCCCTGGACAATGCGAAGCTCGATCTTGCAGTGCACGATTAGCCGTAGCTCTCCTCCGCCTCTCTCCAGTGCGCCGCCGCCTCGGGCTAGCTCAGCCACCGTGAGTACCACCGTTGGGTGTGCAAGGGTATTGTTGATGAGGACATCCCTACCATGGATATAACCGTGCCTACACACACAACTCAACCACAACCAGTACAAGGACCTCTTACCCGAGCTCGTGCTCGCCAACTTAATTATCAGGTGAATTCGTTCCTAGGATTGTATACTACTGAGAATAAACCGCTACCTAATGCAAGTGATTTAATTGTGCTTAGGAATATGGGAAAGGACCATGGAGAGGCATGCGGAGTCGTGGAGATGTCTGGAAGGCATAATGGAGATCATCACGTCACTTTGGGTCCAAGACAAGCAAGAGTTCGAGTTGGGCTCGTTCTGGAGTCAGATTCGACTACGGCGTCAACACTAACTTTAAACGGGCGTGACTTCTTCATACGGACTCCGTTTGGGGCGTTTCTGGACTTCGTGGAAAGCTTATCAAGTCTACTTTCTAACGGATCCAACGTCATCATCAAATTCTATCAAAGCCGTCCGAAATTATCAAAGGAGTCCGTATCCGTATGAGAGTCCGAGTCGAAGGGTGCTGCGCCACCTCTACTTTGGCCCACGGGCCTTGTAACCCTAGGGCGTGCGTCCATCTCGCTGGCCGCCACCCCTGGTCATTTCCCCTATATAGGAGCCACCGTTTCCCTCGCTTGAACTGGGATTTCGTTGAGTTTAGGTTTAGCCATTGTGCAAACTTTGTTCTTCAGTTGTGTCGAACGACCACCTGTCAAGACAGCTTCGGGATCCCATCTTTGCTATTCGCAATACAATTTATGCTTCCTTCATATTCGCAATATCAGATTGCCTATGTCTTATTCTTGCTAGTTCTTCGATTGCTCGCAGGGATTGAACTTCGTGTTCAGGTTGATCACGCCTCCAGCGAGGTCAATAACACTTCGGAGTTGGTTCAGCGATTGCTAAGGCGCAAGCGTCGTCGTACGGTTGTAGTCGGATCATGAGAGTCACCGCCACCAAAATCGATAGTTATCAATCTCATCAAAAGATCGGACACCTCGTTTCCATCAATTGTGAACCCATCCATGCCCTTAGCTAGCGCCGCCGTGGCCGGGAACGCCGGCGAGAGCTCGGCGAAGCCAGTGCGGTGTTGTCGGTTTTCCGACAACACTGTAGCATCATCGTTAAAACCAAATCTCATTCATTAACTGCTAATGATTGCTTAGTAGTTAATGGTTGTCTTATTTGGATTCCTGCTGTGACTGACATGTGGGGCCAAGCACAGTAAATGTTGTGTAAATCCCAATTTTTGCAGTGTATGACATGTGGACCCCACCTGTCAGCCCGGAAATTCTCTTCGGTTCAAAAATGGAAAATGCACTGTTTAAGGGACCCACTGGTTAGCGACCGTGGCTAGCATCGGTTGGGTATAAAAAGTCATTTATGATTTTGTAAAATCTGAAATGCTTTATTTATGAACTGAAAATGCATTAACTTCAAAATTGCATAAGTTCGGAATGTCACAATTTTTACTATTATATTCAAAGTGTGCTTACGAGGTTTTGTTTATTGTTTTGATTGCACTTTGCTGAGTTATGGACTCACACTTGTTGTTTTATTTTGCTTTAGGTACGTCTTCTGAAGGCGACATGCATGGAAAGGGCTAGAAAAATTTGATGCACTCCACCATGTTAAACACCATGCTTATTAATTTAGTAACTTTAAGTTTAATTGCAGGAACCTACCGTAGAACGTAATTTTTTCATTATGATCGTGTTCACCCTTCGAGGTGTATTTGTTTTCTTGTAATAAAGTCAGAGATGGTGATTCCGTGGTAAATTTATGATTACATTTTAAAGTTTGATATGTTATTATCTTGCTCGATGTAATACTCCGAATATTTCTAAGAAAGGAAAGCAAGCAAAAGAGTGTTTTTCCGTAAAAATCCGCCAACCTGGACCTCGGGCTACGGCCCAGAAGGCCTAAGTGGGGGTCGGCCAAAAAGGGGGGCGCGCCTCCCTCCCCCAAACCATAGCCGCCCCCTATTCCCCCTCCCTCCTCCCTTTTGTGGCCGCCACCTCCCTCCACCCCTCCTCCCCTTGCACCGCCCCTTCTCCCTGCTGGTGGCCGATTCCCCTGCTGCCTCGCCGTCCCTCGCTGCCTCGTTCCCCCGCTGCCATCTCCAAGTGGACGCTGTTCCCTGCTGTGATTGGTCGTTGGGAGGAAGGAAAGGGAGAGAAGAAGGGGGAGGGCCGCCTCGTGGGAATTTCAGTAGGCTCACACGTCTTCAAGGGGTAATGATCATCTCCCCACTGTTTGGAACCGGTTTGATCCTTAATTGGTATCGATTAGAGGATTGTTGAACTGTTGCGAGTGGAATCAGAAATCTGTACCCTGTTTGCTCGTCAGTTTTAGTTAAAGTCATAATGGGAGGTTAGGGTCCTCTAGAGATTTGTGTGGTTTGTTCCCAGCTTTCCATAGAGTCTGAGATCACCCAATTCAAAGTTGTAGTTTGTGAGATACGTTAGTTTCTTTACTGTTGTCCAGAAATCCTAACGAGATTACAGCAGTCGTTTTGTTTAATAGATAAGGTTTAGTTAATGACCGATTCAGGGGGGTCTCCCAACACAACTTTCGTAGGAAATTTTATTAGCTTTCCAGATTGATAAAGATCATGAATGTTGGTTCAGTCATTTGAAAGATATGGATTTTTCTCGTACTGCTATTCCTTCAGACTGTCAGATTTTGTCTTCAAGTTTTCAACTGTAAATTAGATCATGTTAGTGGCAGAATTAGAGAATCTCACCATCTAAGTTATTGTATATAATTTTGTTATATTTCCAGAGAGTGCTAGACCATTGAATTTGGATGTACCAAATAAAAGTTACAAAATTCCGAAGTCAGTAGGACCGAAGATGATAGAATGGTCACCGGGATTAAAAACAAAGGTTCAAATGCGGTAATTTGATCTTTCGGTCACCTGAGAAGTTGTATCCGTGCTTGTGTAGATTTTAGGAAAGTTGGATTCATGACTTTTGTATTTTTGACTCAAAAGTTATGGATTTTGCTTTGACAGCTATATGTTTTGACTAATTGTGATTTGGAGTGCATCGGTTAAGTTCAGATTGCGATTAGGAGCGATTGATGTCATTTTGTTCCATTGTTGTGCCGTGCATTTTTTAATAGTATATTTAGTATACTTTACGGTTGCCAGGTGGTGGTGAGCACCAGGGTTGAAGGCTTCCCGTCGTCATCGTTCCTCTCACGGTTGAGTTAAGTACAAATAGTATTGAATGAATTGGTTTGCATCATTCATAATAAATACCATGGTTTACTTATGAGTTTTACTTCTATTCTAATGTCGTTGAATATTATACTCTCATGATAGATTGAGATTGTGAAGCTAAAATTGCATCATAGCATTCATTCTTGAACCTTGGACTACGTGGTAGCCAATAGTTGTTTCTTTTGAGGTTCCCGTCATACATTGGACGGGCATGAGGTCCCCGTCATGTATTGGACGAGCATGGGTCCCTGCACTCGTGGAGTGTGGGCTTGAGGTCCCTGTGCCTTAGGGCACAGGCTTGGGTATGCATCGACGGATGCACTACTCGGCATTATCGGTAATTGCAAAGGAGAAATAAGAGTATTCATGTCATATGCATTGCATTCCAGCGTAAGGAATTTATTTATGGTTCCTTGCTGATGTTCATGTGATGAATTGATATCCTTGTTGGCTACTCATGATATTTTGTTTATTATCCTGTTGTACTTTGCTGAGTCATAGACTCACGCTTGTTGTTGTTTTTCTTTTACGTACCTCTCGAGGCAACGACATGCATGGGAAGGGGTAGTTTGGTGCACTTCACTTATATTTACTCATGGCAAATAAATTAGATTGTTTACCCAAGTCTCATACTCTTACTAGTACTTTTATGTTTCAGACTGAATTCACCTTTCGCGGTGATGGATTTATTTGTACTCATAGTAGCCAAGAATTATTGCGGATGTTTCATTTGATGCTTTAATCTTAGTTTTTGATTTGTTAGTTCCATTTGATAGAATAACATGAACGTCTTGATTAGTTTTACCCCTTGTTATTCTGGCGAGTCTTGATGATTTTGTTTTAATTGATAATGAGCTACTCTCATTATGTTCCTTTATCCTTTTAGTTCGGTTTGGATGAGAAATAGCTTGAGCTATGCCTAAGTATTCATTAGTTGACTTGTGGTAATCATACTCCGGTCTATTTGAAGGTTGTGTTAGTTCTTGTTGATTTAAATTAAGTCATTTGTTGTTGTATGTTTTACTGAAAAATATTTTAGTAAATTGAAGTAAAAGGTTATCGTAAGGTTGTTGAGTAGCATCCTAGGCCTTATGCTGGGTTGGGGTGTTACACTCGAATACCTGTTAGATGTTTGGAATACCTTTAATGGTCAAATTTCAAATGAGACTTTGTTGAAATTAAGAGAAAAATCTTAGCTTAGTATTCTGTTATGTTATTTTTAGTAGCATTCTAGGCACATTTTGAGCCAGAGTGTTACATCTGGATAATTATAATCGGATTAGTGAGCAAAAAGCTATGACCTCGGAAATATCGTTGTTCAGAATTTGGACGTAGCTGGCAGATGTTGTGAAGATGGATCAGTTTCATCTAGTATATGTCAAAATTAAAATATGGTGATAACTTGAATAATCAAGTTCATTTTTTATTATTGTGCTTGCTCAGTCATAGACCCACTCTTGCTCTATTGTTGCTTTTAGGTGACTGTTGGTGACGTTGCATATGGGAAGGTATAGCGCACTTGGAACCACGTCATACATTTAAATACTTGAAACATTGACCATGAGACACTTTATTAGCATGATGATTTATAATTAGGACGATATTGTTACTTAGCCTTAGTTTATATGATAGAGTTTATTATTCGTTCAATAGACTTGATTCGATTGGTTTTTCTTTGATCTTGGTTTATTATCTTGTCATGCTTCCTAAGATTAATCATCTATGATTACCATATTATTATGCGTGTGTTAGTGTGACCTGCGGACGGGTTTTGTTTTGATCTTGGTTTATTATCTTACAATACTTCCTATGAATTAATCATCTATGATTGCCATATCGTTATACTTGTGTTAGTGTGACCCGTTGGCGGGTTTTATCATTGATATGCTTACTGTAATTTACTGCTAATTGATGTTAAAATTGATAGTTAATATAGTTTAGTGGCATTTTGAGTTGTGTTAAAACCATTCCGGACACACTATTTCGTTAAAAAAAGAAGTCTAAATGAGAAAGAAAAAAAAATTGAACTCTCTCTCGGTTCTCTGTCGCGCACGCCTCTGCCCAGAACGCCACCGCCGCCCCGGCCTCCTCGCCCGCCTCGCCACGCTCACTGGCACCGGCCTCGCCCGCGATCTCATACGGGGTCGGCCTTGGCTCCTTTGTGCCGGTTCAAGGCGCCGCCGCCGCTGCCTCCCAGTGAGACAGCCATGGCGCCGTCGGTCCCATGCCCCGGCGCTGCCATTGGCGACCACGCCTGGTGAAGTCTGAGATCTTCCGCTACCTCGGCCAGTTGGCCTCATCTCTCTCTCACTTCAAGGGAATTGGAGATTTGGGGTAGCCCAATCCCCACCCCGACTTGCTTACTCCCGCGATGCCGTCGCGGTGCCGTGAGATGGCTGTGGTGTTCGGCACTTCCGCAACTCCGGCCGGCCACCTACTCTTCAGGTTTTGTCGTCTCCTACCTCTAGCTCCTAAATCCTATTTGGCCGTTTCCTGATGATGCTTGAATGAATGGATGAATGGGTAGATGGATGCATGTATGGATGAACGCATGATGCTACAGAAATGCTAGATGATAATTTAGGCAAGAATTGTGGGCATTTTTATTGCTAGAATTAACTGATCTCCTGACTAGCTCAAGAGCAACACACTAGCAATTATGATCCTTATGTGAAAAATTTATGTTGATGAAATAGAATCACTGATCAGATAATAACAGCATGCAGTAATGAAATATTGATTCTGAGTATTGCTGCATCACACAAGTATATCCCTTGGCTAGAAATCATACTAGAATGATGAGGTCCTTAATAGCACATCATGAGACATACTCTGATTAGGCAAGAATTGTATGAACTGCCTTCTGGTAACATGACAATGAGGAGAAAACATCATATCTGACTCTAGCTGCATATATTACTTATGACTTTAGCATTGCCCTAGTTCTAGATACAAAAGAATGGACCATGAAGTGTCACTGTTTAATCTGAAACAGAGATATCCTTTGTCCTACACATGCTAGTAATATTAACATTTATTTATAGTATATACTCGGTAAAAGGAAGGGAAAATTTGCCCAGTAACATTGCAAAGATGTACAAATTAGAAAATAACATCTACTATGAGGATGGTAGCTGGGCCATGGTGCCACATGTTATTGATACACCGATGTTATTTTCCAGTTCATGAGATCGTTGTAGTGTTATTGAGCAAATTACCCCTAAAGAAACCATTGAACTGCTGATAAGAACATAATACTATACAAGGATCCATGATACCTCGCTCGATGATGGTAAATAAAATTTGAGAGTAACCTAGACATACTGGTTTCCCTGGCAAAATATACATCAAGCGCCCGGAACACATCTAGCACATAAAGCGTCATTAAAACTGTCTACTTTCTATATCATTCTTTGATTTACAAACATTCTTGGTACACACCTTAATGCAAGGAGATGATGCTTGATAGTAAAGATGATGACTAGATGAGCTGATGATGATGATGATGATGAGATGCTTGATGGTCTGTCTTCCTTCTTCCCTTGTCCTCCCAGTCCTTCCGCCTTCCCTTTTCATGGCAAGAACATGCAAGCATTAGCCATGAATGAAGAAAGAAGAAAGAATGATTAGAAAGAGGGATGAGCTCACCCAGATGCCGAAATGGGCAAAAGTCTAACCGGCCGAGTGATGCTATGATGTATTGAGTCCTCAAAATGATTTTAATTAACTTTGTGAAATGAAAATCCTGGTTTAATTGAAAGAGTGCGACCACAAGGGACACCTTGCATTATGGGTATAATGGTAAAAACACTTCCTATGACACTTTGGTAAAAGAATGGTCAAATGATATTTTTATAGTTCATTAGAGCTCTCCAAAGCTGATTTTTAAAATACTTTTAAATATGAGAACATTTTTCATAAAGGCCCCTACTTTGCTCTTTTTGGTTTTTTAAAAAGATAAGGGCCATTTTGTAAAATGTGCAAAGCATAAGGGGCTTTTTGCAAAGGGTCCGAATGCTGGACCTTTTTGTAAAAACTAATTTCTGGAGAGAAAAAAATTGAAACCAAAAATATTTTTCCCTACTTGCTTGGAATGCCTTTTCTGCTAAAATTGTGCTCCACTCTTCCGTGCAGTTTTAGCGGTCTACAAGTATCCAGGGAATATGTTGTTTTCAAATTTATTTATACTAATGTTTTTTTTTTCTCAAGCCAAAACATTTGCCTCGTACATAAAAATATGTACTCTAAGAGTGCACAGACATTTCCTTTTATAATTAATTTTTCAAAACTTGATTCCTTCATGGAAGGGCTGATGCAATGCAATACAATTGATGCCTAGAGGAAATGTCTCTAGATGTTATTCAGGGTTCTAGTTCTATAACTGGTTAGCATCGAATGATCGAGCACACAAACGCACCAACAGACAACTACTGAACGAGAATGCAATGCACGAGAACAACGAATAGACAACTAGGATTTTGCTAGCACCGAAACTCGACCAGCATCCTTTGCTAACGCAATCGAGTTAGCAGTCTAACTCAACCAAAGTTAGGCAGCATTATATTTCAACCGAACTGAATTTACCAAAAGTATCGAATACACACCGGACTGGACGAATAAACAGAATGCAAACATGGATGTTTAACTCCAGTGTAACACCCCAAAATATGAGGCATTTCAAAGGTGTTAGAAATATGATTTTTTTTAACAAAAATTATTACCTTCTGGTAACATTCAAGTTTTCATGCATTCTTTTTGAGATATTTGTCGAGTTATGGATTTTTAAGGATCAAATTAGGGAAATACAAACATAAATTAATTATTGAAAGCGAATTGAAATTAAATTAGAATTTAAATTGCTAACCCAAAATTCAAATTGAAACTGAAATTAAGGCTGAAAGAAAATAAAAAGGAAAAAAGAAATTAAATTAGCATAGGCCGAAAACTAACCGGTCCGGCCCACCTCCCTTTTGTTTTTCTTTTCCTTTCTTTATACTTTTTCTTTTTATTTTCTCTTCCTCCTTTTTCCTCCTGGCCCACCCGCCAACCCCTCTTTTCCTTCCTTCCATTCTTTTCCTCCTCCCTTGTTTCCCACGCCGCAGCTTCTTTGACGCCATGTCGTCGGTGCCCTTGCCCATGGGCATACCCGTTTACCCGTGAATAATGCATCGCCGTCCGCGAACATGCTCGTTACTCGCGAGCAATGTATACATCAAGTTCATCATAATTCATACATCAATGGTGCATCACACATTCAACAGCTAATAAAGTTCATCACAATTCACATATCATGTTCGACAAGACAAGTAATCAAGTTCAACAAATAAAATAAAAATACAAACTGACATAGTTTCTTTCACATGCGGGTAGGTTACGAGTAACCGGACGAAGTGGGTATGGGTGGAGCTTACCCATGCACATGCCCGTTTACTCGATAGGCAAGGAATTGTGCATGTTTTTATACCCGTGGGCAAAGAAAGACATCCATACCAGCCTCCATTAGGGTATTCGCCCGCGGGCACGCGAGTAATCGGGCACAATTACCATCCCTAGTTATGACCTAGTTTCATGCTAGCAATAGTAATCAAGATGATAGGGTTGGTCGCTAAACAAGAACTAGTATGTAAGCGCCTATAGACCTTGTATAATAGTTATCTACTTAACTAGAAGTGGTTGTTAGCGGATGTCATAGCTAAGGATCAACCTAGGGTGATAGGTTTACCTTAGTATATGCCAAGCCATGTAGGTAGTAAAACTAAGTATAGATCACCTCGAAGATGAAACACCAAAACCGTAGACACTCTTGATCAAGTTATATGGTTGATGTTTAGCTAATGCTGGGAACACCTAACACATGGAACTTCCTTGATAAATCTAAAATAATAAAAGAAATCATTAAGTGAACTGGACCCCATGTGTCGGTGAGACTTATGTCTACCCTATACGAACCATGAACCTATGCATAGGTCTCACCTGCTTTCATGGAACTTCCTCAATGAATAAGAAGTAATAGCTAAAGGGATCATTAAGTCAGTTAGGCATTGCGTGTAAGTGTCAATGAGGTGTTCCCAAGTGGATGATAGAAATTAATCCATCGCTATTTGTTTCCAGTAGAAGGGCAATTCCTGACCCGAAGGTGGATCAGAGAGTCCTACGTAACCAGGTGATCTCTCTCATCCAGATAACTGATGCAGAATGTCCCTTGGAATGTTCTCTCCCTCCCTGTTGGATTCATAACTTTCTACACCAGTTGACTTTCCGAGCCGTTCCCTCTTGCCCTCGTTCCAGATCAAACGATTACCTGACCCTAAGTATAACTAGCAACTCCAAACCCCCACCCTTAAGCCCAACGAATAAGGCTTGGGTGTATCTACTTTGGTACAAAGTATTTCCTTCATTCCAAATGTCCATGGATATACTTTATTTCGTCTGAAGTATTTCCTTCGTGAACTACCTTTGGATATACTTCGTCCGAAGTATTTCCTTCATCAACTCCACTTCATCTATAGTACTTCATTCTTTCAAGATACCCTCAGGTATATTTAGTTATGTTTGAAGTATTTCCTGCTTCAAACTCTTGGGTTGATTGACTTTCATTTGAAGTGTTTTATTTGTTTATTTGCCTTTAGATTTATTGGATTTTATTTGGTTGCTTTCAGACGTTCTTGGGTTCAATTGTACTTTGTGTAAGTAGAATCAAAAGCCACGATGGAGCAACCGTTCGAGAAAAAACAAGAACAAGACCCAGGTTATCATAACATTGAGCAAGGTGAGTCAACACTTTGATTATGCTGAACCTACTTTTGAATTGCAAATATATTGATTTAAATTATGAAATTGCATTGCTACGATTTATTCAATTATGTTGACTTAGCTTATCGATAATACCTTAATGATAATTGATTATAATCTTCCCATCCTTGAACTTCGACACTATCCTTTGTCACCATAGAATTAATAGTATACATAGTAGTTACTAAGTCTGTATCTAAATGTCATGCTTAGCTTTGCTTAGATACATCGACTTGTGGGCAATGATTTGCCCTAACATCATTCAAAACTTGAAACTGGATTTGGGCAGACGAGGTTGGAGCCTAGCTGGTGTGTTGAACTAGAAAAGTATTTCAAAACAAAAGAGAACCAAAAATAGATTTCGACTCAGGCGCTGGAAAGCATGGCAGGTGCGGATGAAAGCACGACAGAGTTGGTATAGGGAAGTAACGCCCGAGTCAATCAAGGATCGAGTTCTAGTAACAACCTTCTCGAGTACAAGCAGTGCAACCACAAGTCTATAATGGGTACGATCTAACTGACTAATTTATCCGTCTTAGTGTGGCTTCGCCACTAGTGAGTGTGTGGCATGGGTAAAGGGTAATAAAGCCACATGAAAACTACATGGTGCAAATGGAAGACCTCCCGGGGCGAGGCCCAAAGAGGTGATACCTAGCGGGTGAGATTACGTTGAGGTAGGGTATTGTAAAGGACTTGTGATGATTATCTTAGTCACACGCCTACAGTTGCGTGTTGACAATATAAGACGATTGTGTTTTATGGGTAAAGTGTGCAACCTCTGCAAAGTGTAAACTATTTGGACAACCGTGCCCACGGTTATGGGTGGTGCTGAGAACTTACAAGAAGTGGCTTTTATTTTTATAAAATAATTTATCGGTTGGATGAAAAGATGAGTTGGAGCCCAGAAATTTGAGATGACCTGGTTGAGAACCAATGGGAAGTAAAGGATCTGGCCCTGAGAAAGAACATGAGCATTGGATGGATGAAGCCGCTCAGTGATATAGGAGGTTGGTGAAGTGATACGGGTAGGCTACACTAGCTAGTAATTTTAAAAATTCTATCACGTAAACTAGAAAGCCATGCAAGCAAGAGATCATAGATCGTTACCACCAGACGCGCAGTGCAGCGAAAGAATAGTTGGAGCAGCTTGATCCATCGTCTAGTGCGTTGATGTAGTGGTCGTAGTCGATCATCCAACGCACTCGGCACCGATCGTCTCCTCCAACAACCTAACACGTTCCTTGTGCAGGTCGTGGATCGTTCTCGATCAGCGCAGTAGTGTCTCTACTGTATCCACAAGTCTAGGGATGGAACGTCGTACGCCAATGTGCTAGCACTAACACACACGGTAGGGCCTTTGGGAAGATAATGATTAGGATTTTGGTAGAGCAACTCACGCATGTCCCAACAACCCCATGCACCCCTTTATAAAAGATTATCCATCATCATTGCTTAAGACCAACTGATGACATATAAAATCATAACAATCTCAATAGTATCTCAAGGTGGATTAATCTAACATCATGTTATCTAACTTATGTTCACATTATCGTTTTGATATCCCCATATTCATGACCAGTGAAACATGATCATTAATCAATACATGTGTTGGTTGATAAGTTACTAGTGTTCCGGCTAATGATATCCGACCACATATACATTTAGAATAATATCGTATAAATTAAAGAGCTTCACCAACATATCACATACCTGTTAATCTTTATAAATGATAATTCATCGAAGGAACATAATAACATTTATTCTATAACTCATAAATATAGACATGATACAATTATCTCTATGACTGCCTTTAGGACATACCACCAACAGTTGAAGTCTCTACTACTATTTTACAACAAATACTCAATTTCATTAAAATATGTATTAGTTAAAATGCTAGATCTCGGGATTTGTTTACTACTTAATCTATTTCACTAAGTGGCTTTATGCAAACAAAAGAACCACAAACTATTTTTTTATCAGTCTTGCATATTGTATAACTGCATTATGTGTGTTGATTTGTTGAGTACAGTTATGTACTCATACTCACTCAATATTATTATTTAGTAAGTGAGAATAAAGAAAGCTATATGGACGCTTATGAGTATTTGTCAGGATTGGAAATCAAGAAAGCCAAAGACTAGGTCGCGGACCCTAGTCGATTGTCTGTTGGTATATCGTGAAGGTTCCATATGTTGTATTTCAATTACGCTTTCCGCTGCTAATTCTCTAAGGATATTTGGCCTAGCATGTCATTTTGTAAATCAAAAACCGTAAGATATATTTATGCTTTGTCTAATATTATACAATACCTTTACATTTTCAAAATATATGTTTAATATTCAATGCTGTAACTATGAGTCCAAGGACTGATGCTGTGAACATAGAAGATCCCAAATTAGAAATTTAGGATCTGACATCCAGCCATATAGGTGTTTATGACTAGGGTGTATGTAGGTCTAATGCAATTTATTCTTTTTAATTTCGTTAAGAAAAAAGAGTAATGTTGCTTATATTAATCAATAGAACCGCGAGTAGAGCTTTGTTGCACATCGATCAAACTTTTCAAGGGAAATATCTACGTACTTTGTCCAATGAAGGGATATGTCTACGGTGTGGTTGGCAACACAACGAAATTTGGACGCAGGATTTCACTAAGCTATTGCTTGCAACAAATAAATTTATTCATGCTGCCTAAGCAACTGAAAGTTTAACGAATTAGTAAAACTACATTTATAGTAGCAGAAACTATGAATATCCAATAATCAGTGCACTGAACCTGCTCGGCTGCTCCCTTCCACGAGCTCAAGCTTCAAAGGTTTGGCACATGCATATGAGAACTCAAATTTTCACGTAAGAAAACTGAACACAATTACAGCCTAGTGTACACATTTACAACAACCAAATACAATGTTCGATCAAACACAACGGGCTTACGAGAAAGCATCCCCACGATCAAACATCTAGATATGCATCAAACTATGTTGGCTTTATTATGTGGGATTAAGGTGGCATCCCTGAATAGCAGTTTCACTAATAAATCAACTGGATCTCCACTACACAAATTCAATGATTAAAGAACAGTGAAACAAAATGGGTGTGCTAATAGCAGCCACAAAAGGCAAGATAGTACAGCATTTCTTTGGTACAGAAAATTGTCTGTATGACACAATTCCAGCTTATGTTGGAACAATCCTTGTAATATGTGTCGCAATGACTGTTGCACATCTCATCCAAAAAACAAAACCTAAAATAAACTAAAATATGAAACCTTCACTAAACCTTTGTATCCACTCCTCTAATATATTGATGCTGATAAACCACATCTCTGGTTAGCTAGCATATTTAACTAACCTGTATATTAATTCATATCACCAATACACAGTCATGCACCTGAATACCTGACTTAATCGATGTTTCATCTATCCCAAGTTATACCTGCATATAATAATACTCTGCCTAGGAAGTGATACCTGCAAATAAATCGAAGAAATCATATGTTAGACTGAGACTAGTACTGAAAATAATCAAGGGAAGCTCTATACTTTATAGAATAATTTAATTCATCGCAGTCAAGGCAGTTATTCATACCAGAATATAAACAAACAGGTATCAGAAGAAAAAAGGCTGAAAGCGTGAAACATATCATGGCTAGCACGCATTGCACAATTAAAACCACTATGATCATCACATGTTTAGGCAGAACTTAATTGATTCATGGACAGGGTGCCCAACAGGGTTTGTAGTTGTAGTTGTACCTGACACCAACTAGTAAAAGCATCACTAACAACCAGAAGGTATCACTCACAACATTACTAATGAGACTTAAGACAAATACCCCTTTCATCAAATTGGTTTCAAGTTTGGACTCTTAACCTCTAGGACCTAACACTGGTAGCTAGATTAATGGTCAGTTTTTTAGCCATTTCAATGAAAACAATTTTACGTACTACTTAAAGACAGCCCTTTGGCCTTTTGAGAACAGAAACTCAAAATGAGGACTGAGCTTTGGCTCAGTGGTGTGCGCTGCCATTGTGCAGGCTACCCACCATCGTTCGAGCCGGGGGCTCGTCACAAGTGTCTCGCCGGGGGATTTTGAGGACTGAGCAGGGGTTCATTGGCACAAGGGAGCTCCAGGCTCCCAGCCTGCCACGATTCTAACGCTGGCTCCCGTGTGCGTCTTGCGAGGTAGGGTGCTTCTTCTTCTTTAATGTGGACCGGATGGGGAAAATCCCAGACATCAAAAAAAAAAAAACCAGAAAAATAGAATATAATTAAACAGAAAAACAACTCAAACGTCATGCACCCCCAGCCTATTTCATCCGTGTTTAAAATGCAATGACGAACCCACATCAATTGTTCTATTTTATCACATATTTATGCAACAGTCATATGCAAACACAATTTATCCGAGATTGCTCAATGTGATTCCTTATTTTTCCAAAATTTTCCCACTTGTTCTATGCTTCATATTGCTAAGACATGTTCCCATACAGCTAAATTGTAAAGAACAACAAATTTAGAAGGCAAGATCCGGTAACTAGCAGTCCAGCATTTCCTGCTACATAATATGATGAAAAAGATCATCAAATGATAAACCAAATTATTGAAAACACAGCAATAGCTTTTCCTGAGTTTTTTTAGCACAGCAATAAAAGACTGACGAAACACAAAGGGGGATGCATTGGTTATTTGTCAACCACCACGTAAGACACATACCCAGTCGATTGAAAGGATAACCAGTAGTCATGACAAGATTTACTAATCGTCAAGTGCAGCCTGCAACTTTCACTAGTTGTTGACTCTTTCTAGGACAGTGAACTCAGTATGCATTGATATTTAGCCTAATGTTCAACTCCACTGCTACATTGTACTTGGTTTACCACAAGGACCCAACTACATATAACTCAGTCTCACAAAATTGTAACTGCGTGGTAAAAAAGGATTCATATAATTGAAAGTATAATTCCAGAAAGCAACATGCGCATGACCAAAAATTTACCAGTGATATGTTACATAACTGGGAAATTTAGGGCCTCTTTGATTCACGGGAAAAATGGAGGTATAAGGAAAACACAGGAATTTGCCTCGATCCTATGTGTAGCAGCAAAAAAAGAGGTTTTGGTGGATGTTATTTTTCCTGTGGTTTTCCTCTAAAATCGCAGGGATAGGAAATTTTCGTACGTTTTTCCTTTTCTCCATTCCTGTGAATCAAAGAGATGAACAGTTGCTATTCCTACAAAATTCCCAAACAGTAAAAATTGAAACGGTAACCCAGCTCAGTAAATGTTTAATATCAACATTGTGTTTTCTAACAGACCAATGCAAAAGTAGCATTTTCACCCAATGCACAAGTACCTTATTTGAGGAGGAATAAAGAATGCCCATGATAGACAAATACTGGGGAATTGCAATGCAAACGAAATATTTGACATGGGATAGGGCAGGCATCAGGATAATGCAGAACTTATTGGAAGCTTGATTTCCAGTGAATGCAAACTAAGCAACATAGGATAAGAGGGTAAGTATAGATGATGGAACTCACTCTAATTAACATATTAGACTGTGAAGTTTATCACCGTTTTCAAATCGTAAACCCACAATCAATGGACCATATCTAATTTGATAATACTTCAAACCACGATAATATAAGGAAACTAGATGGTGAATGGCTAAGTTACAGTGTAAACCTCTACTAAAAGTTTATTGAAGCAAGCCCTTAAACCCAGTTGTCGCATCAGTCTATTTTAATATATGAAAGACTATTATTAACTCTACAGAGGGCCCTCTACTATGCGATTTTATTCAAGCTGGCCATCTCGATTTTTTTTTATTTGACAATCTCTACCCCTTCAAATATCTACTTCAGCTACTTTTGTCAATTTGTAATTAGAAAGGCCAAATTATAATTTCATATATACTCTAAAAATGATTTGTAAGGTATAAAATTAGTTTGGCAATTGGCATATATTTATTTTTAAGACTGGTCTTTGTTAATTCAATTAACTGAACATTACTTCAATTGGAAGGGACATATGATTTGTAAAAATAATGTTACTCATCATGGGATTTTGTCTGGAAATTTGAATAGTATTCTGAGGGAATTTTCAATATAATATTCTCAGTTTCTCACACAATAACTTGAAGAATTACAAAGAAAAAAGGCTCATGAATCATACATTCTAATAAATGTCTAAATTCTGAAACTGCGTAAGAATTTGCACAGTTTTGCACATAAAGCTTTCTATTAATTGTCATAAATTGCAATAGTCTAAAAGTGGAATTTATTTTCTGTTTCTCAATTGCAAACAGTAAAAGAAGGCAACAAAGACTTGTACTAAAAAATGTCGGAATGTACACACTATAACAAACTTATAGATCCAATGGTTTACTATGGGCTCGGGAAACCATTGCGCATCGATGTCGAGCTCCAATGTCTGAATATGAAGGTGGCCATGAGCTTGGCTCGCGCTTATGAGTTACGCTAGCAAGTACCGATGCCCTCGCCTCGCTCCACGGACCACCCTCACACCTACCGCACCCCAACGCCATGGGCCCCCTCCTCCACGACTACGCCGCCTGGCGTGCCCTCAACTACGTTGTCAGCTCCTCAGCTGACCGCACGCCCGGTCGCCCCACGACATCAACCGGCAGCCGGTATATTCACTGTCCGACAGTGTCCGAGATGGAAGAACGCAAGCGACAGGGCCTCTGCTACAACTGCGATTTGAAATTATCGCGTTTCCATACATGCAAGAATCCTTTTCTCTTGGAGATCGACTACAACGTAGATGACACTGAATCGTCCGATGATCCAGAGCCCCAGATTTCCCAACTTGCTCTCGCTGGGATCTATACCTACGAGACGATGCAACTCGCGCTTCGCCTCAGCAACTCGATCCTCTCCGCCCTAGTGGACTCTGGCTCGACGCATGATTTTGTGTCCACCAACGCCACGTGTCACTCCGGCTTGCACTTCTTGGGCCGCAACAACCTCTGGCTGGCCGTGGCAAACGATGAGCGGGTCGCTTGCGCCAGCATCTGTCCCAAGTCCCAACGCGGTTATCTCCATCGACATCTACGAAATTCCTTTGGGCGGGTACGACATGGTTCTCTGCACTCAATGGTTGGCCACGTTGGGTCCACTCTGCACTCAACCGCTTCTGTTGCCCCTAGGAGGAGCAATATCCGCTCCCGGGGGGAGCCACCCTCTTACTCGTAGTCCCTCCTTGTAGAAGCAACAAAAGCAACAACATGTTCCTCTGCAAGCAACCCACCTCGTCGCTTCTCGAGCCTCCTCGTCGTTGAATCTGGCGAGATCGACGTTGCTCCTCCCTAACCCGGATCCACTCCTTCCGCCGACGTCACCTCGCCCGGATCTAGTCGCCACCGCACCACCTATGCTTGCACGGAGCTCGAGCCAATGCCGCCCCGAGCCCGCGTCGCCTGGATCCGGCTGCCCCAACTCGGATCATCCCCGCCCGAATCTACCGCCGCAGCCTCCTCCCGGCTTAGATCCCCTCCGGATCTAACCCTGAGAATCGCCGCCCCATCTGATGTCGCCTCCCTCGCCGGGATCGCCCCTCGTTGTCGCCGCTTCGAATCCATCTTGCCTCGACACGCCGGGGTCGCCACCAAGAGTCATCGCGCCACCCTTCTCCCAGCCGGATCTAAGGTTGATGCCATTGGAGTGGTGGGGGAATGATGGGGGTGAGAGGCGCCCGAGAGGAGAAAAGTGGGAGGGAGCAAAAGCATAGTGGGAGATGGGTGGACGGGGAAAAGAGAAGTCAAGGATGTTATCATTGGGCATCCAACCGCATGCTGCTGCTAATATCTGATGCTAGTTATCCTTAAGTCTTTTCTTTCTTTGCGTCGTTTCTTCCGTTGCATCCATCTAAGTCCGAAACACTCTATCTTTTAGTTCGTCTAAACTGTGTGAGTCCACAAATTTCATTGTCAGTCAGCTAATTACTTTGCTAGCCACAGACATGGATACATCGACACGACACCGACACGGGGATTTGTCATTTTCACAAAAATGCCGATACGGCGACACAACTATATATATTTAAATTACAAGAATAATATACACATGTATTATTTTCATTTTTCTACATGCTTGTCAAACTGAAATAATGTAAAATGTAAAGTAAACTAAGATTATGTACCTCTCAAAGATAACACTCCTCTTCATTCTTCTTTCAACTAGTTCATGATATGTTCAATTGTTCATATTAATACCATTACCAGAAATTCAACATTCCATTAACCTAGGAGCCGGCGAGAGGCGGCACGTTGCTGCCTGCTGGTTGCCAGAGAGGGAGGAGGCATAGCGAGTCGGCGGCGCGACGAGGGTGACGGGGCGCATGAGGGAGCTAAGGCGCGGGGAATAGCGGACATGGGTCGGGGGGGATTGGGATCAAAATGAGCTAGGGTTATGCACTGAGGTGGGCCGACTGAGCCATGTCGGATACGTGTCCAAGCCGTATCTGACACGTGTCGAAAATTTTAAAAATTAAAAATTGTTCTTTAATTGACCGACACGCCGCAGACACGTTTTCACGGCGTGTCCATGTTGTATTCGTGTCAGACATGGTGTCCGACACGGATACAGCAACACACTAAAGAGTCCGTGCTTCAGACCCACAGGCCGTCCACTTGGATCGAGTGTGGCCCTCTTCTTTCCCTTTTGCTTGGCAGCAGTCACCGCTCTTCTCTCTAAGTAGCTGCAGATCGTAGAAATCGTTATGATACCGCTGCTTCTTTCTGAGCCGTTGCCACAAGCTTCTAAGGCCGACGTGCTTCTTTCGCACTGCGCCTCCATTGCGCTTTCTTGTGCACTGCGCCACCGCCACCGTCTCGGGCTTCAATCTGTGCCGCCGTGTTTCCATCTATTCCTCTTCGGCTTGATTTGACAGCTCTCTCTATTCCTGTCGGTTTCATCATCTTCTTTGTCGTGTTACCGTGGTCAACTTTACTCCCGCTTGCATCTACTTTCTTAGCACCTACACCTTGTGCTTTATGAGCTGTTACATAACCCCAGATAGGAGATCTTTTGATACTTGACATATTTTCCAAAAGCTACATGCTACAATGACACTATCAAGACTTAGACTTCGGATTTTCCGTATTGTAGTGTCAACCCTTTCAAATGCAATGCTATTGCATATGCCTTGCATTTGAGGGGGGATGTTAGGGGTATTTGTGGTATTCCACTCTAGCTTAGAATTTACTCTTGTGTCTATCTTTGTACAATATATATTGCCCTTTAGGCTATTGCAATACAACTAATCATTCACACTTGCACTCTCCCTCTCCATCTAACAGCGCCTACGGGCAAGCTTGCTCCCAAATATTATGGGCCATACCATGTTGTTGCTGGATTGACTCCGTCGCCTATCGCCTGCTCCTTCCAGCTCGCGTAAGAACCCATGATGTATTTCATGTTGGCCTTCTCAACAAGTTCCATGGAACTCCACCCGATCAGCCGCCCTCTCTTCTAGTCCTCCTTCATGGGAAGGAAAGTGTTGCCTACTCAGGCCAAAGCTGTTAGTGTTTAGCTTGCTCAGGTAGTTCATCAGACTTTAATTCAATGGCAAGGCCAGCAAGCTTCTTCGGCTTCATAGGAAGATTTGGGTTATTTTTAGCAACGTTACCCAAATTTTTAGCTCGAGGACGAGCTATTCATCGAGGGGGAGAGATGTCATGTGAGGCCGGGTCTACTGCCACCGCGCCAAGGGAACAGCTCGGCTGGCGGCAGCCTAGGGCCCTCACCCCTCTTTTCTTTGCTTGCAAGTTAGAAAAGATCCTTAATATTAGATTGTTTGGAAAGATTAGATTGAGATCTTTCCGATCTCATTAAAGAACAGATTGAGATCCTTTCGATCTCTTTAGATTAGATTGAGATCCTTTTGATCGCTTTATTTGTTAAGACTACTTAAATGAGAGGAGAGGATGAAATAAAGCAGGCAGATTAGAATCTCTAATCTCCTTCTCCCCTTGCCCCTCCTGCCCCCAGGCCCGCACGCCGCCCCATCCCAACCATGCGCCGCCTCCATCCTCCACGACTCCTGGGCGTAAGCCCAGGCCTAAACCTCCCACTCCTACCCTATACGTTCATTGCCTGAGGCATGTGACATGCACATTCAAATATTTTTTCTTGAATAGCCAACCAACCTGTGCAGAATACAGAACACTAGGCTTGCATGGCAAAATTGGCTACAGGACACTACGTCGGTGAGGTGCCTAGTGGTCAATGACCATGATTTCGTGGTGTCCTTGAGCTAATTTACAAGTTTGTGGTGTGCCTTGGTGAAAGTTACACAAATTTTGTGTCCTGCAGCCAATTTTTCTTTTTTTAAAAAAAAAATCTCAGCTACTACTAAAACATGTCGAAAATAAGTTAAGATTTGAGCAAAGTTGCAAAACAAACCGACCTCTGCTCGCCTGGTTATTATTAACAGTATAATTGCCCATGTAACTTGCCGATATCTTTGATTTAGTCTCTGGATCAATATTTCCAAGATCATAACCAAAAGGAGGTGTCATGTCCACCTCAGAGGATGAAAACCTCCAGGCTGTGTCACCATAGATCGAGCTACTGCCATATGGGTCTGCATTGTTCACTTCATATCCATCAGCTGATGCAGCAAATGGTTCTCCAATGGTACCAGTTGCATTGCTCCTTCCATAGCTGCCAGATGGCAGTCCAATGTTATTGTCACCTGTACCATGGACAAGGTTCGCTAGCCCAAAGCTTGAATTATTGCCCATTCCATGAGCAGAAATAGGGCCACCCCAAGACATATTGTCACCAGCAATACCACTTAGACCCCCACTTCCAGATGGTGCATAAGATTTTGAGTTTGCAGGGTTGCTTGGATAATTCAGATTACCATTACCCCAAACATTTCGGGCCATTGAACTCAATATTGAACCTGAATCATCATTATGACCACCATATCCAATAGGGCCAGCAAATCTGTTTGAACTGGCATTATAATAAGAATCTATTTGTCGTCCATTGATTGAGTTATTGCTGAAACTTGAGTTTGCACCTAAAGTCGGGTTCATCCCGGCTTCAATATTCATGCCCATTCCATAACCAGGGACAAATGAAGAGAACCCATTTCGTGCACCAGCAACTAGACCAAATCTTCCATTGACCCTCATGCCATAACCTCCTATAGGGTTTGGATTGTAACCCTGGTTCAAGCCACTCAAGAAGCTATGAACCCTGCTCATAGCATAGCCACTCCCTCCTGCGGGTGAGCGTGCGCTTGATCCAGGGGATTGCTCTTTGGGAACAGCCCTTTTGACCTCAACCATTTTACCATTCAGCTCATGGAAGTTCTTGTGGAGGGCCTTGTCAACGGCATCTTCAGAATCATAGGTGATGAAACCGAAGCCCCTCGGCCTCTGTGTGTTGTGATCATACATCACAACCACATCAGTTATCACACCGAATTGCTCAAAATACTTCCTAAACTCGACCTCGGTAACATTGGAAGCAAGACCTCCAACAAAAATCTTTCTAGTACGCCCTGGGCCTGGCGAGCCAATGCTGCTGCCATTGTTCTTGCTTGCGATGCTCTGGTCATCCCTGGGCACAGCTTTCTTGGCTTCCACCTGAATAACACAAAGATCTATCAGCTCAGACCATGAATAATCACACAATGCAACAAAATTCTACATTATATGCAATTACCATGCGTCCATCGATCATGTGCTTGTCCATGGTGACCCGTTCGGCAACACTGGGATCCGTGAAGACAATGAAACCGAACCCACGTGCACGCCCAGTGTTCCGGTCCCGCATGATTACAGCCTCCACAACCTCTCCAAACTGGCCAAAGTACTCGCGTAGGCGGTCCTCATTCGTCTCCCACGAGATCCCACCGATGAAGAGCTTCCCACAGTCTGCCTCCATGACCACCTGTCCTGCAATTGCCAAACGAAATTCTCAACCACCAATCGTGTCAAATGCAGAATTTTTTTTTCACCCAATACCCAATCCACCCCAAGCTCATTACGCTCAGTGGAGAATGCACCTTGGCTATTATCCTATGGGGTCACAACACATGACAACACTGAGATCTCGCGCACGCTAAAGAACCGAATCATATGGATGGATGGATGGATGGATTACAGTAGTGTACCAGCAAACAAATCAGTAACTGGAGCGAGTATTCCACTAATAAAATGGACGCATTTACACTAATTGGATGGAGTACCAACACCACCACCAAAGAAAGATTTGGATTTGGATTTGTTTGCTCGCAGTTACAGAAATGACCAGATCAAAGTGAAATCAACCCAAGAAAGTCAGGGCCGGCTTACCAACAAAAGAAATCAGTCCGATTGGATCTCCCCCCTACTGGCCTACAGCACGCCAATCCAGTAAAGGGGAGGAGAGACGAGTTCTTGGTGGCGTGCTTCGGTGGAAGGAGGCGTGTTCAGCAGCGCTGCCAAAGGAAGATTGATGATTTGGCGGCTTCGGATTTGGGATAGGCCAGGCTCGATCTTAACGGGGATTTGATAGTGTGAGACAGCAGAGATAAGAGGAACGGGGGAGCAGGGGGATGAGATTGTGGAAGGGCCACCTACCAAAAAAAAGAGATAACCCGGATCTCAGATTGAGATCTCCGTCCAACAGCGATAAGGGGAGCGAGACGGGCGATGCTACTTACGGACTAGGTGGTGATGGAGGAGCTCGCCTACGCCTCCGGTGGAAGGTCGCCGATCGAGGAGGGCGCTTCCTTTCGGTGGTGGAGGTGGCAGGGGAGGGGTGGGGAGGAAGAAGGGAGAGACAAGCTTAAAAGAAGAGGGGGAGGGGAGATTGGCTGGCGTGGTTCCGAAATGGATTGGATGAATGAATGTTTTTTTTTTATTCCTTCCCTTTACGAATTGTTTAGCAAAAACCAAAAAATCATTCACCGTCCCTTGCACCTGCCGGCAATCGGATTTACCTTGGCTGGAAAAAAAAAGTTAGTTTAATAGGCTAGTTTGAGCAAAAATTGGTCTGATTACACTCGTTTAATAGGTTTCTAACTTTGCAAATACTTCATATGGCTTAGCTAATAAACATAAAGGTTCTTGTTAACATGAGGTCAGAGGCTGGGATACATCCCTGTGTGAAACATACTCCTAGCAACCCTAGTGTGTAAGTATTGTAGCATTAATGCCTAACGATTTAAGGACGAATTTAATCTATGACCCCGGGAAACCATTATAAGTGGATGAGTCCCTTCCCCGTGTTTCCATGGTATAAACAATAAGAACTAAGGTGTTTCTCCTGTCACCCAAGTAGTGCCTCCCACTATAACATCTAGTGGTATAACTCTACCATGGTTTTACACTATATGTGTCGTGGACACAACTGACACTAAGAAATTTATCTATACATTTGCAGTTGTATACCCTAATTCATGCCAAATTACCGTTGCTCTAAGAACAAACTAATGGCTCATGTAAGATCTGGACAGTAGTGAACACAACTATAAAGATTGCAAAACAGTGTCTCATAAGTACAACAACGATTTTAATTACAATCTAATAGTCTTTGACACGATGCAATAAGATGGATAGTTAGAAATGCAACAAGATAAACACGATGATATCCACTTATCGAGGACTCCCTAATGCAATGGACATGATAACACTTGATGGAGATAGTGATGGAGGCCATCGGAGGCAAAGGTGGTGAAGGAAGAGGCAATGATGGCATCCCATCTATGGTTGGAGCCTAGGGTGGCTTACCTTGAGACCAAAAGTAATGGTATGGCCCACGAGGTATGGGTGTTCAGCATGTATAGGTGGGCAAAAACCTCTTGGCCTGGAAATTGTAAAACTCACCCTCGAGCTACAACATTGGTATAAACGAATGGTATGAGCGTCTAGATCGTATCGGTGTTTGAAAACTTCTCGCCCACCTCTTGTGTGCGATGTACAGTTCTGGTATTGATTGCTAGATTGTACCTATGCGCGTACTCTTCTATGGAGAGAAGTTTTCTGCATAAATTTTTAGGGTGTCTTGGCCTTTACATAAATAGGATTGATATACAAATTTTTTTTGCAATAGATAATGTAGGTAACGACCTGCAACAACATAAGATCATCGCATACCTCTCCCTCAAAGTATTCCAAGGTTTATCAAACCAAAACTTGAAAGGTGAACAGATAGGCTACGCTAGCTACAACAATTGATTTTCTACCGTGTTCAACCAGAAAACAAACGTGTAAGGGGGTCAGGATAGTTACCACTAGATGCGCTGCGCAGCGGAAGAAGAGTTGGAGCAGCCCGGTCCAACGTAGATACGCGTTGATGAAGAAGAAACAGTCGATCGTTTGACGAACTGAATGTCTCCTCCTTGAGTTCTACGCAATAGCCTTGCGCTTTTCGCCAATCAAGACAAAGAATGACGCCTCACGAGTCCACATGTTCGGATGGAACGCCGCGCGGCGTGTGTAGCAGCACCACGCGCCCGGCTAGGGTTTCAGGATACGGCGCTTTCGGTTGGAAGTTGACGCTCCCGAAATTGAGCGTCTCCCCGGTATCTTTCTTTTTTTTTCGGCTGGCAACAGGCATCATGAAGATAGGCGAAGAGCCTACCCTCTCCGGCTGCACCGGCGGAGCGAAGAACCCACTTGAAGACCCCGAGTTTTACAAGGGAGTTCGGGGGTCAACTGAGCAAGCTCCACACGGTAGAGCTGCAGCACGCAGCTCACCAACCCCACGCATGGAAGTCGGAGGCCCGTGTCGAGGTAGGAGCACAACAGAACAGCCTCGTTCTCTCGGGGTGCGGGAACCGTCTCCACCCCGGGGGCCCGAACGACGGAAAGTACTCGGAGGACCGTAGGCGTCACCAGAGACTGGCCCAGCTCGTCAGTAAGTATCGCAAGAGCCCCCTCGTCTTGCACGCGCTTTGTCATCTAACAGCAAGATGCGGCAAGAAAGCGCAAGAAGTAGACGGCGAAAAATGAAGAGATGCAACTGAGCCACGGGGGCCGCAACCCCCGTATTTATACATGCCCCAGGCGCACGAAACGACGGGGCACGTGAATCGAAGAGACGCGACTGCCCAGCAAGTGACGCGTGTGCCCTAAACCGAACGGTCGCGCACCAAAAACGAAGCAGCGCGACTCATTAACGAATCGGCGCGATGGTCAAGGAAGCGGCGCGTCCCATTAATGACTAATCACATCGCATTAAAGCAACCGGCTACCGCCAGTCCAGACGGGTCCAGCAAATGGCCACAAGGATAGGTCATGCCGAACGCAGCTCCGCCAGGCTGAAGGAGACGGTGTGCCCAAGCCCTTCGGGGAAAAACGGCGCAGTTTCAGCCATGGCGAAGTAGGACCTCGACCGCGAGGGCCTTGTCGTAGGGATGGCCCCACCGGCCACAACGCCTAGCCGAAGCACCACGGAGGACCCCCGAAGCCCTGCGAGGCCCGGAGCACCAAGACCTTCGGGCCACTCCGGGGCGGGGCCGAAGCACCCCGGAGGACCCCCGAAGCCCCGCGAGGCCCGGAGCAGCAAGACCTTTGGGCCACCCACGGCGGGCCGGCACCGGAGGACCCAAGCCCCGTGAGGCCCGGAGCGAGAAGACCTTCGGCCACCCCGGGCGGTCAAGCACCCTAGAGACCCCCGAAGCCCCGCGAGGCCCGGAGCAGCAAGATTTTCGGGCCACCCCCGGGGCGTGGCCGGAGCACCTCGGAGGGCCCCCGAAGCCCCGCGAGGCCCGGAGCAGCAAGACCTTTGGGCCACCCCCGGGGCGCGGCCAGAGCACCTTGGAGGGCCCCCGAAGACCCGCGAGGCCCGGAGCTGAGAGGCCCTCAGGGCGAACCCGAGGCCTCTACTACCGCTCCTGGACCGGAGACTCTGTTAGGGTGAACCGAGTCCAGGAACGTGTACCATGGACCAAAGCCTAGGCGTAGGGGCGAGGAATGTCCCTGCAACCCCTATGGATGCTGTACCATGGTAGGGTCAGAAGGGTAATATACAAAACCCCCACAGGGGGCTATAAATAGGGGATCACCCCCCCTTTTGTGGGGGTGAGAAAAAAACAGCAAGCGCGAATTCCCTAGCAATAACCATCTCGTTCTTGTCACTGGCTAGTCCCGTCTCGAGGATCCCCGGAGCCCTCTTGGGCTTGTCCGGGGTCCCCCCTCTTTTATTGTATAGCTTGTTTTTTGCTACTATAGTGGCCAAGCACCAAGGACAAAATGCCAAGCAGCAAAGGAGGGGAAGGCCCATGGCGTGGAAGAGCAAAAGGGGAGAAGCCCAATAATCCAAAGCCCAATTTTTGGATAAGATTTCTAAGCCCAATTAGGCCCTCCCACAAGTCCAACTGAAATCAAACTTGGAATCAACTCATAACTTAATTCGGATTCGGTTCGGGACAGCTCACAGGACCCATAATAAAAAATCATAACTTTCACAAATAGGGTCCAATTGGGGTGCTCTTGTGCTTGTTGGAAAACTTATTCCAAGGCCCACGCAATGGATATGGTTCCAACCTCATAAACCTTATGGTCACGCCGTTATGAGCAAAATAATGTGATAGCTATAAATTTAGTTTTCTTTTTGTGTCAGTTTGAGTCGAATACAAGTAGGGATTAGTTGGTGTCGGTTTCGATGACTTGTGGTTGACCCTATGGGTCATATATACTAATGTATTCATGGCCTTTTGGGGGGTAGACCATGTTTATTCATGAAATAATAGATTGCTTTTCAGCTCTTGTTCTTCTCCTAGGGTTAGCTATTGCAACAAGATTCTAAAGAGGGGAATTGGGTGTTCTTCATCGTTGTTCTTGCTGGTCCTTGCGCATTGGGGGAGCATTGCATCCACTTGGTGGTATTGTGCATATTCAACATCTAAGCGTGTGGTTGGGCGAGTTTATGTGTTGTAGGTTGTTGCATTGGGAGCGTATTGGCTTCTGCGATTAGTCAGACTACTCGAGGTATCTTGATCCCATGTCAAGAAGATAGGGCACTCCATATCACCATAGGTAGAAGGCACGTCCCCTCCCCAAAGGGTACCTTCAGGGGGGTCGTCGAAGGGTGCAGGAAGCCCTTGGGACCCCGGCCAGGGGCCACCTGCTGGGCACCGAAGGGTGGGGCCTATGAGTACCCCCATGGTGCGAAGGGGAGGAGGTGCCGATGGACCACGCGTACCAACTAGATGAACCAGGACCAGGAGGGTCTGATGAAGACGGGGTGCCCGATCTTTCGATGAGATTGATAAATATCGATTTTGGTGGAGGCGACTCTCACGATCCGACTACAACTGTACGACGATGCTTGCGCCTTAGCAATAGTTGAACTAACTCCGAGATGTTATTGACCTGCTGGAAGCATGATCAACCTGACCACGAAGGTCTATTCCTGCATGCAATCGAAGAACACGCAAGAACAAGATAAAACGCAATCTGATGTATTGCAAATATTTATGAAATTTGATAAGGTGGGATTTCGAAGGATGTCTTAACAGGTGGTCGTTCGACACAACTGAAGAACAATAGTTTGCAAAAGGGCTAAACCTTAACTCAACGAAATCCGAGAAAACTAGAGGGGTGCGACCTCCTTATATAGGGAAGGGGAAGCCACAAATCTAAAAGAAATAGCAGGGTAGGACTAAACCCATAGATTACTGTTCATATGAACAGTAACCACGCCCCTAGGTGGGCCGCCAGTATATGGGCCAAGTTGAGTATGATTACAAAGTCCAATTTGGCCCAAATAGGTGATGTAGCATCTTCTTTTAATGATTCTGAAGTATACAGAATGAATTTGAAGGTGAGGTTAGATCCATTGAAAGCTCTCGGAATATTCTTTCCAACAAGCCCAAGAACACCCGAATCGGACTCCATTTGCAAAATTTATGGCCTTTTTACTATGGGCCTGTTGGGCTGTCACTATGCTGGATTGTTTCGGCGATTCCGACCTACACAAAAGGAATTTGAAGGTGGGGCTGGATTTGTTGGAAAGATGACGAGATAATCTTTCCATCAAGTACTGGTGGACCTCCAACGGACTCCGTATGTGAAAGTTATGCACGTTTGAAGTCGGTGCTATCTTCGAAGGCCGAATTGGATTCCAAAATATATACAGCTCAAACTCTTGCAAATCAACCACTCTCTGTCTTTTATTCCTGAAAATAACATCACATTTATTAGGCAATATCATATAGTTCATGTAATATAAGGGTACTCTTAAAAACGAGCTCACCTAATAATCTAAGTGACGCGTACGAGCTATTGTAACCGAAACAACAAGCATAGCAAATATGGTTGTATCCATAGGGGTCATGTTCTCATCAGGGTCCACCATGAACTAAAGGCTACACGAGGAAGAAGGAAAAACCCCTACAGCCCCTACAGGCGTAGGGTCTTTTTAGTGGTAGAACTATAATCTCGGATGCCATGGTCGGAAGGCTATAAATAGCCTCCCCCCCATGTAATAAGGAGAATTTTTTTCAAGACAATGTAACAATCCAAAAATTTGGTATGTTTTAAAGTTTTAAAAGAAAAATAACCATTTGAATTTTTCTACTAAAGTTAAAGCTTAATTAGAAATTTCAGAGATCAAAACAATTTAACATGATTAATTCCAACATCAACTATTATCAAAATTATTTTATTTGGATTCTATTGGCTTAGATATATTTTATAGAATTTTCTAGAAATTTTCTGAGTGCATTTGTTATTTTCTAATTGCTATTTGGATTTTTAGTATTTTATAAAAAGAAGAATATATTAAAATTCCTCAAACGAATGTGATGAAACCCATTACTATTCCGAGTCCGGCCCAACTCCTCGGCCCATCCCGCGCCTCGGCCCAGCCTCCCGCGCTCGCCGCTCTCCCTCTGCCAGCGGGCCCCGCTCCGTAGTCTCTCGCCGCAAGCGCCGCTCCTTCTCCCATGTCCGGTGGGCCACCAGACGCCACCAGCTCGGCCGTCTTCAAGCCGACTCGAGTCCTGCTCCTCACGCCCGCCGCCGTGTTCTCCCGGATCTCCTCTCTCCGCTATATAAACACCCCGAGGCTCTGTTCTCCTCGCCACCTCCTCCTCTTCCGGCCCCAAGACGCTGCGTCTCCTCGGCTTCCTATGCGCGCATTGCCGTCGGCTTCGTCTTTGGCCGCAACCTCATCGCGGCGAAATTCTCCACCTCCATCCTCTTGGCCTCGCCACCGACGCCATCGGCCAGATTAGCCCTCGCATCTGGCGCGCCCTCGTCTTTGGTCGCCGACGTCTTCTCCTCCGTTCGGCTCGTCCGACAAAACACCGCCGCCACCGCCGTCATCTCTTCTCCATCACGGTGAGACTCGCCACCGGAGCCCGGCCACCACCCCTCGGCCGCCACCTCCCGGCTTTCGTTTTCTACCTTGCCGCCATCGCTTCACCGCTGCTCACCGCGCGCCCTTGCTTTTGCGCGCCCATTTGCCCTCTCGCTCAGGCCGTCTTGAGTCGGCAGCCTCAGTCGCAGACCACCTCATTTTGCTTCTTCCGTGGCGCCTCGTCAAAGCCAACTCACCGCCACGTGACACGCCTGTGTTTCTCCCGAGCCAAACCTCCCGGACTCACCCACCATACACCCAATCACCTCCATGTGGGACCCACTTGTCGGTTGATTTTAATATCGGCGAAATTCCTGCTGACGTCATCCTGACGTCATATTCATCTTTTTCAGTTGAAAAATAATTCAGGAAATTAAATTAAAATCCAAATTAGGGTTTTGATTTATTTTCAATCTTCCAAAGCCCATATCTTTTGCATCCGAACTCCGATTGAGCCCATTCAAATTTGTAAATTCATCTAAATTCGAGCTCTATTTATTTATGATTTTTATTTAATTTTTGGAATTGATCTTATCTCTAGTTGGTATTTATTTGTTCTATTTGCTTATTTTGCGAGTAGTAGCGTTGCTACTTGGGAAGTTTGGAACAAGGAGAAGTACACCAAGATCAAGATCAATCCCAGGATTTATTCCAAGGCAAGCCGTAGTCCTTTGATCATATTGATCCTATGATTTCAAAAGTATATTGTTTTATACAATTGCATGCTATCTTTATATCAATTGTTTTGGGTTTAGTTATTACCTATTGTCATTATGCCTCCATTGAACATTTGAATGCCATGAATCCTTTGTCACCCTAGTTTGGATAATTTTAGTTGGATATAATTGTATCACCAACATGGGTATCGTATTAGTGCTTAGTCAAGCCTAGTCTCGATGGGTTCATCATCACATGTGTCTTATTGATTAATCTTGACTTAACGATATATGGAATTGTGGTGGTTAGCCACTGTTGTTAAAACTTGTGAGCCATGACAGGGGATATCATTGGTTTCTTTTGAACAAAATGGTTTTCACTCAAAGTAGTGGATGGTGGATTGAGGGTGTGGATTTAACACGTTGTGGGTTTGTGGAAAGATCGCCTGAGTAACTTGTCAAGGACTTAATCTTGTGCGCTATTGAACTGAGCCTTAACCTGTACAACCACATGTCCTGTATGGGCGGGACCTGACTGATTAATTAGCAATATCTTATTTACGTTCTGTCTTGGAAAAGTGAGTTACTGGCACGTACTCACTATGGCGCAAGAGGGGGCCCTGTCAGCCTGGATGGAGACATTCGGTGTTGAAACCTTAGCGCGTAATCGGGTTAAGAAGGAGCTTTGTAAAGGCTTTGTCACGTGCTCTAGCCCGCTTACCCAAGGTAGTGGCGATGGTATCGACGGATGCCAAACCAACTAGAGAAGTCGTGTCTTGTGGGTCAAGCTGTACAACCTCTGCAGAGTATGTGAAACTATTCGAATAGCCGTGTCCGCGGTTATGGACGTGCTCGAGAATTTCACACGGGAGATAGAGTTTCTTCTAAAAATAAGTCGGAGTGTGAATGGGAAGTTCACTTGATGAATATAATGTTTGTTCGGTGAATGGGTAATTCACTTGGTGGTTTGTGTCGATGGGTGAATGGGGAGTTCACTTGTCATTGGTTTGGTTGAGAAGTGAATGGTTAGTTCACTGGTTGTTTCAAAGAAATTGCTTAATGTATTTATTATTCTTTTCAATTACGCATTTCAATCTATTTATTATATTGGACATAAATGTTGTTTTCTGCAAAAGAACCATACAGCTAACCTTTGGTAAACCTTGCATGAATATTATTTGCATACATTTCCCTACGGCCTGCTGAGTGCTTTATGTACTCACGGCTCATGCCTTTGTTGATCAGTTGAAGAATATCAAGCTGCACAGGAGTTCTTCCAGAATCAAGACTTTGAAGGTTTTGCGGATTAGGATGCGTTCTCCACTCGATTACATGTGGGCATGTTGATTGGCCTTTCCAAGTTTCTCGTTCCGCAGCAAGAGTTTATTTGTTTCTTTAGCCCTGCGTGGCAAGTTAAGTAAACATTGACCATAAGGTCCAGTTATTATTATTTTGAGATCTTTCTAGTTAAATCGAATAAATAGATGGTATTTCATCACTGTTTCCTGTGTGAGCTAGCTACTGATCTGGGACTAGTTCAGAATACATAGAGGGTTCCTGAGATGTATTTTCGGGTCCCGACAGACAATTAATGTACATTTACTTCTCTTCGCATTGGTCCCCTTTTATGAGAATCCCCTGGTTCCCCTCGTAGTAACTGGGTCCCTTTTTATACTGATTGGTTCTTTTACTACGACAGTTAGTGTCCTACGTGGGGAGCGACAAGAGAGTCACAAAGCATAGATCCAAGGCACCGACATGGCCCCTCGGAAGAAGAACATGCCCAAAGTCTCCACGACCGAAGCGGCCGTTGCGGCTTTGGCTCCAAGTACCCTTAGGGCAAAACGAAGCAGGACCTCCGCGGCGGTGGCGGCGTTGAGAAAGCCAACAACTCCACGCACGGATACGTCATCAGGAGCGACACTTGGCCCACCGAAGCATCTCTCTCTGAGGACCATCAGGCGGGCCCGCCTCTGCCTGCTACCACAGGTGTGATCCGGGAAGCGTATGAGGCCCTCCAAAAGGATCTGGCCGACCTCCGTCGGAAGATGCTGAGCCTTCGGCAAACGACAGTGATGGCCCTCGCGGCCCCACCCCGACTCGAGATCACTATGCAAAAATGGGTCACTGGAGGAGGGGAGGCCGCCCCTTCGGTGTTGGAAATATACCCTAGAGGCAATCATAGAGATGATGATATTTTGTTATGTTCATGATTTTGATAATATGTTATCGTGTTCCTTGAATGAATCATCAGTTACAGATCAATAAGTATGTGACTTGTTGGTGGAACTCTTTAACTTATATGCTGTCATTATAAATGTATCATTGGTCGGATGTCACTGGTCGGAACACCAGTGACTCTACAATCAGCACATGTATTGATTGATGATCATGTTTCACCGGTCATGGATATGGGGATATCGAATCAATAATGTGAGCACATGTTAGAGAACATGGGGTTGGATAGACCCATCATGGAGACACTATTGATATTGTTATGAATCTATGTGTCATTAGGTGGTCTCAAGTAATGATGATGTATAATCCTTAGACCTGAGATCAGCATGGTTCCCTACATGTGTAATAGCACTCTTAGGGGTTGCCAAACGCTACTCATAACTGGGTAGTTACAAAGGTAGCTTTCGGGTATGCTATGAAACATGCAGAGGCATGTGACTAATCGAGATGGGATTTGCCCCTCCTATCATAATAGGAGAGATGTCTTTGGCCCCTCGTGGTGATCGGATAAAGAAAGTGCATGACCATGCCACTAGTGGTCGAAGTGTCAACCACATGAAGTTATCCGACACTCGATCGAGAAAGTATTGAACAATCCATGGATGACACCACATCTCACCTGGAGTTCAACTAGACATCGTGAGGCAAAGGGAGAATGCATGAGTAGGTCGCTTAGTTCGATCAGTTATGTACTAGTCGTATGGAGATACGATCTGGTCGTAGATTGATTGAACGTAATCACATAATGGTAAGAACCTGGTCGTAAGGACTACAAACTGGTCGGGACCAATTACAACCTGGTCGTATAGAGATACAAACTGGTCGTAAGTGATCAGGACCAGGTCATAGATCATATTACATTAAGGTTCGTCTGATATTCTATGTGTGTTCGGGAATCGTTTTGTGCTGCTAGGTACCGCTAACGATTGGTGGTTGAAAAAGAGTTTTCAAATCATAACTGATTACACATGAACCTGTAGGGTCGCACATTTAAAGGGCTAGGATCTGTTTTGGATGGTGATCCGAATTTGTATAGGCCATGAATTCCTAATGGGCCTTAAGGTCGAGACCCATCATGGATGCCTATATAAAGAGGGGCGGTGGCATGGGGTGAGGGGAGAGGATGATCTTTGGAAGAACTCCCGAAACTCTAATAGCCACACCTTCTCAACCACGCTGTCGGTGCTAGCACTCCAGCGTGTGGTCATCCTGCCCCGTATGTGTGGATACCTCGGAGGTGTTATTGCGAAGCATCAGCACTAGGACGATCCGCAACTTGACTACGACCACTCAAAGGAGGAGACGCGTCGTGAGTACGACTACGACTGCATCAACTCGCTACAACGACTCTACTTCTGCTACAAGTCAGTTCGTGTAGCGGTAATCTCGTGATCTATTACTAGCAGTGGTTCCTTGGTTGCGCGATAATTTTTGTTTGTGCTATCGTAGCATTGTTGCGATCCCTTCATTCGGCACCCCCACGGCGCCACCAGGACCACTGCTCCGGGGGACCCAACTCCCCATTGAGCGTAGGACTAGAGATGGCTCGCTGGCCTCTGGGCTTCAAAATGCTAGATGTCAAGCCATACGAGGGGAGCACGGACCCCTCGAAATTCCTCCGGGTGTACAAAATCGCCATCAAGAAGGCCGGGAAGATTACACCACCAAGGCAAAGAGCATCACCATCGCCCTTCTAGGGGTGGCATTGACTTGGTTCTTCACCATTCCACCCGGTCCATATACGCGTAGGAGCAGTTGCAGGACCTTGTGCGCAACAACCTCCAAGGAAACTATGCTCAACCAAAAGATGCGGGGCACCTGTTCGTAATAAAGCAAGCCCTGGCCAGTCCCTACGCAGCTTTTTCAAGAAGTTCGCAAGTGAAGTGCCAAGTAAAGGGGGTCAATGAGAACACCGTTATCAACACGACAACATGTGGACCTCATAAGGGTCCGTTGTCCGAGTGGCTGGCCCGCAAACCTACCCACACGGTGGTAGAGCTCTTTGACAAGATGGAAGAATACGCCCAGGCGGAGGAGGACAACACTCGAAGGGCTGAAACCTTGACACCAGCGGCCCTAACACCAGCGCCAGGCACCCCGCCCTATCTAGGAAGAAGGAGGATTCTATGACCACCACTGTGGAGACGTCTGACAAAGCACGGACCAACGACTACCGTCAAAATGGGCGAGGTGTCTACCATGTAGAAAACGAACAACCATCGAAGGGGAAAATCGAGGGGGGGCGAGGGGGCCATTATTGTCAGGGGCCTCCCACTATTCTATGACCTCTACAGTGAAGGGTCGCACACAACCAGGGACTGCCGCATCATTGCATCCATGCAGGACTACATGAACTGCGGCCAGCAACAAACCGAGCTGGAGGAAGGGCATAAGCCGGGCAACCAGCTGCCCGCCCTGCTGCATAGACCCTGTATAGAAGGAGTCTACGGAGAGCACCCTAGAGGGTCATCAACATGATCACCAGAGGATCCTCGCTCGATAATGCGTCCAAAAGGCAGCGTTGTGCGTACGCTCGACAAATACACCATGTCGTGACATACCCCACTATGTGCTACATCGAGATACCAATCATCTTTAGCCCCGGGACACCAGAGGTCAGTACTTCCCTCACCAGGACCCCCTTTTCATTTCTGCCAACATCACATATTTTGAAGTCAAGCATGTCCTCATGGACGGAGGAAGCTTCGCTGACCTACTCTTCGCGAATGCCTTCGACAAAATAATGATCCCCCGGAAGCACTTGTTGCCGTCGGGCATACCTCTAGTGGGCTTCAGTGTAAGGCCCGTCACGGCCCTAGGTTAAATTGACCTAGCGGTCACATTCGGTGACGACTTTGCGTTGCGAACCGAAGTCATCACCTTCAACGTTGTCCAGGTGCCTTACCAATACAATGCCATCCTTGGCCGCGCCACGCTAAACTCCTTCGACACATTCGCACACCACAACTACCTGTGCATGAAAATCCCCGCACCCGAGGGCATAATTATGGTGCATAGGGACCATGACCTGGCAAGGCAAGCAGAGTTCAAAGCAATCGCCCCGGCCCGCCATGTTCACATAGTCGAGCCAGGTGTAGGGGCCCGAGCACACTCTTGCTCTGCAAAATGGGTACCAAAGGTCAAATCAGTGCGGCAGTTTCGAAGGGCCCCCCGAGGGAAGTGTCACTAGAGAAAACAGTGGCCCTCAGAGCAGACCTCCAGCTGAAATCGCAAGATGCCATCCTCGAGGTACTCTACAGCAACACGAACATCTTCGTATGGGGACTCGAGGATATCCCCGGAGTGGCCCGAGAAACCATCGAGTACCACCTGGCCATTAAAAGTGAGGCGCCCCCAAGAAACAAAAACTTCGCCACCTGTAGGCCGAACGACTTGAGGTGGCCAAGAAGGAAATAGCTAAGCTTGTAAAAGCATGGGTCATTCAGGAAATAAAACACTCCGAATGGTTGTCCAACCCCGTTCTGGTGCAAAAGAGCACCAACAAGTGGTGCATGTGCATCAACTTCATAGACCTCAAGAAAGCTCTCCGAAGTATAACTTACCCCTACCCTGCATTGACCAACTAGTGGACGCCACCTCGGGTTGCGGGCTGATGAGCTTCCGCAACACCTACTCTGGTTACCGTCAGATATTCATGGCCAGGGAGGACGAGGTGAAGACCACATTCATCACCTCGATCGACACGTACTGCTTCACTAGAACGCGGGAGCAACCTTCACCCAGCTCATCACGAAGGTCCTAGCAAACCAGCTCGACCGCAACGTCGAAGTGTATGTTGACGGCATCATTGTCAAAAGTGCGCTTGCGGGGTCGCACATGGCGGACCTACAAGAAACCTTCGCCTACTTCCAGACAGAGGGTGTAAAGCTAAACCCGGAAAAATGCACCTTTGGCGTAAAGGCAAGTAAGCTCCTAGGATTCCTCCTATTTGAGAGGGTTATCGAGGCAAACCCCAAAGAAATAAAATCCATCCAAGAAATGGAGCCCCCTTAGCATCCAAGAAGTACAAAGGCTTACAAGGCACCTTGTAGTACTCAGCCAATTCTTATCCCGCTTCACGGAGTGGGCCTTGCCCATTTCAAAATGCTCTGCAGCGTGGAGCCATTCCGATGGACAGAAGACTACCAGCGGGCGTTCTAAGAACTCAAGCAATACCTTGCTTGGCTACCAAGCCTTGTTTGCCCGAAGCCCAACACAAATCTTCTACTGTACCTCGTTGTGTCCTCCTCAGCAGTGAGCGTGGTCGTTGTCCAAGAACACCAATGGACAACGCCCCAATGTACTACATGTCGGAGACCTAACAAGGGGCCAAAGTTAGGTACACTAATCTGGAGAAGCTGGCATACACCCTACGCATGGCTGCACGCAAGTTGTGGAACTACTTCCTGGCGCGTGCCATCACAGTCCTGATGTCTTACCCACTCGCACTAATGTTGCACAACAAGGATGCTTTAGGCCAAATCGGCAAGTCGGCTGCAGAACTGGCACCCTGTCACCTTGCCTTCACCGTGTGCATGGCCATCATATCAAGGCTCTTGTCGACTTCGTCGCCGAATTGATACTCCTACCTTATAGCGGGCCACTTTAACAAATCATTCATGGCCAGAAACCCTTAAATGGCTAGGTACCTGGCCACGGTCTGCGGGATAGCGAAGCACTTCATCGGCATTACCGTACAAACCATCCTAGGGGGAAACAATGAGGCAACCGACAAACTCACAAAACTAGCCAGCTCCGCACAACGACCCCTGCCAAACATCTTCTATGAGGTACTACACGTGCCTTCGGCTGCGCCCAAGGCATAGGAGGCTACGCTAGAGGCACAAGTGGCTACACACGGGTCGAACCCTGTCCTTCTTATCAACGAAGCCGACTGGCAGGATGCCATCGCCAAATACCTAAAAGGCGAAGAGCCCGAGGACCCCGTCGATGTAAAGTGCCTCCAGCACCGTACTGCAAGAAGGGGGCCAATCTCTCATACGAGAAATTCACCAGGGCCTGCAGTGCGCACCAAGCACCTCGGGACCTCGTGGTAAGGGTCTTTTGCCAAGGCTTATACTAGCCAACAGTGCTGCACGACGCATAAGACCTCGTCCAGCACTGCCAGGGATGCCAATGGGCTAGGTGCAGCCCGAAGGCATCGGCGGTTCCACTGCAACCCACACCCCTAGTTTGGCCCATCGTGCGGTGGGGCCTCGACATCATCGGCCTATTCTCGGCTACCAAGGGAAACCTTCGCTTTGTATTTATCGCCATTGAGTACTTCTCAAGATGGATAGAAGCGGAGCCCGTAGCAAAAATCACCACCACAGCAGCCCAGTGGTTTGTATGAAAAAATATCACCTGCAGATATGGGGTGCCACGCAACATCGTCACCGACAACAGCACCTAATTCGATTATGCATGCATCAAAGCATTCTTTGAAGGCCTAGGAACAAACATATGCTTCGCATTAGTAGGACACCCCGAGTCCAACGGGGCGGTCAAGTGAGCCAACGACAACGTACTGGTAGGGCTAAGCAAGTGCCTCGTTTGCATGCCAAAGGGCCTTTGGCCCGAAGGGTTCCTCAAAGCTCTATGGGCGCATTGTACTTCACCCATCCGAGACACGGATTCTCACCATTCAAACTCCTCTTCGCGCGACGAAGCAATTACCCCAAGGGAACTCGCCATGAAGTCCCTCCGCACTAGGGCGGATCACGATCCAGCAGGCCGAGAGGTCTCCCTGGACCACCTCGAAGAAAATTGTGTGTAGGCCATAACAACCATGGAAAGATATATCGCGGGCGTTGCGGCGGCATACAACAAGGAGATCAGGGTCCGCCCCCTTATGCCAAGCGACATGGTCCTCAAACACATCACGAACCCTGCAACCATCGGCAAGCTGGAGTCTAAATGGGAAGGGCCTTACATCATCACCTGCGCAACAAGGGCAGGCTCCTACTACATCGCAACACCGGAGGGACAACAACTGAACCATACGTGGAAAGCCAAAAGCCTCCTCAAGTTTTATCCCTAGGGTCGCTCAATTGTAAAAACCCAGCTGCGCCTGGGCTATCGCCACCATGCCACTCTAAAGCAATGGAGGCGTGTATAAAGGCATGTGTACAACTTTGGGTGCTTCACCCCCATCAACGAAATAGACCCCACACACGAACGCCCTCAACAAGCACGAGTGTACAATCAAGACATCACGCATGGTTCATAGCCCTGGTGCACACCGATGCTCTCCACAGGTACGAGTGTATAAACAAGACACCGCGCATGGCTCACAACCTCAGTGCACACCGAGGCCCTCCACACACACGAGTGTATAAACAAGACATCGTGTATGGCTCAGAGCCCCGGTGCACACCGATGCCCTCCGCAGGCATGAGTGTATAAACAAGAAATCATGCATGGCTCACAGCCTCGGTGAACACCGAGGCCCTCCGTAGGCACGAGTGTATAAACCAGAAACCACGCATGGCTCACAGCCCCAGGGCCCACCGACACTCTCCAGGGCACACATGTATAAAACGGACACCGTGCTAGACCTCGAGCCCCAAGGTCCACTGGGGGACGGCGCTTAGCCTCGCCTATACGGGGGACATCGCCTTGCGTCACCTATCCTCACAGGTATTACTAAACTCCCCCGGAGTCTTGGGTACAAAACAAAACAAGAGGCAAAAGAATAAGCAATACAAACATCCATAAGCAGATTTTATTCATCACAACAAGTTACAAATCACTACAATACAACATGCAATGGGTCTTATCAACACGAAGTTGCAAATCAACCAAGCACGACGTGCAAGGGAAATATAACAAAGTAACAGATAAAAAGAATATATAAAATAATACACACACACAACGATCGATGCCTACTACTTGTTTGAATATAGTAATTCCATGTACTACAGGCACTACATCATCTCCTCGTCGGAGGGCCCCGTATCCATGAATTTCAGTAGCTCCCTCTCCGCATATTTACTGCATCCTGCCTCGGAGGTAGAGGGAGCCTCATAGCCCGAGGTCTGTGCTGTGGATTCGGCACACCACGCCAAAGCCCCTTCCTCAGGCGCCGCATAGCCCTGCTGCTCCCAGAAGCTGGCGATCTTGGAGCGCGTCACGACAGTTTTGTACCGGTGAAAACATCACAAAATCATCTATGGTCGCACTTGGGTTCGCTAGGCGCCAATGTTGCCACTTCGCGCCATGGTACACGACACCCTGGTAGCATAGCAGCAATAGCGAAACAGAGCGAAGGCAATGTTCCGCCTTCGGCTCGCGTCGAGGGAGATGGACCCCTCGGCCGGCAGTGCATAAAAGCAGCGAAGAGTCCCCATGCACAAAGCACAAGTCTAGAGTTCAAAACTGCCAAGCATGCTAAGCGAATGTCACAAACCTGCACAACAAGACACTTTTTCAATAAAAAAATTTTCATTCAAAAGCGGGGTTCATTACAAAATAGGGTGAACCCCGCCATTTAACCCCCCGGCGAGCGCAGGCCCCAGAGCGAGCCATACAAAAAAGAAGGGAAAAGATAGAGGAGCTAACTAAGCCTAGCTACATAAAGCAAAAGATCTGGCCCGTCCGGAGGGAGCCGAGGGTCACACCTTGTCTACGGTGGTGGCCCCCACTCATCTGCTCCTTCATCCTTTGCCAGAGCCTTCCCCTTCCTCTTCTGAGCCTGCATCGCTCAAAGGGAGTCCATCGCGACAGCTTGGCTGCATGGAGCCCCGAAGTCCTAGACGAAGATGTTGCTCGCCTTTCGCGTCTGGTGGTGTCCAACTGCAACCTCCTCTACGGTGGCTATGGGCATGGAGTGGCTCACGAGGGCGTCAACATGCCCGTAGCCAGCCTTCTGCAGGGTAGTGAAGGCTACCTGGTAGAACACCTTGGCATAGTGATCCCCGTAGGTGCGGGCCGCGGGTAGGCACAACTCTCCGGTGTGACGGAGGTGCCCCAGGGTGATGTCCATGTCCTCCATGCGATGGCTCCGCAGAGGGGGCACCGCGCCGAGCTCCATCACAGTGCCCTCCAGGACCTCCCTTGCCTCCCAGGTCGTGTAAGACACGGAGATGAAGAGCTCCCACTCCACTTGCACCTCTGCTTTGAGCTCGACCTAGATGCTTCGGAGCGTCCTCACCTCCTTCCGCAGCCCATCACGCTCATCCTCCAGCTTTGCCACCTTAGCTTCCAATGCCGTCCCCTTGTCAGCGAAGGCCTCCCGCTCGGCTCTTAGGGCCTCACTCCATGTGTGCTTCGAGTCCACCCACTTCTGGATCTCATCAAAGCTACACAACACATCACCCTCGCGCATGCATGATAGCATCACGGTCTGCAAATCACCAAGCGTCAAATACGTGCTCATGGAGCTAACATAATCCAAGCACAAGAAGTGTACCTTCACAGCGTTCACCTCAACAGAACAGAACATGCCCTTAAGGGCATGTTCTGAAATAGGTCCCAACGTAGAATAGGGTGGCAAAGCACACCACCTCCTCACAAACATTCGCAGCGCCTATGCTCACCTTAAAGTCCACAGGACAAAGCAAACCCAAGTCAGCGGTGGCTGCGGGGCCAGGGGCAGGGTATGAACGGGCGAAGGCATCACCCTAGAGATCCGTAATGCAGAGCCCCTCCCATTCGTATCCTCCCCATCTCTCACTGCTGCACAACAAGCGATACAAGTCAAGACGGGTGCATAAGGGAAAATATGTAGCCAAATGTGCGACCAACGAAAAGGGAATCTTACCGATCACATCGTCCCCCGAGGTTGGAGTAACAACCTGATAGTCCTCGGAACCCCTATCGTAAACACACGACGGGGTGCTAATAGCCGAGGACTCCTCGAGGGGCAAGCCTGCAATGCCTACGAGCTTGCCACCCCTTCGATTGCCCCACCTCTAGCTCGCCCAGAGACCTCCACCGCAGCATCGGTCGCTAGAGTAGGCTGGCGCTCTGGCCCAAAAGGGCTCTAACACGGGGGTGCCAGATCTTCACTACATAGAATTTGGGATACACCCTGAAACCCAGTGAATCGACGAGGCCAATCGATATCACTACAACGACCTACGACTTATGAACTCATTGAACCACACGCTTTGATAACTTCCACTTGACCATGACCAAAGTGGAGATGATTGTAACACCCTGACCCAAAATCGGCTCAATGCCCAGCCCACCGTGGGGCGGACCCGCGCACACATAGCACCTCACTTACACTTTCGTCCTCGCTTCATGTAAAAGGGTTAACCCGGAGGTGCTACGTTTGGATCCAACAGGCATTATATACTAGTACAACTCACTTGAGACAAGCAATGTGGGACTAATCCCACCACACAACTCCTCATGGGCCACATGGGCCACGCTATGAGCAGGCTGGGGTATTACACTCACCCCCCCTTAAGGGCTGACGCCCTCGGCAGCATACCGCATACGCGACAAATGCCTGTAACCACCCCTCGGTACGTCCGTGCGTCGGTGCCGCAGACATATGCCATGCCATGTGTCCACTCCGGCCCACATGTGCCATGCGCCATATGCGCGCGCCACGCCCTGCACGCGCCGTGCAAATGAGGTTGATGCTCGATACCATATGTCTGTGGGTGAAACGTCAGACTAAGGCGGGCTGTGTGCCCAATGCACTCTGCAGACTCTCCCGAAACTTGGAGACAAACTTGCATCCACATCGTAAATGATGGTCTTTGGCACACCATGCGCCTTACTATTTCACGCACATAAATAGGAGCTAGATCACTCCGAATTTGTTGTGCGAATAGGAATGAAGTCGCAGACTTGTTGAATCGATCCACCACTACCCAAATCGCATCCTTCCTCGCGGCGAACGAGGTAAGGCCACCACAAAGTCCATAGAGATATCATCCCAAGGCCACTGTGGAACCTCCAAAGGCTGCAACAACCCTGCAGGACGCTTGTGCTAAGCTTTCACTTGCTGACAAACACCACAAGAAGCCATATAATTAGCAATGTCCACCTTCATTCTTTTCCACCAAAAATTCTGTTTCAGATCTCGATACATCTTAGTCTCACCAGATGAATAAATTATGCAGTGCGATGTGCCTCCCTCAAGATATCATCTTTGACCTCCGCCTTTTGCGGCACGCAAAGGCGGCCTTTAAACCTCAAAGCACCAAAATCATCCATGCTAAAATCACCCTCTTTACCCTCATCCAGGCGCTTCCTAACCTCCTGTAATAGCCGGTCACTCACAGCTTCCCGCTGCACTGCCCGAATAGTGACTCTAGAATCAACTGTGTCTCCACATGTGATGTGCCTGCATAACAATAGGATATCCCCATGCGATCAAAATCAGCAATGAGGCAATCTAGAGTAGCGGGAGTCGCCTTGCGACTAAGAGCATCCGCAACTACATTGGCCTTGCCTGGATGATACTGAATAGTAAGATCGTAGTCCTTGATCAACTCCAACCACCTCCTTTGCCTCAAATTCAGATCCTTCTGAGTGAAGATATACTTGAGACTCTTGTGATCTGTGAAAATATCACAAGGCTTGCCGTATAGATAATGCCTCCAAATCTTGAGAGCAAAGACAACCGCAGCCAACTCCAAGTCATGAGTGGGATAATTCTGCTCGTGCTTCTTTAACTGTCTTGATGCGTAAGCAATCACTTTACCGTCTTGCATAAGCACACATCCAAGACCCACTCGAGACGCATCTGAAAAGACTGTGAACCGCTTTCCTGGCTCGGGAAGAGTGAGAATAGGAGAGGTCACCAACCTCTCTTTCAAAGTGCAGAAACTGCGCTCACACTCATCAGTCCACTGGAATCTCACACCTTTCTGAGTAAGCTGAGACATCGGTTTGGCGATGATATAGAAATCCAGCACAAAACGCCGATAATAACCAGCCAAACCCAAGAAACTCCTCACCTCCTTCACATTTGTCGGCCTTTTCCAATCCACCACTGTAGAGACCTTGCTAGGATCAACAGCAATGCCTTGAGGATTTATCACATGACCCAGAAAACTCACTTCTGAAATCCAGAACTCACACTTCTTTAACTTAGCGTAGAACTTGTGGTCTCTTAAAGTATCTAAAACCAACCTCAAATGACGCTCATGATCCTCATTGGTCTTGGAATAGATAAGAATGTCATCAATGAACACCACCACGAAGTCATCTAGATACTCGTGTAACGTGTTGTTCATGGTCTCCATAAAAATAGCAGGTGCATTAGTCAATCCAAAAGACATAACTTTATACTCATAATGCCCATACCTGGTGGAGAAAGCAGTCTTCTCTACATCCTGCTCACGCACACGGATTTGATTATACCCTGACTGGAGATCGATCTTGGAGAATACTTGAGCTCTATTCAACCGATCAAACAAGTCCTTAATGCGGGGCAATGGATATTTGTTCTTGATTGTGACTGCATTAAGCGCACGATAATCAACACACATGCGCCAACTCCCATCCTTCTTCCCTGTGAACAGAACAGGAGCTCCCCACGGCGATACGCTACGCCTGATCAAACCTTTAGCCAACAAATCATCCAATTGCTTCTTCAACTCGTCCTGAAACGGACGTGCCAGTCGATATGGAGACATCGAGATGGGACGAGTACCCGGGACAAGATCAATGCGAAACTCCACGTCTCGCGTAGGTGGCAAACCCTAAGCTCACCGGAACACATCCGGTAATCACTAACCACTGGAATCTCCTCAATCTGCGAAGCCACACTTGGTTTCTCAGCAAGAGCTAAGAGAAGCCCAGTTTTCACTGCACGTTGACCCGGGAACAGTCCTACCAACATCGAAAGAGAGCGCGGAGGCGCACTCCCCTGAAAGGTCAAAGTCTCCCCAGACGGGGTCTGCACAGAGACTGTTCTACAGAAACAAGATATCACGGCTCGATAAGAGTGCAACCAATCCATGCCTAAGATAACGTCGAACGGCTCCATTTGAATAACTATCAGATTCGCCGTGAACTTCTCTCCATCAATGACAATAGAACACCCAGGACAACCAGTAGAGCTCGCAATAATACCCCCAGGAGAACTAACCAACACTGATTGAGAAATCCACTGCATACTCAAGTTCGCTCTCCTAGCAAACGCCGTCGAGACAAACGAAAAGGTAGCCCCTGAATCAAAAAGGACTAAAGCATCAAATGAATCCACAAGCAAAGTACCTGTCACCACGTCAGGACGACCCGCGGACTCCGCTGTGGGCATGGCGTACACTCCAGGTGGTGCCATGGCGAAAGAAGACGACGGCGGGGCGGCGAGAGCCCCGACAATCTGCTGTGGCGGTGCAGGTAAGGCCGGTCGTGCACCACGGCGGTGCGGAGGTGGCGGCCGCGATGAGTACCCTACCGAGGCGCCCAAGTCGAAGGAAGTGGCGGGCCCGGAGGGCGCCATCATCCGAAAGATCCTCGGCAGACCCATCAAGAAGAAGATGGCACAGCTCCCACTTGATCACGCTTAGCGGGGTTACGCGACACACCGCTCCTTGTGACCGGCGGCCACACCGCGGCAATCTCCGTCCAAGAGCACTTCAGCCATGTGGTCCATCACCGCACTTAAAGCAAAGCATGCCTCGCCTCGGGACAGACGAAGAGCCGGAGTACTGCAAAGGACAAGGCGCCAAGAAGAGAATGGCCTCGATCGCTTAGACTTGAAGGATCATGGTCCTCCTTGAATTTCTTGAAAGGTGTCGCAGCACCCACTTCCTCACTAGAGCTCCTCTTCCGTCACCACCGAAGCTACCATCCACCAGAGGCTTGTCCCCTTTGTGAGTGCATCTCCAACTCCATGCCCCTAGCTTGCTCCACAACAGAGCAGTAGTCACAGAGTGGAGTAGCTCCCAACACATGCCTGGTACTCGATTGAGACCCCGACTAACCTCTTGGCTTTACGAAGATCATCGTTCACTCTTGAAGGGACAAAGCGAACCAAGTTGTTGAACTCGACCTCATACTCAAGAATAGACCTCTTCCCCGAGCAAAGGTCGTCAAGGTAACCTCCATCTTCTCAACAAAAGAGTAGGGTAGAACTTTCCTTGAATCGATCAACAAAGTCCTCCCAAGTGATCGCCCTCGAGTGGCGGTCCTCGAGGACAACACACCCTCCCACCAAATATCCGCTTGCCCTTTCAGCTGAAGGGCTACAAAACGGACCCTCTGGTGTGAAGACATCTCCAAAGCTCCAAACTGCCTCTCCATGTAGCGCAACCAGTCCGCTGCCTGGACCGGTGTGCCCGACCACAAACGGATCCAACCTCAACCCCATCCACTCTCGAAGTGTCATCCGCGCCTCAGTGCAGGTGGAGGTGCGGCAGAGCAACAACAGATGCCGCAAGAATGTGGCTGCGGCGCTGTTGACGAAGAGCACGGATCTCTCCCACCAACTCTCTCAAAGAAAGCGGGGTCTCATCTCGACCCCAACCGGAGGCGGTCAACAAAGAACCCCTCGGCATCGACTCATACTCTACATGGAGGTGGCTCCACGGACCCTCGCCATGCGCCCCGACCTCCACGATCGCGGCCACCACGACCACGTCCCTACCCCTCGGCATAGCTACCAACCACAATCAACAATACACAATGAGTTCAAAGGTCAAAATGAAATCATGCATCAATAAACAACATAACTGAAGCGTAAAACTATATTCGTACCTCTCTCTAACCTCATCGCACTAGTGTGTCAAATTTTAGGTTAGTTAACCATTAGCAAATTTTAGTTGATTTACTAAAACAAAAACAAATTTTAACAATTTTAGTTTGCCTATGTTGTTAATCTATTCACCACGGACCTAAAGCCCGCTCTGATACCAACTGTAACACCTCAAATTTCAACACCGAGCACGGAATGCCACTAAACTACTCTCTAAACTAATAATTATCGACACACTATATAATTACAAAGAAGAAAACATCAATAGACATAACCATGGACCACAAAAAAGCATGCATAATTATGGATCAAGTGATAATAAATAAGCAAGGGAATTATAACCAGGTACATAATCCAAAATAGCATCAACCAATGAATCCAAATCATTGAAATAAATAATCTAGTCCAAAATGTGACCTAAACTTTATTCAGTCTCTAACATGACCAAGAGTAATCCAACATTGAATGAAAAGGTTCTTATGGCAAATGATCATGTGATTGAAGTATGGGTCTAATCCATGTGCTCTACTCGCTCTCGATCCACGGCGTTCTCGAAGATCACCTAAAGACAACAAAGAGCAAGGGTGAGTCCACGACTCAAAGAAACACATCAATATACAACGAACAATAATAAATCAACAGTAATCAATAACTTCATTATCATCACATGCACTTCTATTAATATTCTCATGCTATTAACTTCTCTTTGTTTCACACCCATTCATCTCATATATTAATGCAACTCTAATCTACATGTCCACATGCACTTCTTTCACAGTATCAGTATAGCATGAGTGAATGCTCGCGACAACATTCACTCTCAAGCCCGTTCCTCCTCAAGGATCGGGGACCTCCTCCACTCCCGTGGAGTTGTGATCATTCATGATCACCTGCTCATATGCAAAGATGCTTATGAATGCAATCATGCATAATTTCATATTACTTATCATATCCAATTTTTCATCACATCCATCAACAATATAAGTCCATACCATTCCATTGCTTGCAATTAAATAAAATAAAAGCACAACAATAATGGTAATAGAAGATAAAGAAAACAGTGATCAATCATTGATCGCTGTCTACCATGCACTTGCCTTTACTAGTTGCGACGCACGATTTGACTAGAAGATGGCAACAAGCACGACGCCTCTCCTATATTAAATATTCAAATTTCAATACAAGCTACATCATCAAGAATAGCAATCAATAGACATCGCTCCTACCCGTCCCCAAATATACCACGCTTCTCCGGTACCGAATAGTTTCCCATTGCTGTCTTGGTACTAAAATGAACATAACTTTTGACTCAAAAATCCGATCACGACAAACCACCCAGTTCTGGATTCTACACAAAATTACCCTCATTTTCTTAGATTACAAAGCCTTCTAATTAAATCATCTAACCCTCCGTTTCTAGCCCAGAAAACCGATCTGTCCGCTTCAGGACAGCGGTCTTACTAAATTCATAACTTTTGTTTTACCCAACGAAAATTCAAGTTCTTGGATTCTACAGAACCCTTAGACAATTATCTACATCTTTCATGTAGATCAAAAACTCTAATTAGTTCAATTACTATTTTTAATTTGCAGTCTACCAAAACAGCGCCGAAAGACGACAACCACAAAGACAGCAGTCTTCCAAGATTCATATCTCGAATTCTACTTGTCCGATTGACATGATTAAATATGCTATAGAAAGATATCGAAATTATCTACAATTAACTAGTAGATGATATTTCCAAAATTCGCCATTAAGGTACCCGAATAAATCGTTCAACAGAACAGCAGGCTAAACAGATCTAATAAAAAATCAGCCCTAGACTAGAAACATGCAAATTCTTAATTCTAATCTCGATTCTAAAACTATAAATAAAATAAACAACAGAGAGGAAAACTTGATCGTTACCCACACGACGAAAATCCAGATCTTAACTTCTTTTCTTCTATTTTTTTCTTAGTGTCTAAGCCTTCATGCACACATTCAAAGCAAAGTTACACTAATTCATGTTCTAGTGCTATCCGCTACATGCATACAGAATCAACACACGAGGTAGCTAAAAACATGGGCGCACACTCACATGACCAGGAGCTGGAAATCGGGTTGCAGACAGTTCGGTTGATTTTCTTGTGCTAGCCGAGCAAACAAGTTCTGTTGGACCGTAAAGGCGACTAGAGGGGGTGAATAGGAGCACGCTCACTTTTTCACAAATTATGAACTCAATACAAATTAACTCCAGTAGCTATTAGGAAGCTATGAAGATCAATATACCAGTACAGCGGAAGACTAGTATTGAATCCAATTAAATCCCTAAGCAATATAACAAAATCAACTAAGATTACCAAGACTCACAAAGACAAAGTGATCGACCGTTATACTCAACCGGTCGGACCGATTGCTTGGCGATCGACCGGCGTTGTCTTTGGCGGTCGGACCGCTCAAAATCGGTCGGCCGGTGATGACGATCGACCGGTCCGACTCGAGACCGAACCGATCTACAAAAGAAAATCACCGATGACGAAGTTGCAATTAGGTGAAACTTTTGATTCTCAACTCCAATCTTTATGAAACTTTGCACACACCTTCTATATGCTATTGAGGACCTATTCCAATCGAATATTATGATAATTCTTGGAGCGATCTTGAGCAATTGTCAATTGATTAACGAAGGTCTAAAACAGGGCAAGAACGAAAACTTGATCCTAAAGCTTGTTCGTGAGAGATTGATGATCAAGATGATGCTAGATAGATTCACACATATCACAGCAAGCTAATTCACGTGAAAGAATCAATCACAAACTCGTGGATCAAAGAAAGCCCTAAAATCACCAAATTGAAAGCAAGAACGAAAAGAGACTTATCTCAAGCAAACCTTGCATAGATTGATTTCGTGATTGAAGCCGGATTACATCCACACCATCATGGATCAAGAGACAATCAAGGATCACGAAATTCACCACAAACCATCAAGAGCCCTAGCCTCCACCTCAACTCCCTAAAGACAATTAGGGTTTTGAAACATCAAAGGCGAGAGAGAGAGGTGCACCACCATCTCCTCCTATTTATAGTGGAGGCCTAAAACTCTTAGGGTTTGACTTAATTGGGCTCCGTTAAGGCCCACTAACAAGCGGGTCACACACGCACGCTTCGCCAAAGCGCCGTCTTTAACCTTTTGACCTAAACCGCTTCACCATGCATCATGGATTCGCCAATAGGTCACCCTTGTCCATCTTGTGTCACGCTTGAGTCGTTGACCTCACCCGGCATCGTCGATCGTTCTGGACCTCAACTCTTCAAGTCTAGTCCCGATTCTCCTCGCCGTTGACCGTCGTTGACCACCAAGCTACCGCACAACCACGCACAAGAAAACACGTATTCGGGAACAAGTTCTTCACAACTTGACCCATGTTAGTCAAAACATGCATCATGCAAATCATATGCCATGAAACCAATGACTTTGATCTAACAAAACAACATCGCCACGAAGTTGGCCGACGTTCAAGTAGTTATGCGGCCCGACCGCTCCAGTGGCCGGTCGGATCGCCATGGCGGTCGGACCGCTCCACAATGAGCGGCCGGACCGCCTTATAAGACTTAGCCAAATTCAAGCTCCCAAAATCCAAACCTTCGAAACTTTAAACCAATAGAACTTTTCACCGAGGCTCCAAAAATCATGAGACCAAGTGCATTGGGATCCCCTTACTTGTCTACAACACCTATTTTTGGCCCAGACGATTTGAACACTTTTGGTCATCGCCGGTCCGATCATTTTGATGGCCGGTCCGACCGATATGGGACCGGTCGGACCGCCGTCAAGGACCGGTCGGACCGCCCGAGCAAGATAAGCACAGAACTTTGTCGAAAACGCGTGAAACGACAAACCGTAAACGCCATTGCCAATTGTCACATCATCCTAAGATCCGGAGCATATCCCCATGAAATCCACAATCTCCCCTTGATGAACACATTGGCAATTATCCGAAAAATGTAAGTAAGAGGTTTGAAAACGAGTTTACTCGCGGTTTTAGCACAAAGGCACAACTTGGTCCATAAGCAAGAAAAAGCAATGAACATGACCAAGCCGGCATCGAATAGTATAGGCATGTGAGACAAGGCAAAAGAAAGCATAAAACTTTGATTTCGAAAAGGGTCAAAATTCTCACATGAGGTCCATATGAAAGAACAATTGTTCAATTGACCTATGATCATTGTGAGTAAAAGAATGCAATTCAAGTTCGAATATTCAATAAGACAATAAGAATGCAACTCAAGAACTCCCCTCACTATGATCATCAAATTTCAAATTTTCGCTCCCTTTGTATAAACTTCTCCCCAATCTTCTCATTAACACATCTTCTCCAAATAAGAGTAGCAAAGAAATATTTACACATCTTCTCCCAAAGAAATATCTTTTCATTTAACACATCTTCTCCCCTTTGACAATGGATTCATCAAGGAATCACGCCTTCCTCTCATCCAGAATAACAAATAGAGAATAAAGAAAGAAGAGAAACAAAAGAAGCATAAAGAGGAATATGCATGAAGTGCAATGGAGTGGCTTCAATTTTTGTATTTTCAATTTTTGATAAGAAGCTTTGGAGATTACCCAAAAGAACAATGTAGTTTCTCTAATATTGCACAAACAACATATCAAGCCCGATAACGCTAGCAAGATCATGGTAAGACATATATATCAAAGCTAAGCACAAAGGCTCAAAAGTAAAGCATTAGATTTTATCAATTTAAGCAACGCTTCAAATTCAAAAAGTTCATCAACAGGATCCTAAAGTGAAATTGGCCATGTCAAATGTCAAAGTGAGATCAAAAATCTAACAAAGACCACAAGAAGAGTCAATCAAGTCCCGTATTGAATCATTTTGCTCAATATTTTGTAAACGCCCATTTGTCAACATTTTTCTCATTTGCATTGAATATTGAAGTTGACTAATGATCTAACTTAGTGACAAGATCTGGACTAGGAGCCATCCACAAACTCATCCTAAGCTTCACCAAAAGTTGATTAAAGGTATATCTTAGTAAAGAAGATCCTGGACTAGGAGCCATCCACAAACTCTTTCTAAGCTTCTCACCGGGCGACAAATCTTGAGGTTCATGTCATTTCGACAAGCGGTCCCCATGAGATCGTCTGTTCATCAAACTATCTCCAAGTTCATGTCATTTGACAAGCGGTCTCGTAAGAATAGTTTGGCACAATTTAAGCATAAGACAATCTTGATTTTCATTTTTCACAAGAGCAGTTTTAGAATCTCAAGAACACAAAAGCTCAAGTAATGGTCAATTTTAGATCAAAGAGCTAACAAAGCAATTCGACAGGCCAATGTCACAAGAGGAGCACTAATTACGCAACTCGCTAAAACATCCACAAATTGCAATTTCTTAGTTTGAGTTGTTTAAAAGGTTCTAGCTCATATAGCAAAGACTTAGCTACACATGTAAAAGCATGATAATTCTAGCAAGTCAAAGAACTAGACATGACATTGAGCAAGAATTGAAATACAAAAGCTCTAAAGGGTAATAGGCAAAGCTTCATCAATTTTAAAAGATAAGCGTAAAATCTTATATTACAATGCATTTTTTAAATTTTTCATACCACTTGTTGTATTTTTCATATGAATGCAATATGACACAATGAGATGCAATTAAAAGGCCTAAAAATCTAAAAAGTTCGAAAAGATCACTAAGTTCAGAAAAGAACAATAAAAGATCAAAAGAACAAGGAAAGATAAGAAAAAAATCAAACTCCCCTCAAACCAACCCATAAGGATAAATTACCCTAACTCACTTCTTAAGGAGGAAAATCGGTTTGATCTAAAGGCTTGGTAAGAATATCTGCCAATTGAGCTTCGGACTCTACAAAGTGCATCACAATATCACCTTTTTCAACATGATCTTTAAGGAAGTGAAAGCGAATGTCTATGTGCTTAGTCCTAGAATGTTGCACTGGGTTTTTAGCAATATTAATAGCAGAAGTGTTATCACAGAAAAGAGGAACACTAGCAAAGTTTAACCCATAATCTTTCAAAGTGGACGTCATCCACAAAATTTGCTCTGACAACTAGCGGCGAGAACATACTCCGCCTCGGCGATGGATTGTGCAATGTAAGACCGCTTTCTAGAAGACCAAGATACAAGAGACGTGCCTAGAAAGTGACAGTGCACGAGGTACTCTTCCTATCTAACCGAACTGACCGCAAAATCGAATCAAAAACCTCTAATGGACAAAGTCAAGAGCAGAATACCAAATGCCATATAAGAGGGTAGAGTGTAAATACCTGAATATGCGCTTAACGGCTTGGCGATGGGAAGTTCTCGGAGACGCCTGAAATCTTGCACAAAGGCATACCGTGAAGTGAATGTCCGGTCTCGAGGCCGTCAAATCCGAAGGGAGCCGATCATGTGCGGTACTCGCGTTGATCCACGACTTCTCCTTCCTCATCCGGATCCAAAACAGTTGAAGTTGCCATGGGAGTGGAAATTGGCTTGCAATCACCCATGTTGAAGCGTTTGAGAAGATCTTTAGTGTACTTCGTCGATGGATGAAAGTTCCTTCCTTGCATTGCTTGATTTGAAGTCCCAAAAGTAATTAAGCTCTCCCATCATACTCATCTCAAATTCCTAGACATAGTGTCGGAAAAGTCGGAAACAAGAGCATTAGAGGAACCACCAAAGATAATATCATCCACATAAATTTGAGCAAGCAGAAGTCATTGTCACGCCTAAGAATGAATAGGGTTTTATCCACTTTACCCATCTCAAAATTATTTTTAAGCAAGAAGGTCTTAAGTCTATCATACTGTGCTCTAGGGGCTTGTTTAAGACCATACAATGCTTTAGATAGCTTGAAAACACGATTTGGATATTTAGGATCCTCAAAACCAGGGGTTGCTTAACATACACTTCCTCATCTATGAAACCATTTAAAAGGCACTTTTAACATCCATCGATATAATTTAAAACCTTTTGATGCAAAGAAATGCAAGCGAATGCGAATGGCTTCTAGTCTAGCAGGAGCAAATGTCTCATCAAAATCTAACCCCTCAACTTGGTGAAACCACGAGCTACCAATCGGCCTTATTTCTAACCACGTAACCATCCTCACCTTGTTTATTCTTAAACACCCAACGGGTTCCTATAACATTATGACCACTAGGAGGTTCTACTAGGTTCCAAACTTTGTTTCTTTCAAAATTCTCTAACTCCTCATGCATGGCATTTACCCAAATAGAATCGATAAAGCATGTGATATATCGCGGGGTTCAAAAGAAGCAACAAAAGCCGAATGAGAGTAGAGATTTGGATCATTATACCGAGCGAGTGACTCGCTCATGTAGATTACCTATTATCTGCTTCGGAGGATGCTTTGTCTCTGAATGCAGTGGGCGCCGGGTGAGATGTCGTTTCTTCGACCTCCGCAGTGCTGCGATGATGATGATGCAGCAGAGCCTCAATCAAGGTGAAGTAGACGTAGCGGTGTCTTGTATCAATATGGGCGCTTGGCGCAGCAGATGAGGGAATGACATTAGCTTCGTCCTCATCTTCCTCCACAAAAATACTCTCACACAGTAAATCATCTCAGAGCAATTGATCTAGCTCGTGGCTAGTCTCATCAAAAGTGACATTACAAGTCTCTGAATAATGTTAGTCTCGAGATTAAAACTCGAAAACCCTCGAATGAGCAGGATAACCCAAAATACCCCATCAAAAGTTCTTGATTCAAATTTATCTAAATTGCTGTCTTAAGAATAAAACATTTTGATCCAAAAACTCAAAATGCGAAAGCAGAGGGTTTTCTACCAAAACGGCTCATAAGGAGTCTTGCCTAAAGAAGGTCTCAAAAGACACGATTGGCAATATGGCAAGCGATAGCAATAGCTTCGCCCAAAATCTCCTAGGTGTGCTATACTCATCTAGCATCGTCCTAGCCATTTCGACCAAGGTCCTATTCTTCCTTTCCACCACGCCATTTTGTTGAGGGACGTGTGGAGAGGAGAACGATGCTCAATACCACGCCAAAGACAAAAAGAAGCAAAGAAGCATTTTTGAACTCCGTGCCATTATCACTGCGAATCGCTCTCAAAGCACCAGAAGCTCGAAGCCAAACGAAGAACAAGATCATGAAAATAACCAAAAGCTTCATCCTTTGAAGTAAGAAAGAACACCCAAGTATATCTTGAAAGATCATCGACTATGACTAGAATATACCATTTTCCACCAATCGAGGACTCTAGCAGACCAACAAGATCCATATGAAGCAACTGTCTCCGTCCGTCGGTCATAACCATAGTCACGAGAAGGGTGTGAGGCAAGAACTTGTTTGCCATGCCTACAAGGCGCACATACATCATCTTTGATGACTTTGAGCTTAGGCAAACCTCTCATGAGATCAAGGTTGCTAACTCGCGTCAAATGATCAAAACCAATGTGCCCCAAACGTCGATGCCAAAGCCAAAATCGAAGAAGATGTAAGCAAACATTTAAGAGATCCAAAGAAGAGATTCGAAAAGTCACTCAAAAATTCTACCAACTCTAGAGATTCCAAACACAAGCTCACCAAGAGAATCAAGCACACGACAAGCATTTTTCTTAAAAGCAGTCTCATACCCATCATCAAGAAGTCGAGAAATGAAAGGAGATTATACCTAAGCTTGTCCACAAGAGCGACATCCTTTAGAATGAATTTGTTGTTTACCCTAATTGATCCTGTTCCTTCAATTCGCCTTGTGTATCATCTCCAAAGGTGATGAAGTCATCACCGTTGCTCGCGTGAAAGAGGTGAACCATTTTGAGTTCCGGTCATGTGGCGTGAACATCCGAGTCAACGAACCACGTGTTCTTCCCTTTCCGCGGTAATCCTAAAAATCAAGGAGCAAAAGAACGATGTGTCTCAATCGGGATTAGATAAACAAGATTTAGGAATCCAAGATCTTGACACACGTCTACAAGGAGTATACAAACCGAAGTACTATCCTTGATTTCATTTAACATTTGGTTATGAGCAATGTTCAAATTAAAATGAGACTTGAACTGTCCATGGGCGGTCTGACCGGCTTTGTGCTGGCGGTCAGACCGGTGACCAAAACGGTCAGACCGGTGAGCACCAGCGGTCAGACCGCCAGTCTGATACACATTAGAATTAGGATGTCTAGAAACATAATGATTTGCATGAGATAAAAATCCTAATCCGTGTTTATTCTTTTCGGTGTTACCATGTCTCATAGAAGCTCTAGGTTGCATGAATGAAATTCTATCAAAATTTTTCCTATCATTTTTCAACCTCATGTGATATTCAATCAAATGTCCACCTTTTTTCAATAAGTTGAATGGTACTTGGTACCACTAGAAGAAGCACCATTTGAATTAATACAAGGTTGGGCAAAACCTGCAGATTTAAAAGATGTTTTTGCCAGGTTGGGTTTTGAATTCAATTAAACCTTTTCCAAGACTTGAATGACTTTTGGGTTGAATTGTCTTGAAAAGAATTGAATCCTAAACCTTGCTTCTTATAAGGAGTTTTAGACTTGTCAAGAATCATGTTTAATTGTTTCTTACCTTTAGAAAATTTCTCTAATGTATCATGAAGGTAAGCATTTTCTTTTCTCAAGTTGACACAAGAATCACAAGTTTTATCCATAGATTTTCCTTATACAAAGCAATTTCAAGCTTAAGAGTGGAACATGAAGCACAAGTAGTATTTTCAATATTGTCCTTAAGCTTAGCATATTTGACTCTAGCGACTTCTAAGATATCTTTGATTTCACGTTCTTTTCTAAGCATGAAGTGCAAGGGCTAGAATCAAAAACATCAAAAGCAATCAATTTACTAGATTCTAAACATTTTTCACAAGGAGCACTTTTAATTTCATTTAGTTCAGATTTAGCATTCTCAAGTTGTTGTACACAAATATTATGAGCAGATTGTAACTTGGTAATTTAGAATGCATAGCATGACAAGATAAACATTCATCGAGTTCAAGAGTCTTAGCAGCTTTAAGCTCTACTTTCGGTTTGCTAATTTTGACTCTAATTTCTTATTTTTGTCATAACAAATTCAAGCGCTTCATCTTGACTAAGCAATTGCTCAACTATAGAATCATATTTAGCGAAAGCTCATCATAAGAAAAAGATACCTCATTATCATCAATGTCGTCCGTGTCGACCATGAAGCACATGCCGGTGAAATCTTTGGCCTTCCCTTTCTTTTTACCTTGAGGATCTCCTCCTCCTTGTCCTCCTCACTCCCGGTATCCACATCGCTCAAGGATTGATCCTCAAAGCGGCAAGGACCGGTGGCGCCTTCACAAGCTTATTTGCCTCATACCTTGATTTGTTGAAAGGAGGCTTCTTCCAAGTCGGCTTTCCTTCCTTATGATTGCTCTTACCTTTGACTTGGGGCAATTTGCGGATATGATTGAGCTCACCACATTCATAGCATGTTACCTGACCACCTCTCTTTTGTTTCTCACATTATTGTAGGCCCGTGTGAATTTCTTAGCTAGAAGAGCTAACTCTGTTTCAGAATACTTTCAAGCTCCTCTTCATGAATAGCGGATAAACAAGCAAATGAAAATCCGTAAGAAGATTCACAAGAGTCATCAAAAGCCTTTTGAGAGGATCTGCTACCAAAGCTAAATTATCTTTCTTAGGATGATCAACTCTTTTAATTTCATGAGTCTTGAGTTTACTATAAAGCAATTCTAAAGTAAGACTTGAAAGATCAACATTTTCTTCTATAGCAAGAGCTTTCATCTCCCACTCCTTGGTGTTGATTGCGGCCAAGAGATGGGTGGCATTTTCAGATTGAGAATATTCAATATCAACGACTTTCATTTGATTAATTACTTTATTAAAGCGATCGAAAATGTCATCGATGCTCTCTCCAGACGCATCTCGAATTTATTGTACTCACGCTTGTAAACAGCTTGGCGCACCTTTTTGATTTGGGACGAACCCTCATGATATGTTTCGAGAGTGTTCCAAATTTCATGCTGTGATTGAAAGATTGCAAATTCTATCATATTCTTGTCTACCAAGTGCACCATATAAAAGATTCTTAGCCTTATTGTTGTTAGCCAAAAGAATTGCGAAAGCGTGTAGCAATTTCGGGAATAACCAGTGGGCTCTAACAACATCCCAAATAGCTTGTCCTCGCTCTCAAGAAAGACGCGCATACGATTCTTCCAATAGGCATAGTCGTGCCCATCGAAGATATGCGGTTTAGTAGAAAACTTATCCATCGCCAAAGTTCGGTGACCTGTTAAGATCAAGATTGAACTAACCGGGCTCGATACCACTTGTTGGACCGTAAAAGCGACTAGAGGGGGTGAATAGGAGCACGCTCACTTTTTCACAAATTATGAACTCAATACAAATTAACTCCAGAGCTATTAGGAAGCTATGAAGATCAATATACCAAGATCTGTGGAAGACTAGTATTGAATCCAATTAAACCCTAAGCAATATAACAAAATCAACTAAGATTACCAAGACTCACAAAGACAAAGCGGTCGACCGTTATACTCAACCGGTCGGACCGATTGCTCGGCGGTCGACCGGTGTTAGTCTTTGGCGGTCGGACCGCTCAAAATCGGTCGGACCGGTGATGACGGGCGATCGACCGCCGACTCGAAACCGATCTACAACAATAAAATCGGCCCGATGACGGTTGCAATTAGGTGAAACTTTTGATTCTCAACTCCAATCTTTATGAAACTTTGCACACACCTTCTATATGCTATTGAGGACCTATTCCAATCGAATATTATGATAATTCTTGGAACGATCTTGAGCAATTGTCAATTGATTAACGTAAGGTCTAAAACCGCAAGAACGAAAACTTGATCCTAAAGCTTGTTCGTGAGAGATTGATGATCAAGATGATGCTAGATAGATTCACACATATCACAGCAAGCTAATTCACGTGAAAGAATCAATCACAAACTCGTGGATCAAAGAAAGCCCTAAAATCACCAAATTGAAAGCAAGAACGAAAAGAGACTTATCTCAAGCAAACCTTGCATAGATTGATTTCGTGATTGAAGTCGGATTACATCCACACCATCATGGATCGATGACAATCAAGGATCACGAAATTCACCACAAACCATCAAGAGCCCTAGCCTCCACCTCAACTCCCTAAAGACAATTAGGGTTTTGAAACATCAAAGGCGAGAGAGGAGAGGTGCAGCCACCATCTCCTCCTATTTATAGTGGAGGCCTAAAACTCTTAGGGTTTGACTTAATTGGGCTCCGTTAAGGCCCACTAACAAACGGGTCACACACGCACGCTTCGCAAAGCGCCGTCTTTAACCTTTTGACCTAAACCGCTTCACCATGCATCATGGATTCGCCAATAGGTCACAATTGTCCATCTTGTGTCACGCTTGAGTCGTTGACTCACCCGCATCGCCGATCGCTCGACCTCAACTCTTCAAGTCTAGTCCCGATTCTCCTCGCCGCTGACCGTCGTTGACCACCAAGCTACCGCACAACCACGCATAAGAAAACACGATTCGGGAACAAGTTCTTCACAACTTGACCCATGTTAGTCAAAACATGCATCATGCAAATCATATGCCATGAAACCAATGACTTTGATCTAACAAAACAACATCGCCACGGTTGGCCGACGTTCAGTAGTAGTTCGGTCCGACCGCTCCAGTGAGCCGGTCGATCGCCCCATGGCGGTCGGACCGCTCCTCAATGAGCCGGTCGACCGCCTCTTAGACTTAGCCAAATTCAAGCTCCCAAAATCCAAACCTTCGAAACTTTAAACCAATAGAACTTTTCACCGAGGCTCCAAAATCATGAGACCAAGTGCATTGGGATCCCCTTACTTGTCTACAACACCTATTTTTGGCCCAAAGACGATTTGAACACTTTTGGTCATCGCCGGTCCGATCGCTTAGGATGGCCGGTCCGACCGATATGGGACCGGCTGGACCGCCAGTAAGGACCGGTCGGACCGCCCTGAGCAAGAAGCTCAGAACTTTGTCGAAAACGCGTGAAACGACAAACCGTAAACGCCATTGCCAATTGTCACATCATCCTAAGATCTGGAGCATATCCCCATGAAATCCACAAGTTCACGCACGCGCGGGCAGGCATGCGCTGATGCTCACGGCGTCAAAGAAAAATGGATGCCGACTTCCACTAGCAGGCATCCGCACACGCGCAAGACGCAAGCACGCGAAAGCACTGGCGATGGATTTTCTCACGCGTGCGCCAACGGAATCGGCAGGCGCCGAACGGCAACACGACGTCCACGCGGTGGCGCACAGAGGCTGGCGAAGGCACAGCTCCCTGGCGGCGCACGGGAAGAAAATAAACCAATGTGGCGGCTAGGGTGGAGAAAAAAACTGCTAGGGTTTTCTAGAACCAATGCTCCCCACGATTTATATAGCTCTAAAAATACTCTAAAATATCCTATTTTCACGTATTCTATTTGATTAATTACGCACCGGCCCTTAAGACGTTATTCTTAATATTATTATTTTTAGAATATTACATTCTACCCCCCTTAACAGAATTCGACCCCGAATTCTACTCGCCGTTCTACTCAAATAAAAACTACACTGCTGAAATTAAACAATAAAATAACACGTACCCGACGTGAACAACTCCGGGTATTGCTCGCGCATGCGAGACTCCAACTCCCAACTCGCTTCTCTCTCCGATGCGCCCACATCACCTTGACATATACCAACGTCTTGTGCCTCAAAGACTCGCCTCCGACCTCTCCGTAATCGCGCACCGGATGCGACTCAACCGTGAGATCTTGCTCAATAGTCGTGCTCCAATGAAATCTTATGCTCGGGTCTCTCAAAAATTTCTCAAAGATCGAGACGTGAAACACATTAGAACCCCACGCATGGACTCGGGAAGGTCCAGCGTAAGCTAACTTCCCAATTCTTGTAATAACCGAGAACGGTCCAACGCACCTCGGGCTAAGCTTCCCTTTGGTACCGAACCGAACAATACCTTTAGTGGGAGACACTCTCAAGAGCATCTGGTCACCCACCGCAAACTCCAAGTCACGCCTCCTCACATCAGCATAGCTTTTCTGTCTACTCTGAGCTGCCAACAAATTCTGCCTCACCATGGCCACACGCTCAACGGTCTTCTGAATCCAATCCGGACCCAAAATTGCCTTCTCTCCAACTGCATCCCAACAAAGTGGCGATCTGCACTTCCGCCCATAGAGAACCTCGAATGGCGCGGCTCTAATACTGGAATGATAACTATTATTATAAGCAAACTCTGCAAGTGGCAACTGGTCCTCCCAACTACTCTTCCAAGACAAAACGCAAGACCGTAACATGTCCTCCAAAGTCTGAATAGTACGCTCTGACTGCCCAACCTGGCTCTGATACCATCTGTAACACCTTAACCCAAAATCGGCTCAATGCCCAGCCCACCGTATGGACTCAACACACATAGCACCTCACTTACACTTTCGTCCTCGCTTCATGTAAAAGGGTTAACCCGGAGGTGCTACGTTTGGATCCAACATGCATTATATACTAGTACAACTCACTTGAGATAAGCAATGTGGGACTAATCCCACCACACAACTCCTCATGGGCCACATGGGCCACGCTATGAGCAGGCCGGGGTATTACACTCACCCCTTAAAGGGCGACGCCTCGGCAAAGATACCGCATACGCGACAAATGCCCGTAACCACCCCTCGGTACACGTCCGTGCGCCCGGCGTCGGCACATATGCCATGCCATGTGTCCACTCCGCCCACATGTGCCATGCACCATATGCCCGCTTCGCCCCGCACGCGCGTCTGGCAAATAAGGTTGATGCTCGATACCATCTCGTAACACCACGACCTAAAATCGGCTCAATGCCCACCCACCGTGGCGGACTCACGCACACATAGCACCTCACTTACACTTTCGCCCTCGCTTCATGTAAAAGGGTTAACCCGGAGGTGCTACGTTTGGATCCAACAGGCATTATATACTAGTACAACTCACTTGAGACAAGCAATGTGGGACTAATCCCACCACACAACTCCTCATAGGCCACATGGGCCACACTATGAGCAGGCCGGGGTATTACAATGATCTCCTTGCAATTCAATCAAGAACAAGCAAGAAAATCAATAGGGAATAGCACAATTCCATGGGGGTAGACGGTGGCTTGCACAAACCCTAAAACGTGCTAAAAAGCAATATGATAATTTCTTCAAAATTCATGGTGCTACAGTTCAGCGCCTGATGTTGATCACCTAGTAGGCTAGCTGATTCACGTGGTGGCCTGATCTTCATAGTAAGAGCAACGAAGTTTTCCTTTTTTCCCTTGCGCCTAGGGTTCAAGAAGCCTCTCTTCTTCCTTGTGGCCAGCAAAGAGAAATATAGGGTTTCGGTTCCCCCTTGTCTCCTTGAGGCTGTAGATGATTAATGGTAGCAATCGGCTTCTCTCTTGCGGGTAGATGACTTATGGTTTTTGGCCAAACCCTAATTTTCTCCCTTGCTGCGACAAAGGCAATCAACACCAGCCCTTCTTCTTCCTCTTCGTGTGCCAAGAGTAGTTGATCAAGTTGCAATGTACTAATTAGGAAGGTTGCTGATTAGAAGAAATCCAACCAAGAACTCCCCAAATCGTGATTATTGTTCATGAATTGAAAAGAGGAATCGTAAAGATTCGATCGGTGACTTGAGATCAGCAATGCAGCTTCTCAATCCATGGAATCACTACAAACCCTAAGGCCTTGTTTGGCAAGGATGGGATCCATCGGGTTTTGGGCGGGATTGGGATTGAATCCACCGGGATCATCCCGACGGGGGATTTGTTCCCAGCCATTTCCGTTTCGCTGCTAGGCTCAATGAGGGATCAACGTCGTTCCAACCCAATCCCCGGGGGTAAACACACTCATCCGCTTCACGTGGTTTCATCCCAGTCGCTGCGCTTGCGTCTCGTCCCCATCGCTCGCTCGCGAAAAGCGCGCCGCCACTACTTCCCTTTGTCTCTGGCGATGCCTTCTCCTCCTACTCCGGCGGCTGCGCTCAGATCCGACCGGGGTTAGTCTCCTCATCCCTATCCCTCTCCTCCCCTTCCTCTTCCTTCCCCCTTCCTCCTTGGCTTCTAGGGTTTTGCAACTAAGCTCTTTCTTGTAGATCCGACCGGGAGATATAGGAGAACACTGACCGGAGGTGAAGGGCTACGGGTTGCTCGAGGAGCCTCTTCAGGCGTGGGGAATCGAGAAGCCAAAGTGGGAGGCGGTGAAGCATGGTGTTCGGGGTTAGATTTCTATTTTCCTTTTCTCCAAGTTAATTTGTTGTGTGTTCTAGTCACCTGTGGTTGCAAGCTCATTCCAATTCATCCAAGAACAGACTCAGCTGGTAAACCCTCTTGATTGATCTTTTGTCGGCTACCGAATTCCGGCTACAGAGACAGGACAAAAGCTGGATATTGCTGAATTATTTGTCTTGGAGCCATCTGGTTCAGGAGAGCAATATTGGTTACGTGAGTGGGTAGGAGCTTGTGCTAGTTGCTGTACCGAACACATAATGAATTTGCCAAAGCTATAGTCAGTACTTCTACTCACTTGAGTGAATAATTGTTTCCATATTGTATTTGTTGTTAAGTGCTCATCACTTGAGTGAAGAAGCTTTATATGCATGCCCGATTTTGGATGGACTGTTAAGTGCTATTTCTGGAATCATTTAGGATCATTACTGATGTTGGTTGTGCTTGTCCATTGATTCTGTTATCTTTCACAATTCTTCTTCAGGAAATATTGAATGCAAAGCTTGATGATTCGTTGATTGAAGGGGAGTTCCTGATCTGAAATTAGGTAAGTTTGTCTTCATATTTTAAAGATTGTATGTCAATACTATACTAGTTGTAGCCTTGTGCTCTATATTAATACTTGCTATGCATGAGGCATGATTACTTTAGGACCCGTGAATCCATGTGCCTGCATACAACTAACAGCCATAAAATGTGTTAGGTTCTGCTTCTTAGCAACTAAACCAGGCATGAAGCAACTGATCTGAATCTGATCCTTCTTTCCTCGTCGCAAAATGCTGGTTGGATTAGGTTTTATCTTGTGCTGAAAGGGCCAATGCATGGAAAGCATAGTCAGCATGGTAAGTTTCCAAACATTTGTCTAGCTAGCACCTTGTGGAGTTTTTTAAGAATATATGATGATTTATATCTAATTTTGGCTATATATCTAGGATAGAATAGTGTTTGTCATGGGCATATGCCCTTTTGTGCACTATTACTGGTGTTCTATTTTACATGAAAACTTTCTAAAAAATCAATGAATATAAGGTGTCTAATTTTTAATAGTTTGAGGACAAATAGTATTGTCGTTCACGGATATGAGTATGACACTTCTTTTTTCTGATGCAGATCTTCTACTTGTATTATCGTTCACGGATAGTACTTTTGTGGTAAGTTTTTTTTACCACATTACAATTAAAGGACACAAAGTTATTTATTTCAAATGATTAGTTTGCAGATTCATTTGTTGCAAGTGAAAAAACTATGTTGTTTATTTATTTCAAATGATTAGTGGACAAATGGGTACAAGAAGGGTGCTTCGAACTAAAAGGAGGGAAGAGGATGACGACATGATGTTTGTTGTTTTGCCTACTTTACATGTATTGTCTACTAGTACACAAAGTGAAAAAAAACCAAAGCATGCGTCCAGACTACCTAGCAGAGAGCGGCTTAAGGAAATCCTTGAAGGACATGAAATGGATTCTAGAGTTGCATTCCATATGGAGCCAGTGGTCTTTAGGGCAATTGCGAATTATGTTAAAGAGCAGAAACTGTTGAAAGACAGTAGAGGTGTTAGTGTTGAGGAGAAACTTGGATTTTTCATGTTCATGCTCTCCCACAATGCAAGTTTTCAAGATTTACAATTTGAATTCAAACATAGTGGGGAAACAATTCATTGTCATCTTAAGTAGGTTTTCAATACAATTCCTTCTCTCACCTATAAATTTGTCAAGCTTCCTAATGTTGATCAAACTCATTGGAAGATTAGATCAGATCATCGCTTCTTCCCCTACTTTAAGGTGCATAATTTGACATTCGTGTATAAATTAATAATTAGTTCATAAAAAATAAAAACTCATGGATATATTATTTGCCTTGCAGAATTGTGTTGGTGCTATCGATGGTACCCATATTCCTATTACTATAAGTGGAAAGAAGGCTGCTCCGTATAGGAATAGAAAGGGTACATTGAGTCAAAACGTCATGGTAGTTTGTGATTTTGACTTGAACTTCACTTTTATCTCATGTGGCTGGGAGGGATCTGCCACAGATGCTAGAGTCCTTAGGTCTGCTCTGAGTAGTGGCTTTCAAGTACCGGAAGGTCAATTTTTTTATTGTCGATGGTGGTTATGCTAACACACCATCGTTCCTTGCACCTTATCGTGGTATTCGATATCACCTGAAGGAGTTTGGACGTGGTCATCGTGGACCAAGAGTCTACAAGGAGTTATTTAATCATCGTCACGCAAGCTTGCGAAATCACATAGAAAGGGCTTTAGGAGTTGCATTAGTGTTTTGAACACAATGGAAGATCTATCAAATGAAGAGAAAGTAAAAGCCTTTGGTGCATTCAAGGATGCTCAAAACAGAGAGATTTTCATTAGTGCGGAACCTATTACTCGTCTATTGTGGCTGAAAAGTGTGATGGTAAGTGGATAACTTATTTCTTCCATCATATGTTTGTTGTTTCTTATTTCCATTTGTGCTATTGTCATTTTCATATATTAACAGGATCTGTAAGTTTGAGGTCAACAAAGCTTGTGCCTGGTAATATATTTTCATTGGTAAGTCCATGCTGTTTTCATTGGTAATATGTCAAGGACATTGGTTAGTATCATTCCAAATATATATGTATGTAGGACCGTAAAGGCGACTAGGGGGGGTGAATAGGCGCTTTCAAAACTTTCTCGCCTAAATCGAATACAACACGAACTTTACTCCTTTAGCTATGAAAGCTAAGAAGATTAGTAAGCGCCTACGATGGAAGCCTTGTGTTGGATTCGATAAACCCCTCAACCACACGACACAAATAGTGAAAAGAACTCACTGTTCTGATCTGGGTACTGGCGGTCTGACCGGCTACCACGGGCGGTCGGACCGACGGTCAACCAGCGGTCTGACCGGCAACCAACTAGCTGTCGGACCGGTGGATAGGTGTTCGACCCGCAAACCAAAGATCTGAATACATCGGCGGTCGGACCGCCGTTGTAACACCGGTCGACGGTTCATCGAGAATCAAAAACTCCAGCCAAATCCAAAACTAAATTTGATCCAACTTTTGATTCAACCAATAAAACTTGACCAAATTTCGAGCACACCTCCCTAAAGATATTAGAGACCTATTTCTAGCGACGATCCGCCGATCCACTTCGCAGAATCGATCTCTCGAGATTTTACCAAAGAAGTGCACAAACCCTAGAAATATGAAAATCTTGATTCAAGACTTGCTTGTGGGGGTTGATGATCTAGATGACTCTAGGAGTAATCCCACACATCAAAGCAAGATAAAGAAGGCCAAGAGACCAAGCATAAACCTTTGAATCAAGGAAGCACCAAAATCATCCAAAAGGAAGAAGAACACAAAGGGAGCAAATGATCTTTCAATTGAGCATCACAAGATTGTTCGATCACACAAGATGCTTACAAAGCCTCTCCAACAAGGAGGGCAAGAGCTCAACAAGGAGCACACTCCAAACCCTAGTTCTCCTCTCCTCTCCTCCAAACCCTAGAAAAGGAAGAAGGGGCTAAATGAATGCTTACAGGGTTTTCCATCTCCCCCCTTTCTATTTATACTAGAGAGCTAGGGTTTCACTTTTGGGGTCACTTACACATGGGACCCACACACACATAACTATTGAAGCAATCGCCTGCTTCACCACGTGTAGGTTGATCAGCGGTTCTCATCGCGTCGCCAAGCCTCTCTTGTCCGAATCCCATCGGAACCTCCCAGAGACTCACACCGATATCCGCACCGCCTGATCCAACCAGCTGCACCGAACCACCCGTTCGATCCATCTTGTCCATCCTGCACCATGCTTGTGTCACACGACCTCACCCAGATCCCCGATCGCTCGACCTCGGCTCTCCAAGCGTAGTCCCGATCCACTCACCGCTGACGCCGTTGACTCGCAAGCCACCGCACAAAGAATAGACAAACAAACCGTTTCCGGGAACAAGTTCTTCACAACTTGACCCACGTTAGCTCCGCAATGCAATATACATCCAATAAAGCATTGAAGTTCATACAATAAACACAATCAAAATCAACTCAATGCACACTTGGCTAAATTCCAAGTTATTGCCGGCCCGATCACTTCACAGGGCGGTCCGACCGATTCGAGCGATCGGACCGCTCCCACAACGGCGGTCGGACCGGTCAAAAAGACTTAGCCAAAATTCCAGCATGAAATTCCGAAACCTTCTGGAAATTTCAAACGAATAGAACTTTTGATCGGAGCTCCAAAATGATGGGACCACATCCGGAGACTCCCTCACTTGCCTACACAACCTATTTTTGGCTCACCTCCAAAACCTATTTTCATTTTAGGTCGGACCGCCACCATGGCCGGCCGGATCGCTTCCGGGCGGTCCGACCGCCGATACCACCGGGCCGACCACTTTGTGGTCCGACAAATTGGAGCAAACCCGAAAACGCGAGATTTTGCAAACCAACAACGCCATTGCCAATTGACTCATCATCCTGAGATCGTGCACATATCCTCACGATATCCACAATCTCCCCCTTGATGAACACATTGGCAATTTTCAAGAAAATGTGGTTTTTCGAAATGAAAAGTAAAACTTCATTGCTGCATAAAGGCACAACTTGGTCCAAAAGCAAGAAAAAGCCTAGGAACCGACCAAGCTGGCTTCAGAATAGTATAAGCAAGTGAGATAAGGCAATGAAAGCACCAAAGAATTCAATTTCCAGAAAGTAGCCAAAAATCTCACTTAGGTCCAAATGAAAGACAATTTTTCTATTTGACCTTTGATCACTGTGAGTCTTCTTCAAATGCAAATGAAATCATGAAAAGGCAATAGAACCATAAGACTTAACTCACTATGATCACAAATTTTCAAAAGGTTCAAATTTTTTATTTTATGAAGTTCTTATATATTAAACCTTAAGTATGAAACCAAAAGCTCCAACAAAGATTTTCTTCACAATCTTTCTCCCTTTGACAATGAATTCATCAAGATGCATGAAAAGAAAGAGCATGAAGGAATGACTTTATTTTTGAACTTTAGTAAAAAGGAGCCATGACCATTATACATGAAGACAGTACAAGTATTATACCAAGCCATATAAAGAGTAGACGCTATATTCAATCATGGCAAAACATGTACTACAAAGCTAAAACCAAGATAGCAGCAATCTGAGATTAACAGAATTAAAATCATGAAAGGTTGCTCAATATCATAGATTCACTCAAAGCAACCAAAAATGAGTCAAGCCATGTCTATAAGTAAAAAGAGACTCAAAACAAGAATTGAGGCATTTTGAGCATTAAGAGAAATCTTTTGAAGCAAAACTCAAGCACTTAGCCCTTTTTGGGCAATTTTTCTTTTTCTCCCTTTTTTTACTGTGCTAGATCTCAAGCCTTGCCGCGACCATCTCAAGCGATAAGCTTAAAAGAATGATCTAGGTCATCCAAAACTCCCCCTGAGTTCATGCCTAGTGCAATGGCAAGCCGTCTCATGAGAAAGGATTGGTGAGATCAGTTTTTTCGCACAGAAAATCTCATTTTTCATTTGCTTGACTTAATAAGATAAAAAGCTCATTTTTCATCTCAAAATAAGTTCAAGACTCAATTCAACCTGTAAGACATGGCGAGAGTCATAAGAGGATCACTAGAGCAAAACTAGTCACAAGATCCAACAAGACATGATTTGATTCAATTTGCTCACAGATATAAAGCTAGCAAGGCAAAAGCTAAGCAAAACACGAAAGGCCATAAAAGAAGTCTAGCAGACTATCACTTGATATGACAAGGTATAGAAGATGGAATCAAGTCATACAAGGATAATAATCAAAGCTCCACTAATTTTATTATACAATGCAAGACAAATGAATTGAAACATGCATTATGATACAATGAATGCAAAAAGAGCAACTTCCCCCTCAAAACAGCCCAATAGGACTAATAACCCCTAACTCTCCCCGCAAAGCAGCAAAACGAGAAGAATCAAGAGCTTTAGTGAAAATATCTGCAAGCTGTTGCTCAGACTCTACAAAGTGAAGCACAACATCACCTTTCTCAACATGGTCTCTCAGAAAATGAAATCGAATATCAATGTGTTTAGTCCTGGAATGTTGCACTGGGTTTTTGGCAATATTAATTGCAGAAGTGTTGTCACAGAAAAGAGCAACACTTCCCAAAGATAACCCATAGTCCCGCAGCGTGGATAAAATCCAGAGAACCTGAGAGCAGCCACTGGCGGCAGCTACATACTCGGCCTCACCAGATCAGGCAATGTAAGACTGTTTTCTAGAAGACCAAGAAACGAGAGATGTGCCCAAGAAATGACAAGTGCCAGAAGTACTCTTCCTATCCACTCTACACCCCGCAAAGTCAGCATCAGAAAATGCTCGAATTGAGAGAGCAGAAGAGGAAGAATACCAGAGTCCAAAATCAAGCGTATCTTGAAGGTACCTGAATATGCGACGTACTGCTTGACGATGAGAAGCACGAGGGGAAGCCTGAAAGCGAGCGCACAGATATACAACGAATTGTATGTCCTACCTCGTACAGAAGATAGAGGAGGAGCCAATCATATCGCGGTACTCCTTCCGTCCACGGACTCTCCATCCTCATCGTGGTCCAAAGACGGTGGTTGTAGCAATGGGAGTAGACATTGGCCTACTGCTTCCCATATTGAAGCGCCGAAGAAGGTCCTTTGTATACTTACTCTGGTGAACGAAAGTGCCTTCTTTCAGTTGCTTGATTTGTAGGCCAAGGAAGAATGTCAGCTCTCCCATCATGCTCATCTCAAACTCACTGCTCATCGAATCTAAAAATCTGGACACCAAAGCATGAGAAGAACCACCGAAAATAATATCATCCACATAAATCAAACCAATAAGAAATCACCGCCATGCACGAGAGTGAACAAGGTTTTATCAACCATTCCCATTTTAAAATCATTTTCAAGCAAGAAACTCTTAAGCCATCATACCAAGCTCTAGGAGCTTGTTTCAATCCATACAGGGCTTTAGAGAGTTTAAAAACATGGTTTGGGAATTTTTGATTTTCAAAACCAGGAGGTTGCTTGACAAAGACCTCTTCTTCTATGAAGCCATTCAAGAAAGCACTTTTAACATCCATTTGAAAAAGCTTGAAACCCTTGGATGTTGCAAATGCTAAAAGAATGCGAATGGCCTCCAATCTAGCTACTGGAGCAAAGGTCTCTTCAAAGTCTAAGCCCTCTACCTGGGAAAAACCTTGAGCTACAAGTCTAGCCTTATTGCGAACAACCAATCCATCCTCACTTTGCTTATTTTTAAACACCCATTTTGTTCCAATAACATGAGAATCAGAAGGTCGCTCAACTAAAGTCCAGACTTTGTTTCTTTCAAAATTCTCAAGCTCTTCATGCATGGCATTGACCCAAGAGGCATCAGATAAAGCATGGGTGATATCTCGGGGTTCAAAAGAAGCGACAAAAGCGGAATGTGCATGAGAATCAGGAGAAATAAACCTGGAGCGAGTGACTCGCTCTTGAAGATCCCCAATCATCTACTCAGGTGGATGTTGTCGCTGTATGCGAAGAGGTGCTTCTGGTGCAGACGTGGCCTCTACCTCATGAGTTGTGGAGGTAGGAACAGAGCCACTCAGATCGTCGGTGGGGATAGGAGGAGGCTGCTCAGCTGAAACTGACGTAGTAGTAGCAGGCTCTCCACCCCTCTCAGAGGTAGCTGGAGGATGGTTTGGTTCTTCATCCTCAGAGTCATCATCGATTTAAAATGCTTCCTTGAATTTCGTGAACCTGTGTACAAGCATCGGGTCTAGTACTGTGACTAGCCTCATCAAAAGTGACTTCAAGTCTCAACAATTTTGTTAGTATCAACATTAAAAACATGATAGCCACGAGAATGAGCAGGATATCCAAGAAATATGCCATCAAAACATCTAGACTCAAATTTATCAAGATTGCCATGTTTAAGAATGAAGCACTTGCAACCAAAAATCTTGAAATGAGAGACTTTGGGAGAATGACCAAATCTAAGCTCATAAGAGGTCTTCCCAACCACAGATCTCAAGAAAACCCTATTGGAGATATAACAAGCGAGAGAGATCGCCTCATTAAAATCTCCTAGGAGTAGAATGCTCATCTAGCATGGTCCGAGCCATCTCTACAAGGGTTCTGTTCTTCCTTTCTACAACACCATTCTCACGAGGAACTCTAGGAGAAGAAAACGATGCTCAATTCCCTATCGCAAGTAAGGTAGAAAAGAAGAATTCTTGAACTCTATCCCATTGTCACTCCTAATGGCTCTCAAAGCTCCAGGTATATCAACAGCAATTCTAAGGACCAAATCTCTAAAGAATCCAAATGCTTCGTCCTTAGAAGCAAGAAAATAAACCCATGAATACCTGGAGTAATCATCCACAACCACCAGCACATACCATTTCCCACCACCGATCAACTCTAGAAGGACCAATCAGATCTAAGTGAAGAAGCTTTCCCAGTCCATCACCATTACCAAAGTAAGAGGTGGGTGGGAAGCGACACCATCTTACCATGTCTACTGTGGTGAGCACACAAGATCTCTAATGACCTTCACCTAGGCAAACCTCTAATCAAGTCCTTGCAACCGACTCTAGACAAATGATCAAAACCTATATGCCCAAGTCTACGATGCCACAAAACAAGGTCAAGAGAATCGAGGCTACAAGACACCTAGGATTGAAATCAAGAAATATCAAATTTGCACAGTAAGATCTTCTCAAACTGAGATCTCAAAACAAGCTCACCCGAGGAATCTAGAACTCTACACTCACCTCTCTTAAACCTCACTTCTAGACCCTCATCAAGCAAATGAGAAATAGATAGAAGATTATACCTCGACTTACTTACCAAAGCGACGCCTTTTAACATGAACTTGTCGTTGACGCGCACACGGTGCCCTTTGCAATCCTTCGGTCCCAGAGAAGCATCCCCAAATGTAATCAATTCGTTGCGGATGCACGTGTGAGGAGGAGAACCATCTAGAATCTCCGGTCATATGTCGAGAACACCGAGTCAACAAGCCATATGTCCTCCTTCCTCGCACGACGGACCTAAAAGCACAATCGAAAACATCCGTGCCTCAAGATCAAGTTAGTGATAAATGATCGAGGAATCCAAAGATCGAGAAGCACGATGTCCGGGAGCAGAGAGAAATAGCGTAAACATGATCGAGTAAAATCATAAGGATGCACATGAGAACCACCTAGACCTCTCCAAACGATCTACCAAAAGATCGATACTCCCCTGCCTAGGTGCTACCCGTGGTCTCTCCTCACGATGTCCTAATCCAACACGCCTAGACCCACCAAAAGAGTCTACAAAATTCTCTACAAATCTAGGCCTATGTGTGGTGCGATAAACAGTCGCCTAGCTCTAGAGACTACAATGGAGAAGGGACTCCTCTAATGGATCTTAGGACGCCATCCTCTCTTTTCTCTCAAGTTTTGCTCTCCTAAGGTAACTCAACAAGATGGCCTTCTTTCTTGCGTAAGGTGCAATGGTATCGACCTTTGAGAGGTCCATGCATGAATGAGTGAAAGCACCTTTCTTGCCAGAAAGAGTTTGAGAAAAACCAGCGGATTTGAAAACAACCCTAGATGGCTTAGGAGGTTCTAGCTCAAACAAACCATTCTTCACAACTCTAGCAATCCTAGGTGGGTTTTTCTTGGAATGCTCTAGGGGATTGAAACCTAGACCACTATTTTTCACGCCACCTTGGATTGATCAAGAATCATGTTGAGTTTCTTTTTCCCACTTGAAAACTTCTCAAGAGTTACCTTGAGGTAATCATTCTCTTTCATTAAACCCTCACATCTAGTGCACTTGCTAGACTTGATTACCTCATTGCTCTTACTCTTAAGAAGGGCCACTTCAACTTTGAAGGCCTCACAAGACACACAATAGGATTCTCTAATCCTATTCAATCGCTTCCTTAAATTTGACTCTAAATGCCTCTTGAATCGATTAATCATGGTTTCAACTTCAAGATTTAAAGCACAAGAGTTAGAATCAATAACTTTCTTAGAAGCAGTAAAAGACATGGATCTTTCAATTTTAGCCTTTTCTTCAAGGGTCTTGTTTAAGGCTTCAATCTCAATTGTAAGCTTGGGACAATTTTCACAAGATGCAACTCTAGAGTAAACTAGCATTTCTTTCATCTCTTGCATCTTAATCTTATTATTCTTACAATGAGAGCATGTGTGACTAGCATCAAATTTTTGCAATTCTTTTAAGGAGCTATCCAGTTTTAATTCAAGCAAAGCACAATTTGAGCAAGTTAAAGGGATAGCTTCCATGGCGCTCACATCAAGTGAAATGGCATCTAAGCAAGCGTAACTAGACTTGAGAGATTCTAGTTCATCGAGAGCATCTTTAAGTTGATTAGTGACAGAGGAATGAGCAGATTTCAAGCTTGTCAAGTCATTAAGCAAGCTAGTGCAGATTCACAAATATCATCGATTAATAGATTTAAGCCTAACAACTTCTAGGTTCAAATTATCAATCATAATATCCTCGCTTCTTAATCATTTTTACTTGCTTATGCAATTTCGCTCAAAGAAGCACCAACGCCCTTTTCATGTCAAGAATAGAAGGGCATACCTCATCACGATCACTAAAAGGATCCTCATCGTTGGAGGAGTCATTGCCGTGGTGTTTTTGCCATGAAACACATGCCTGAAGTCACGCGCCTTCTTCTTGCCACGAGAGTCACTCGCCGCCCTCTGCTTCCGAGTCCACATCGCTCATATTGACATTCTCTAGAGCGGCAAGGACCCTACCGACAAACTTGTGATAGTTTGTCTTCTTGGGTTTAGCATCCTCTCCGGGATGTCTTCGTGTCTCCTTCTCCTCCTTGCCCTTTAGCTTGGGCACTGGAGCGAATGTGGTTTGGCTCACCACATTCAAGCACGTGATAGGTCCACTTCTCCTCCTATTCCTCACCTTGTTATACGCTCTTGTGAATTTGGTGGAAAGGAGGGCTAAGTCATCCTCGGGACGTTTCTCTAGTTGCTCATCACTTAAAGAATGTAAAGCAGATAATGAAAAACCAGATGAGCTACAATCAAGAGACTCTGAAGCACAACCCTTGGATTTGTCGACCACTAATGCCATCGACTCTGTCTTGGGGAGACGCGAGATAAAATCAATCTCATGCGTCTTCAACCTCGAGTAAAGCTTATCCATGGTAAGCTCACTCATGACAAATGTTGTCATTGATGGAAGTGATCTTCATTCCCCAGACCTTCACATCAAGAGCACCCAGAAGCTGGCGTGCATTTTTAGATTCAGAAAATATCAAGTCAACAGCGCGAAGATCATGAAGAATCTTAGAGAATCTTCCCCACAGCTCATCCAAAGACTCACCAGGCCTTTGCTCAATCTTTGAGTATACTTTCTTGAGCTGTTCTCGCCTCACTTCCTTGATCGCAGTGGACCTGTGATTTCCGGATTATTGCTTATAATGATCAGTCACCACTTGACCCTATCATCATAAGCATAATAACTCAGGACGCCGAGGAATGTATACTTCCAGTGCAAGATACACCCCTTCACAAAAGTTCATGCATCAATTCCACTCAATCACATAGAACCGAAAGCACGTAACAAAATAAAGACATACATAATAATATTCAAGAGTAATTATAATAAAGAGGCCAACCGCCAACAGATAAAAATTACGAGCAATGAAGCAAAAGTGCCATAAGATGGCGATAAACAAAGAGCCCAACGGTGTGCCTTTTACCCACAAGGCAACCGACTGTGCCGCAATAGCCAGTCGAACTCAAGAAGACATCTCACGTAAGTGAAGCCCTTGGGGCTCACCTTCTTCCTCTGCAAACAAAAGCACCTGAAAGAAAAGTGGGTGAGTACTTTGAATGTACTCGCAAGATATATAAGAATGATAATGATCTATACGATAACAATATGCAAGCGTATTTAAGTGGAGCAGCTAGGATCAAGTTTGCAAGCATAAAGCAAGTTTTATTTGCAATAATGTAATAGATTGAAGGCAATTTTGCAATCTGATTTTATTTGACAAAAACAGAGTAAACAAGTATCAACAACAAGAAATAAATTCTGTAGTGACTAAACCATTAGTCACCACAACAATAGCATGAATTACCCATTCATGCCAACCATGTCAAATTTTAATTTAAAAAGGTTGTAGTCTAGTTCTTGCACGACCTTACCAAGCATGTCCATAACCTAGGACGAGGCTATTCGAATAGTTTTATCCCTGCAGGGTGTACCAACTTACCCACATGCCAGACCGCCTTTTTGCCACATGATTAAGCACACTTCCTTTGGTATGCCGGCACGGCTAAGTCCTACGAGACGTTTCCAATCTTATGTATTAACTTCGAGTCGCCCATATGGATAGAAACCCATACGTTGTGTCGGGGTCGTGGCCCAGCCTCGGACAACTACCCCTCACTGTAAAGCCTCTGACAATCATGCGCCCCTCGAGGTGGAGAGTCCATCCCTAAACTCCACCACCGCACACCCAAACACAAGAACACAATTCCTTTTTCACACAACACACACAACGCTCCTCCTGCGACTCGGAGATAACACACTCCAAAGTACTAGGTCAAGAGGGGTCCCATATAACCCTCATGTGGTTAGTACGCAAAAGCGCTTGGCTTAGTGACACAAGTAACTCGGTCCTTAGGGACCTGGGCACCTTTCCTTGTCACACCCAACAATCACACCAACATGCCATTGTGCCCAAGTCAAACCATTTTGTTTCATTTTCGGTTTTACAAAACAAAAGCATAAGGTGCTGAACCAAAATAAACAAAATGATTTGTGTGATCAAGGTCATCGACTAGGTCGATAACCGCCCAATTCTACCTGTAGCTAAGCATTTCTAAGCATGACATCGCAAAGACAAGAAAAGAGCATAATTAAATCACCGGCTCTAATTCACCAAATGATGATAATAACTTATGGTTGTGGCAGGATAACATTTTAATGGCAACAATGCATTAGGAATAGCTACCTCTAAACAGGCAAAAATAATTGGACACAAAAGCAATGCATACATATAGTTTGTAAACAAGATATTAGACTTTGAAAGTAATGGGACATTTATGGTCAAATATCTTGCCTTCTGAAGCTCATTGTTTTGTTTGCAGAGGATCACTCTCGATATGATCAATATTGTCGCAACCTATCGAAAGAACCAACAAGAACCAAAAAGGCGAAATATCAAAAGATGCAACAGCAAAACTCAGCAAAAGTTCTCAAATTTTTACAGTAGAAAGAACATAATTTTTATGAACTAAAGCAACAAGAACCAATTGATTTGGATTCTCAATGCAAAAGTTATGGCCAAAACAATTTCAATCGGCGAAAAGGAAAAACATCACTATTCACCTAAGCAATGATTTTAGTGAAATTTTCTAGAATGACACGGCTACTGAAATTTTTATGATAAATCAAGCACCTCATAAGATGAACAGCCCCACTGGATTCATCTCATTTGGAGCTTGCAATAATTAGTTATGAGTTTTCTAAGATCCACTATTTTTCATTGTAAAGATAATCGCTTAAAGCTTACTTTTAAAATAAATCTTTTACGCTATCGCGACAAATGAGCAACCTATACTGAAATAAGTTTACTAAGAATGAAAAATAATGGCACTGGTTTTATCATTTTTGAAGTTACGTAAAATTACTTATGAATTTTGGAAGATAAAACTATTTTTCAGCTTGATAAATAACTCTACCCGAGAAATATAACTCGGATAAACGACGTGGAAGAACATGGGCGAAGATCATTGATCCAACAGCCCACACGCAACAGAGCTTAACGCGCCAACCCTAAGCATCGACCGTTGGATGAAAGATGAACGCACGGATGCCAAGGATGTTCGGCGGTCCGAACGCTCACACGCGTCGTGAACCGTTGATCTTGGATCCAACGGTCCACGCGATTGAACCGCTCGGACGGTCCGAACGCTCCTCCGAATCCGATCGTTGATCGAAAATCGGACGCCACGCCGCGATGACCTAGCGCCGCGCGTCCGATCACGGCCACAAGAATCCGGCGATTGATCTAAAATCCTACGGCTCAAACTCAACGATAATCAAAGCTCTCGCTTTTCGTCCGACAACGAAGATCGACCAAAGAACAGAGGCGGCCCGACGATCGCGCCGTGACTCAAGCAAAAATAGCGAAATCTAAAGCTACTACGATGATCGCAATAGCATGGAGTACCCATCAAGCAAGGAATTGGGCAGAGATGGACTTACCGGAGCTGGAGAAGACAATAACCAATTTTTCGGCCGAAAGAGGGGAAAAACCAAATTGATAAGATTCCTGCGGGAGAAACCCAAATTGATTAAGGGTTACTGATCACCGAGGTGAGAGGAATCGAGAGGAGCAAGAATGAAAGGATGAAGCCCAATGGTACCGCCTTCACCGAAAAGCTTGAAACTTCGGCAATGGCGGCAATGGCGATGACAAAGAACTGAGGCGATAAAGCTCAAATGGACCTCCAGTACAGATGCTAAAGCTCAGTGGTGCTCAAAGGAGGCTAAGGAAGCAATGAAGAAGCTTATATAGGCCGAGAGAACAAAGGAGGAAGCAATGCAACTTTCGGTCAAAAGCTTGTCAGTCAAACGGCCAAGGGATGGGGCGAGTGCACAGAGGTAGAAGACGACTCAACAGTGTGGCAAAGACTAGCATTTAATGCTCAAAGACGCTGGCGAACGATGGAGGTGACAATGCACCGTGGTTGCTTTGTCGCGCACGCTTCGCTGACTTCGCCGACGACGTGAGCGAGAGGAAGACGAAAAGAGGACGGCCGCTCGATCCCATAGGATTCCAATCGATGCGGCTACGCGCTCAAACGCCGGCTATTCGGTTCGGTGGCCCGACCGTTCCATCGCTTGTCGACCTCACGATCAAGATCCAACGTTGGTTATCACCGCACCTCTCGGACGGTCCGAACATCCCCTTCCATCGCGCCGCTGATTTGGATCCTACGGTTCACGTTGCGCGAGGCGTTCGGACGGTCCGAACGCTCACGCGATCGTGAGCCGCTCGATGCCGATCCAACGACGCTGCAACGCCGCGCCAAACGATCGAGCCGATGCGCTTAGTTGATGAACCAAATCAAGTGGCTCGAGCCCGAGTCCGATCGAACCCGAGGAACAAGTGAAAACCGGTTAGGGTTTGAAATTGAATAAGCGATCTTTGGAGGAATTATTTGGGGTAGCAAACAAACTCCAAAATTTATGAAATTTTAATCGAGATTGCTAACAGTGGGAAGAACCTTATATAAAATTTTCAGAGACTTTTATGCACTGCATTTTCTCTAAAAATTCCAGAAGGCTATTTTAGGAGTTTGACTAATGTTTGACTTGCCTCAAAATTATCAAATAATTTCTGAAAATTATGAAATAATTACGAGGTGTTAAACATCTCTCCTAGGTCCAATGAAAATTATTTTGAGGGTTGGGCACCAGGTTTCCATTGAGGAGATTTATGACTTGAATTTAATTGGGGAAATTTTGAGTTTTAATTTCCACCAATTAAAGGAAAGAGGTTTCAAACACTGTAACAATACATGAGGCAACAAAAGTTTTAATTTATCCTCATTTTTATTACATTTGAAACATAAACCCAATTTGGGATGTTACAAAACCTCCCCCTTACGTAAAAATCGCGCCCCGAGATTTGACTCTCTCCGCAAAGAAAGAGGGGTACTCTGCCCGCAGACGATCTTCCCTTTCCCAAGTGGCTTCATCTTCAGAATGGTTCGACCATTGAACTTTGAGGAACTTGATGGCACGATTCCTCGCTCTTCGCTCACCTCTTCAAGGATGCGAGCAGGTGCTCCTTGTAGGTCAAATCTTCCCGCACATCAAGAGTTTCCAACGGAGCTTCCTCGCTTGGAACGCGAGGCACTTCTTGAGCCGGATACATGGAACACATCATGCACCCCTCAAGTGCAGCAGTAACTCCAACTTGTAGGCGATAGCCCCTTCTTCTCGATGACTCGGTATGGACCGACATATCGAGGAGCCAACTTGCCCTTGACGCCGAATCGCTGATGACCCCTCAAAGGAGAGACTTTGAGATAAACAAAGTCATTCGGCTCAAAGCTCAACTCACGACGACGACGATCTGCATAGCTCTTTTGCTCGATCGAGCCGTAGGCGCAACCGATCTCGAATCAATCAACTCGCTCTCGGCTTCATTGATTGAGTGCAGGCCAAAGAATGGTCTTTCACCGGTTTCTGCCCAATTCAGCGGTGTTCTGCATTTTCTGCCATACAAAGCCTCGAAAGGTGCCATTCCAAGACTAGCTTGGAAACTGTTATTGTAGGAGAACTCGGCGAATGGCAAACATTTCTCCCAATGCTTTCCATAGGAGAGAACACAAGCACGGAGCATGTCTTCCAATACTTGGTTGACTCTTTCACCGCCATCGCTTGGGGATGATATGCGGTCTTGAAGGTGAGATGGGTTCCCATCGCCTCTTGCACACTTTGCCAAAAGCGAGAGGTGAAAAGAGAACCCGATCCGAGACAATTGTCTTGGGTACACCATGTAAGCTCACGATCACGGGCAATGTAGAGATCCGCCAAAAGACCTACACGGAGATCCGCCTTGATCCGAAGGAAGTGCGCCACCTTGGTTAGCCGATCAATGACAACCTGATGGCATCATTGCCCTTGGATGTGCGAGGCGCACGGTGATAAAATCCATCCCGATCGAATCCCACTTCCATTCGTGAATAGGCAAAGGTCAAGCAGCCCTGCTGACGCCGATGCTCGGCTTTGACACGACGACATACGCCGCGCTCGAAGAACGAACCTTGCGATTTCCGCTTCATTCGGTCCACCGTAATCTTTGCCGAGGTCTTGATACATCTTCGTGGCCCCGTGGATGAATAGACAACGGAGAGTCATGAGCTTCGGAGAATCAAGTTCCGCAATTCCACGATCTTCTAACAACCAGCGTGATCCGAACCAAATGACCCCATGGTCGCCCTCGTAAAAGCACTTAGCGGAGCCACTCGATATTTTCCTTGATGTGACTCACACCGACATCCGATCAAGTGCAGCCTTGATTTGGTCCTCCAAGGTTGGTTGCACAACCAAAGCAATGAGAGAACCCCGCTCAACCACTCCCAAGTTGAGCCGCTGAAATTCTTCATGAAGGGTCGGTCACGCTCCAAGACCATTAAGGAATTGCAATGAACCTTGCGATCGAGAGCATCGGCCACAACATTTGCCTTTCCGGATGATATTGAAGACCCATATCATAATCCTTGATCAATTCCAACCACCTTCTTTGCCTAAGGTTCAGATCTGGTTGGGTGAACAAGTACTTCGCACTCTTGTGATCTCAATATACTTCGCAACGACACCGATGAGGTAATGCCGCCAAATCTTTAGTGCATGGATCATCGCAGCTAACTCCAAGTCATGGGTCGGATAATTAAGCTCATGAGGCCGCAATCGCCTCGATGCATAAGCCACCACCGCCCTCTTGCATAAGAACACAACCGAGCCTCGGCGAAGCGCCGCAATAGACATCGAAGCTTGGTGGACATCGGAAGAACAAGAATCGAGCCGTGGTCAACCTCCTCTTGAGTTCTTGAAAGCTCTTCTCGCAATCGAGACCACACATACGCCCCGCCCTTCCGAGTAACTCGGTCATTGGCTTGGCAATTTTGGAGAAGTTCTCAATAAAGCGACGATAGTATCCCGCTAAACCGAGAAAACTCCTCACTTCAGTGACTGACTTCGGCTGGACCCATGATAGCACATCATTGACCTTGCTAGGATCAACAACACCGGATCTTTGAAAGAACATGACCCAAGAATGCCACTTCCTTCAACCAAAACTCGACTTGTCGAACTTCGCATAAAGTTGATGTTCGCGAAGTTTCCCAACACTAGCTTCAGATGTTCAGCATGCTCCTCAACATCCCTCGAATAGATGAGGATATCATCGATAAAGACAACCACAAACTTGTCCAAATACTCCATGAATACCATGTTCATAAGATTCATGAAAAGAGCAGGAGCATTGGTCAAACCGAAGGACATAACGGTATACTCGTATAATCCATAACGAGTAGAGAAAGCCGCCTTCGAATGTCTTCCGATCTGATTCGACTTGATGATAGCCCAACCTCGATCAATCTTGGAGAATACCCGAGCACCGGTCAATTGATCAAGAGGTCATCAATCCGAGGCAGGGGATACTTGTTCTTCACCGTCACGGCATTCAACGGACGGTAATCAACACACATCCGCAGAGTCTTGTCTTTCTTCTTCACAAAGATAACAGGACAACCCCACGGTGATGAGCTCGGCGAATAAAACCCTTCTCTTGAAGCTCGCCAAGCTGCTTCTTGACTCCTCCAATTCATTTGGAGGCATTCGACACGACCTCTTTGAAATAGGGCGGCACGGAAGCAACTCAATGACGAATTCGATGTCTCTCACGGAGGCATCCCGCAGATCTTCGAAACACATCGCTGAACTCACACACCACGGGACTTCATGAATCTCCATGGTTGGCTTGGCTTCAAGTGCATATAGGTGTGGTTCTTGCAACTTCGTAAAATTCCCACTTGACCGCCGACGGCTCGTGAGGGAAATGAACCTTCCGCGCAATCGATTTGTCCCTATGTTGAGACAACCAATCCATGCCAAGTATCACATCCAACTTTACAAAGATTGAGGAGAATAAGATTTGCCAAAATCTCACTCCTCCAATCTCAATCAAAACACCCGGCATTCATTTTCACTCTCATTACCGAATTTGAGAATGAATAATCAAAGGAACATGCGGGGATCACCGAAAGATCACTAAGTGCAGCAAAGACTCGATATAAACGAGTGAGAAGCCCCGAATCAAATAAAACGTGAGCCGGTGAGAGTTAACGAAAAGTGTACCCAACACGACGCCGGGTGCATCTCGAGCTTCCTCGGCCGAGATAAGGTTGACTCGCCGCTTCCCACATTTGGGGCCTTCGATCACGACCACTCCCTTGCCCGCGTCCTCCATTAGGACGAGGGCCGCTCGATCTTCTTAGGGCAATTATTAGCATAATGCCCTTGTCGTGGCAGAAGAAACATACGACATCCGCGGCGGGGTTGCGGATGCCTCGGCTGTCCCGCAGTGCACGGATCGGGCACGGCTGCGGTGGGCGTGGAACGAACGCCGTGCCCTCGGTGGTGCTGCAATCGGGAGGGGCGCGCACCGAGCTGGTCCGCCATACGGACGAGGAGCAACGCTGGATGCCTTCGGGCCTCCCACTTACGCTTGCGAGTCGCCAAGTGCCCTCGCCTTATGCTCGGCGATGATGGCCTTGTCGACCAAGGTCCGAAGTCGGGAAGTCAACAATAGATAGCTTGTCCCAAGCTCCTCGGACAAGCCATCCATGAACTTCTCTGCTTTGCCTCATCTGTAGGCACATCCTCGGGAGCATACCGAGAAAGATGGTTGAACTCATGGAGGTACTCGATGGATTTGCGCCCTGGAGCGCGAAATTCCTTCTTCTTCAACTTCATCAATCCGGCGAGGACATGAGCCCTCCGGCGGCGCGAACTCCGCCAAGTGATAGCCCGCCCTCGTCTTTGCATGGCAAGGAAGTTCTCCCACCATGAGAGTGCCGCCTCCACCGATGGGAGGCGACAAAGTGCCTTCTCGTGATCCTCGGCATCGAGCGATGTTGAGCTTCCGCTCAGCGAGGCGCAGCCACCATCCGCGTCGAGTGGGTCCTCTGACCTCGAGAAGGTGGGTGGTGAGTCGAAGAACTCCGAGAGTCCTCCCCTCTGCGGGTGGCCACCTCCTCCCCGATCCGAGGCACCGGAGATGTTGGAGGTGTTCCGCAATCACCTCCGAGATCCGTGTCCGTCCATACGGTTCCGCTCGATCGAAGCGAGCACCTCACCATGGTCGGAGGAGGTGGAAGTTCCTCATCCCGATCCTCTGGCGCCCCTCGCGCTACGAGTACGACCACCATCCTTGCATCAAGGCGAGTTAGAAATGCAATCTGAGAGCTATAACGAAGGGATAGCAAAGGTAAGCTATCCACTAGGGATTAGTATATGTAATCCTAACCCTACTTCAACCCATAACCCGCAATAAAACGAACTCCAAATAGTTGCAAAGAGGCATAAGATCCATGCAAAACTCATAAGACACAAGATCCAACTCTCGATCGACTAACTTGTATTAAATGAACAAGTAGTCGTTTTGAGAAGAAAATTTCGAATACTACCAAAAGCTTATTGCATGGAAAATTCGGGTAAAACCAATTTAGAGAGCATTAGTCACAAGATATAGGATATCACTTCTTACCCTTTTAGCCCCATAAATTTTAGTTGATTAAACTCTCATTTTCTACCTCACTAGAAACCATCGAGCTTGCTGTCCGGAAATTGAGGTTGCTGTAGCGATTTTGCATCCAAGCTTCCAAATAAGTCTTCTATTCTAGAAACTTCAAAATCGCACACTTCAATTTGCCAAACTCAAGGTGGTTCCCAAACCCATTTAATCGATAACACTACCTTTGAAGAGGAGATGAGAGGAAAACAACTTTTAAAACTCAAATTAGAGCAAGATGAGATGAGAAAGCTAAGATAGGTAAGGAGTAAAATCGAGAACTCCTTAAGCTTTCACAAATCGTTTCATACTTGAAAATAGGGTTTTCCAAACATCCTAAAGACGACCAAGCTAGCGGCTTCTATGGTCGATATGGCTCGATACCAACCTCTTGTGACGCCCGGGATTATTAAGCTTATAATGATCACCACCACTTGACCCTATCATCATAAGCATAATAACTCGTGCCGAGGAATGTATACTTCCCAGAGTGCAAGATACACCCCTCTCACAAAAGTTCATGCATCAATTCCACTCAATCACATAGAACCGAAAGCACGTAACAAAATAAAGACATACATAATAATATTCAAGAGTAATTATAATAAAGAGGCCAACCGCCAATGATAAAAATTACGAGCAATGAAGCAAAAGTGCCATAAGATGGCGATAAACAAAGAGCCCAACGGTGTGCCTTTTACCCACAAGGCAACCGACTGTGCCGCAGACTAGCCGTCGAACTCATGAAGACATCTCACGAAGTGAAGCCCTTGGGGCTCACCTTCTTCCTCTGCAAACAAAAGCGACCCAAAAAAAGTGGGTGAGTACTTTGAATGTACTACAAGATATATAAGAATGATAACAGATCTATACGATAACAATATGCAAGCGTATTTAAGTGGAGCGAGCTAGGACTCAAGTTTGCAAGCATAAAGCAAGTTTTATTTGCAATAATGTAATAGATTGAAGGCAATTTTGCAATCTGATTTTATTTGACAAAAGCAGAGTAAACAAGTATCAACAACGAGAAAAGCAGTCCAGTAGTGACTAAACCATTAGTCACCACAACAATAGCATGAATTACCCATTCATGCCAACCATGTCAAATTTTAATTTAAAAAGGTTGTAGTCTAGTTCTTGCACGACCTTACCAAGCATGTCCATAACCTAGGACGAGGCTATTCGAATAGTTTTATCCCTGCAGGGTGTACCAACTTACCCACATGCCAGACCGCCTTTTTGCCACATGATTAAGCACACTTCCTTTGGTATGCCTAAGACGGCTAAGTCCTACGAGACGTTTCCAATCTTATGTATTAACTTCGAGTCGCCCATATGGATAGAAACCCATACGTTGTGTCGGGGTCGTGGCCCAGCCTCGGACAACTACCCCTCACGGGTAAAGCCTCGGACAATCATGCGGCGCCCTCGAGGTGGAGAGTCCATCCCAAACTCCACCACCGCACACCCAAACACAAGAACACAATTCCTTTTTCACACAACACACACAACGCTCCTCCTGCGACTCGGAGATAACACACTCCAAAGTACTAGGTCAAGAGGGGTCCCATATAACCCTCATGTGGTTAGTACGCAAAGCGCTTGGCTTAGTGACACAAGTAACTCGGTCCTTAGGGACACAGGCACCTTTCCTTGTCACACCCAACAATCACACCAACATGCCATTGTGCCCAAGTCAAACCATTTTGTTTCATTTTCGGTTTTACAAAACAAAAGCATAAGGTGCTGAACCAAAATAAACAAAATGATTTGTGTGATCAAGGTCATCGACTAGGTCGATAACCGCCCAATTCTACTGTAGCTAAGCATTTCTAAGCATGACATCGCAAAGACAAGAAAGAGCATAATTAAATCACCGGGCTCTAATTCACCAGCGATGATAATAACTTATGGTTGTGGCAGGGGATAACATTTTAATGGCAACAATGCATTAGGAATAGCTACCTCTAAACAGGGCAAAAATAATTGGACACAAAAGCAATGCATACATATAGTTTGTAAACAAGATATTAGACTTTGAAAGTAATGGGACATTTATGGTCAAATATCTTGCCTTGCTGAAGCTTCATTGTTTTGCTGCAGAGGATCACTCTCGATATGATCAATATTGTCGCAACCTATCGAAAGAACCAACAAGAACCAAAAAGGCGAGAAATATCAAAAGATGCAACAGCAAAACTCAGCAAAAAGTTCTCAAATTTTTACAGTAGAAAGAACATAATTTTTATGAACTAAAGCAACAAGAACCAATTGATTTGGATTCTCAATGCAAAGTTATGGCCAAAACAATTTCAGTCGGCGGAAAAAGGAAAAACATCACTATTCACCTAAGCAATGATTTTAGTGAAATTTTCTAGAATGACACGGCTACTGAAATTTTTATGATAAATCAAGCACCTCATAAGATGAACAGCCCCACCGGATTCATCTCATTTGGAGCTTGCAATAATTAGTTATGAGTTTTCTAAGATCCACTATTTTTCATTGTAAAGATAATCGGTTTAAAGCTTACTTTTAAAATAAATCTTTTCTCTCTATCATGACAAATGAGCAACCTATACTGGAAATAAGTTTACTAAGAATGAAAAATAATGGCACTGGTTTTATCATTTTTGAAGTTACGAAAATTACTTATGAATTTTGGAAGATAAAACTATTTTTCGCTTGATAAATAACTCTACCCGAGAAATATAACTCGGATAAACGACGTGGAAGAACATGGGCGAAGATCATTGATCCAACAGCCCACACGCGACAACAGAGCGAAGCACGCGCCAACCCTAAGCATCGACCGTTGATGAAAGATGAACGCACGGATGCCAAGGATGTTCGGCGGTCCGAACGCTCACACGTCGTGAACCGCTGATCTTGGATCCAACGGTCCACGCGGATTGAACCGCTCGGACGGTCCGAACGCTCCTCCGATCCGGATCGTTGATCGAAAATCGGACGACCACGCGCGATGACCTAGCGCGCAGCGTCCGATCACGCCACAAGAATCCGGCGATTGATCTAAAATCCTACGGCCAAACTCAACGATAATCGAAAGCTCTCGCTTTTCGTCCGACAACGAAGTCGACAAAGAACAGAGGCGAAGCCCGACGATCGCGCCGTGACTCAAGCAAAAATAGCGAAATCTAAAGCTACTACGATGATCGCAATAGCATGGAGTACCCATCAAGCAAGGAATTGGACAGAGATGGACTTACTGAGTCGAGAAGACAATAACCAATTTTTCTACCAAAGAGGGAAAAACCAAATTGATAAGATTCCTGCGGGAGAAACCCAAATTGATTAAGGGTTACTGATCACCGAGGTGAGAGGAATCAGAGGGAGCAAGAATGAAAGGGATGAAGCCCAATGGTACCGCCTTCACCAAAAGCTTGAAACTTCGAATGGCGGCAATGGCGACATGACAAAGAACTGAGGCGATAAAGCTCAAATGGACCTCCAGTACAGATGCTAAAGCTCAGTGGTGCTCAAAGGAGGCTAAGGAAGCAATGAAGAAGCTTATATAGGCCGAGAGAACAAAGGAGGAAGCAATGCAACTTTCGGTCAAAAGCTTGTTTGTCGGCCGGCCAAGGGATGGGGGGCGGTGCAGAGGTAGAAGACGACTCAACAGGTCGGCAGCACTAGCATTTAATGCTCAAAGACGTTGGCCGAACGATGGAGGTGACAATGCACTGTGGTTGCTTTGTCGCACGTTTTCGTTGACTTCACGACGCGTGAGCGAGAGGAAGACGAAAAGAGGACGGCCGTTCGATCCCATAGGATTCCAATCGTGCGGCTACCGCGCTCCGAAACGCTCGGCTATTCAGTTCGGTGGCCCGACCGTTCCATCGCTTGTCGACCTCACGATCAAGATCCAACGATGGTTATCAGCCGCACCTCTCGGACGGTCCGAACATCCCCTTCCATCGCGGCCGTTGATTTGGATCCTACGGTTCACGTTGCGCGAGGCGTTCGGACGGTCCGAACGTTCACGCGATCGTGAGCCGTTCGATGCCGATCCAACGACGCACAACGCTCGCGCCCAAACGATCGAGCCGATGCGTTTAGTTGACTGAACCAAATCAAGTGGCTCGAGCCCGAGTCTGATCCGAACCCGAGGAACAGTGAAAACCGGTTAGGGTTTGAAATTGAATAACTGATCTTTGGAGGAATTATTTGGGGTAGCAAACAAACTCCAAAATTTATGAAATTTTAACTGGAGATTGCTAACAGTGGGAAGAACCTTATATAAAATTTTCAGAGACTTTTATGCACTGCATTTTTCTCTAAAAATTCCAGAAGGCTATTTTAGGAGTTTGACTAATGTTTGACTTGCCTCAAAAATTATCAAATAATTTCTGAAAATTATGAAATAATTCTGAGGTGTTAAACATCTCTCCTAGGTCCAATGAAAATTATTTTGAGGGGTTGGGCACCAGGTTTCCATTGAGGAGATTTATGACTTGAATTTAATTGGGGAAATTTTGAGTTTTAATTTCCACCAATTAAAGGAAAGAGGTTTCAAACACTGTAACAATACATGAGGCAGCAAAAGTTTTAATTTATCCTCATTTTTATTACATTTGAAACATAAACCCAATTTGGGATGTTACAGACCCTTCATGATAGTCACAAAGTGTCCGCCAGATCTCGTGAGCAGACCGCAAGTGAGCAACACGCTCAAACTCAGATCGACTAAGGCCTTGGATCAAGTAATTCCGAGCCTTGCTGTTGGCCTCCACATCTGGAGTGATCATATCGTCATCGGCTGGCACGACGTAAGGATTTTTCACCGTAGCCAAATAGCGTGCCCTTGAGCCTCGATATATGCTTGCATAAGAGCCTTCCAGTATGCAAAGTCTACTCCCTAAAAAATGTGTGGCTTGGTTGAGTACTTGTCAGTCGCCATGGCTCCAAAGACCGGTTAAGATCTATGAGAAGAGCTAACCGGCTCTGATACCACTTGTAGGACCGTAAAGGCGACTAGGGGGGGGGTGAATAGGCGCTTTCAAAACTTTCTCGCCTAAATCGAATACAACACGAACTTTACTCCTTTAGCTATGAAAGCTAAGAAGATTAGTAAGCGCACAGTGGAAGACTTGTGTTGGATTCGATAAACCCCTCAACCACACGACACAAATAGTGAAAAGAACTCACTGTTCTGATCTGGGTACTGGCGGTCTGACCGGCTACCACAGGCGGTCGGACCGACGGTCAACCAATGATCGGACCGCAACCAACTAGTCAGTTTGGACCGGTGGATAGCGGTTCGACCCGGCAAACCGGTGGTCGAGAATACGCGGCGGTCGGACCGCCGTAACACCGGTCCGACCGGTTCATCGAATCCCGAAAAACTCGGCCAAATCAAAACGAAATTTGATCCAACTTTTGATTCAACCAATAAAACTTGACCAAATTTCGAGCACACCTCCCTAAAGATATTAGAGACCTATTTCTAGCGACGATCCGTCAGATCCACTTCGCAGAATCGATCTCTCGAGATTTTACCAAAGAAGTGCACAAACCCTAGAAATATAAAAATCTTGATTCAAGACTTGCTTGTGGGGGTTGATGATCTAGATGACTCTAGGAGTAATCCCACACATCAAAGCAAGATAAAGAAGGCCAAGAGACCAAGCATAAACCTTTGAATCAAGGAAGCACCAAAATCATCCAAAAGGAAGAAGAACACAAAGGGAGCAAATGATCTTTCAATTGAGCATCACAAGATTGTTCGATCACACAAGATGCTTACAAAGCCTCTCCAATAAGGAGGGCAAGAGCTCAACAAGGAGCACACTCCAAACCCTAGTTCTCCTCTCCTCTCCTCCAAACCCTAGAAAAAGGAAGAAGGGGCTAAATGAATGCTTACAGGGTTTTCCATCTCCCCCCTTTCTATTTATACTAGACAGCTAGGGTTTCACTTTTGGGGTCACTTACACATGGGACCCACACACACATAACTATTGAAGCAATCGCCTGCTTCACTACGTGTAGGTTGATCAGCGGTTCTCATCGCGTCGCCAAGCCTCTCTTGTCCAATCCCATCGAACCTCCCGAGACTCGCACCGATATCCGCACCGCCGATCCAACCAACCGCACCAACCACCCGCTCGATCCATCTTGCCCATCTGCACCATGCTTGTGTCACACGACCACCCGCAGATCCCCGATCGTTCGACCTCGCCTCTCCAAGCGTAGTCCCGATCCACTCACCGTTGACGTCATTGACCTGCAAGCCACCTGCACAGCAATAGACAAACAAACCATTTCCGGGAACAAGTTCTTCACAACTTGACCCACGTTAGCTCCGCAATGCAATATACATCCAATAAAGCATTGAAGTTCATACAATAAACACAATCAAAATCAACTCAATGCACACTTGGCTAAATTCCAAGCCATTGCCGGTCTGACCGCCCCACAGGGCCGGTCCGACCGATTTTAGGCCGGTCGGACCGCTCCCACAACAATGGTCGGACTGGTCAAAAGACTTAGCCAAAATTCCAGCGTGAAATTCCGAAACCTTCTGGAAATTTCAAACGAATAGAACTTTTGACTGGGAGCTCCAAAAATGATGGGACCACATCCAGGAGACTCCCCTCACTTGCCTACACAATCTATTTTTGGCTCAGCTCCAAAAACCTATTTTCATTTTGGCGGTCGGACCGGCCACCATGGCGGTCGGATTGCTTCCACGGCGATCGACCGCCCGATACCACCGATCGACCGCTGTGGTCCGACGACATTTTGAGCAAACCCGAAAACGCGAGATTTTGCAAACCAACAACGCCATTGCCAATTGACTCATCTTCCTGAGATCGTGCACATATCCTCACGATATCCACAATGTACAACCCATAGTTTTTCCAATGCTGGTGAGAATTTCTTGATATGTGTGTGCTTGCCATTTCTTGTTTTATGTCTTAATGAAACTGTGCGTATCTTTGTAGAGTGAAACATCGGAGTAGGATGTAGACATAAATAGTTGCTAAAGGAAAACCTTTATCAGAGATAAAGAGATCTCCTGATCTATGTTGGCCAAAAGACTTTTCTCTGATATCCAGATTGCCACAATGCATAGGAAACAATGCTCAGTATAGTTGCTTTCATATCTTGACTTAATACAATAATTTGGTTGCTTTCATATCTTGACTTAATACAATAATTTGGTTTAATATCATACTGCTTTCATATCTTGACTTAGCTATTAAAGTTTGCATGCTACCGTTGAAGGATTTGGTATGCAACTCATTCTGTTATCTTTCAAAATTCTTCTTCAGGAAAAATATTGAATGCAAAGCTTGATGATTCGCTGATTGAAGGGGAGTTCCTTAGTTGAGATTATAGGTTGAGATAATAGATGAGCAATCTTTTTTGTACGAGACAATTTGTAATATAAAATACTTTGATCTTGAGATGATATCATCCAAAGTATTGGTATTTGTTATAAACTACAACATAGTGCTAGTGGACTGAATGCCTAGAACAGGTACCATGTGCTGATTGAACTGTTGGTATTTATTGATTTTATTTCGAATTTTTGGAATTTTTTATGATGTTTTCAGAATTTATGGGTTTTTTAATTCATTTATATTGACTTTATTTGGAATTTTCTGATAACTTTTAAATTCAAAAATTTAAATAAGTGTTATCACTTCTAATCCAACCATGATCCAAACAATCAATCTTTACTCCAATCCCCCCTTGGATAGGTGGAAGAGAATTGGATGGGGATTGGGTGGTGGGAGGGGGATTAACCTAATCCCCTCTTGGATTATCCTCCATATGGATTAGTTCCCTAACTTGCCAAACAAGCTAGGCCTAATAGGGAAACTCTCAATCAACACACACGATATTGCACCACGAAACCATCATGACTTTTATGTATTTTTCTCTGAAAAATATTCTCCTCTCGAAGGGGTTATGCCCCTTGGCCTTATATTGGTGCCATGGGCACGCCCAACAAGTAAACTCATGCACAATGATCGAACACAACTCCAACTCACGCATTCTGGCCTAGGGCCGACTCCTACCACGTCACAAGATCAAACTCCTATTCGGACCCTCCTAGATTGCACATACAAACTGATTACAAACCGACACAATTAAGAGATATAGTAAACTCATTTAAAACAGAATTAGCTCAGCCCAAAGAATTCGTTTCATGGTTTGGTTCGGATTCAAATTGAACACACGTGAAAACCATAGCTTTCCAATTCGGCTCCTGGCTCTCTTCTTCCTGGCTTGCTCAGCTTGTCCTCCTGGCTCATATGGCACGCACTGTTTGGAGTCCCACTTGGCCTCTCTTCCCCACACGGCTCCATCAATGCCCGACTAAGCTTACCCCCTTCCCTCACGTGTGACGGCAAGGAAACGGGGCCCCCCATTGCGCACGGCCAATGGTGCCACTCGGATTGGCCCTTATTTCTTCTTGGTTTCTTGGCTTGAGCCACACATCCCCTTGGCTTGAGCTTGGCTTGCACCTGGCTGTTTCTTCTCCCTCAAGAAATAATTAGCCAAACACTTCTCACGTGTCCTTTTCTCACGCACGACCACATGCTTCCCATGCGCTTGGCCCTTAATTGGCATGAAGTCTCATGATTGTGATCTGCTGATAACACAAATACTTCCTATTGCAATTAAAGTATGTTGCCAAACAAGATTTGATTGGCGGTCATGAGGATGTGTTATTTCTTTAACTCAATTGCTCAGGAGGTCATCGATCCCGATGGACTAGATGCTCTGCAGGCTAAGGTGGTGACTACTCTATGTCATCTTGAGTTGTATTTCCTCTGTCATTTTTTGATATCATGGTCCATCTCATTGTCCACCTTGTGAAAGAGATAAAGATATGTGACCATGTGTTCCTACACTATATGTACCTGTTTGAGAGGTACATCGGAATTCTCAAGTCGTATGTATAGAATCGATCTCAGCCGGAGGTACATCGGAATTCTCAAGTCGTATGTACAGAATCGATCTCGGCACGAGGGCAGCATCATCGAAGGTTATGCAACCAAAGAGGTCATTGAGTTTTGCGTCGACTACATGGCTCAGGTGGAACCTATATGTGTGCCTCTATCTCATCATGAGGAGAGGCTGGAGGATATCGGGACCATCGGAAGGAAAGCAATCACTCCCGATCTGGATACGTATGCTCAAGCCCATTTTACGGTCTTACAACACATGACCGAAGTGTCCCCGTACATCGATGATCACAAAGACATGGTACGCCAACAGAATCAAAGGGCCGGTTGGAGGTTTGGATCACAAGAGAGCATAACCGTCGGTTCAATGAATGGTTAAAGGTGCGATTCACTGGGAGGTCATCAAGTGATGATATACTGCGATGGTTGGCAAAATAGCCAAAAATTACAATTATGATATGGCAAGGATACGACATAAATGGGTACACATTTTACACGACAGCTCAGGATAGGAAGAGCACAGTCCAGAACAGCGGTGTTCGTATAGATGTGTTTCACAAGCAGTTCAATACTGTTGGGCCAAACAAAATAAAACGTGGGTTGAGCTTCTACTATGAGTTCATAGAGGAGATTTGAGAGCTCAACCGCTTACTTTTCAAGATCCCTCTGTTTCGGTGCTATTCGGTCAAACTTCCAAAGGGTGTGAAGGTCAACAAGTACGGTGTCACTGCCGTGGACCTTGAACGTGTTGGATACAAGGATGAACCATTCGTACTTGCTGAGCAAGTTGTTTAATTCTTTTTATGTAACGGACCCGACAAATAAGAACCGCCACATAGTTCTTCATGAAAAAAGAAGGATTATCGGAGTTGAGAATGGTGTGGATAAGGAAGAGTACAATTAATTTGACGAGTTACCTCCTTTCAGAGATGGCATCAGGCTCGAGGAAGAATCCAGTGAGGAAGCTGGCTATATGCGCATCGATTATCATGAAGGGCTATTTTTTTTAAAAGGAAATAGCCAAGTGGAATGATCCCACACGGTGAACACCTATTTGGAAATATTGTTTCATTGTAATTAAGAAACTCAGTATGTAATTAAGAAATTATTCCATTATAATTGATTCAGTAATTAAGAAATTGTTCCATCCGTGATTGTATCAGCTTTCTTGTTTTCAGAGGGCATGGCTAATATTTCCTGAGGCTAGCCAAAAAATAGAATATTTTTTAGCTATAGAAGGAACTATCATAGGCGGTTTAGTGGAACAAACTGTTTGTGTTACCTATCACAGACGATTCTAAAATAAAACGTATGTGATATGGTAGCATATCACAAACTATTTTTTAAAATAAAGCCGTCTGTGATATGGTCACATATCATAGATGGTTATATTATGGAACCGTCTGTGATACTTATCACAAACATTTCTGGAATAGAACCGTATGTGATATAGAATATCACAGACGGTTCTTTAAAAGATCCGTTTGTGATATCCCTTTATTAGTAGGGCCCGCTAGGGTTTGCGCCCTTACTGTAATACCCCGAAATTTGTTCGGTCGATTAGAAGAATATTTGGGAGAAAGATGTAATATCCCGGAATTGAATCGGGTAATTAGAAAATAGCCGGGAGGAGAAAAGACAATTAAAGGAGTAGAAATTCCTAAAAATAGAAGGGGTTTTCCATAAACTCGACAACTGGGCACAGGCCACGGCCCAGAGGGCCCATGTGGTGGCCGGCCATAAGGGGGTTCCCCCCAAACCCTAAACTCCACATTTCTCTCCCCTTCCCCCCCTTTGGAGCCGCCGCCCCCCTTCCCTCTTGCTGTGCACCGCCTTGTACGTCGATTTTGGGTCAGATGCGTTCATTTTCCGTCCTGTCCATCTCTTAGAAAGTTGTAGGTATTGTTTTTATCTTTCTTTTGGCACTGAGATCATGTGATTTGGACGTACGGTTTAGGAGTTATGGTGGTTTTACCGCGACTGTCCAGGAGAACTGACGAGATTGGACAGATTGTATTGTCCGGCGTTTTGAATTATTTAGAGGCGAATAAGAGATGCCACCCAAAACGAATGTTGTAGATAATTCAATAATATTTCCAAGTTGATAAAGAGCACAATTTTTAGAGTTTCCAATCAAAAGTTATGCAATTTTACCATCGCCGATTTACATACGTGGGTTGATTCTATACAAGACGTTGTACCTCACCAAGCCAAATTGTTGAAATAAGTTCAGTTGTAATAACCCTATGTTGGTATCGTTTGACTGTTCGTGGTATTATGACCGTTTATCCATTCTTTACCATGATTCTAGTGATCGTTCATTGTCATTCTTTAGGAATTTATGTTGATTGAATCTGGATAATCTAGTTTTAATGCTATGCTTAGTAGTTTGATGGGTTTGCGTGACATTTTGGCTTCCGAATAGCCAGGGTGTTACACTTACTCCCTACTCGCCCGCCCCCTCCCTAGCGTCCTTACACCTCACTCACCCGCCCCCTCCCCAGCGCCCTTACACCTCACTCACCCGTCCCCCTCCCAACCCGAGAGCCCCCGACCTCTATGCTGCTACCCACGACCTCAACAACGCCATCCCTGACTTCAACACCGCCGCCCCCAACCTCGACACCGTCGTCCCCGACCTACCGGGCTTCAACCTTGGGTGAGTCTTTGTCCACCTTTGCTATAATGAGCAGAAAAGTTGTATAGTGGGCCTGTGCAAGCATAAGAACAACCAACAAATATTAAACTTTGGTGTTATTACTTTAGTACATTAGTACATGATTAGTAATATACTATGGCCAAAGGTTAATGAGCAATGTCACGTTTCTTATTAACTGAGAACAATGTACAAAAAATGTATTTATGTTTGTGATAAATGCATTCTACAAGCATTAGAAAACAACAGATCTATCCTACACTTCCTACTGGCTACACATGCTTCAGGAGAAAAGTGTTGGTGATATGCCCTAGATGCAATCATAAAGATGATTGTATCAAGTCTACGTTTATGAGTTATAGAATAAATATTATTATGTTCCTTAAATGAAACATCACTGGTAGAGATTAACAAGTATGCGACTTGTTGGTGAAGCTCTTTAACTTATATAATGTTGTTCTAAACGTATCCCTGGTCGGATGTCAGTGGTCAGAACACTAGTGACTCTATCGACCAGCATATATATTAATTGATGGCCACATTTTATTGGTCATGGATATAGGGATATCGAATCAATAATATGAACACATGTTAGAGAACATGGTGTTGGATTGACCCACCTTGAGACACTACTTAGATTGTTATGATTTCATGTATCATTAGTTAGTCTAAAGCAATAATGATGTAAAATCCTTAGACCTAAGATCAGCATGGTTTCCTACATATGTAGTAGTACACTTTAGGATTGCCAAATGCTACTCTATAACTAGGTAGTTATAAATGTAGCTTTCAGGTATGCTATGAAACATGCAAAGGAATGTGACTAGTCGAATATGAGATTTACCCCTCCTAACATAAAAGGAGAGATATCTCTTGGCCCCTCTGTAACACCCCAGCCCAACACTGAGCCTAGAATGCCACCACACTACTCTCTACACTAATAATTATCGACACACTATAAAATTACAGCAAGGAAGCAACACTAAACAAATCCATGGATCACAAAAGAACATGCATAATTATGGATCAAGCGACAATAAATAAGCAATAGGAATTATAACCAGGTAAACAATCCAAAATAGCATCAACCAATGAATCCAAATTAATAAAGCAAATAGTCTAGTCCAAACGATGTCCTAAACTTTATTCAACCTCTAACATGTCCAAGTGTAATCCAAATCTGAATGAAAAGATTATTAAGGTAAATGATCATATGTTGTCCATGTGCTCTATTCGCTCTCAGTTACGGCATCCTCGAAGATCACCTAAAGACAACAATAGAGCAAGGGTGAGTCCACGACTCAGCAAACACATCCATAAACAACGAACAATAATAAATCAACAGCATTCAATAACTTCATTATCATCACAGGTACTTCTATTTGATTCACATCCATTAATTTCATGTATCAATGCAAATCTAAACTACATGTCCACATGCACTTCTTTCACAGATACGGTATAGCATGAGTGAATGCTCGCGACAACATTCACTCTCAAGCCCGTTCCTCCATAAGGATCGGGGACCTCCTCCACTCCCGTGGAGTTGTGATCATTCATGATCACCTGCTCATATGCAAAGATGCTTATGAATGCAAACATGCAAACTCCATCATAAACATCATATCCAACTTTTCGTCATGTTTATCAACAAAGATATAACCATGTCATTCCATTGTTTGCAATTAAATAAAATAAAAGCACAACAATAATGGTACTGAAGATAAAGAATCACAAAGGATCAATCATTGATCGCTGTTTACCATGCACTTGCCTTTACTAGTTGCGACGCACAATTTGGCTAGCAGACGGCAACAAGTACGACGCCTCTCCTACATTAAATACACAAATCTCAATACAAGCTACAGCACCATAAGAACAACAATCAATCGACATCGCTCCTACACGTCCCCAAATATAGCACGCTATTCCGGTACCGAAAAGTTACCCATAGCTGTCTTAGTACTAAAACGGACGTAACTTTTGACTCGAAAGTCCGATCACCACAAACCACCCCATTCTGGATTCTTTATAAAATTATCCACATTTTCTTAGATTACACAGTCATCTAATTAAATCATCTAACCCTCCGTATTTAGCCCAGAAAGCCGATCTGTCCGCTTCGGAACAGCGGTCTTACTAAATTCATAACTTTTGTTTTACTCAACCAAAATTCGCGTTCTCAGATTCTACAGAACCATTGGACAATTATCTACAACTTTCATGTAGATCAAAAACTCTAATTAAGCTATTTACTATTTTTAATCTACAGTCTACCAAAACAGCGCCGAAAGACGACAACCGCAAAAACAGCGGTCTTCCGAAAATCATAACTCGAATTCTACTTGTCCGATCGACATGATAAAATATGCTATAGAAAAATATCGAAATTATCTACAATTAACTAGTAGATGAGATTTCCAAAGTTTGCCATTAAGGTACCCGAATAAATCGTTCAACAGACAGCAGGTTAATCAGATCTATTAATCGGCCCTTTTACTAAAACTATAGAACCTTCTCTAATTAACCTCAATTATAATCTCTAATTAACAGTGTCTAGCAAACCAGAGGAAAACATATACTTAATGCTAGCAAACCTCACACGCGACGACAGGCCGACGTTGTAGCCGAGTGCAGCCGGAAAAAAAAGAAAATCAGCAGTCGGCCTCGACAAAGGAATTCATGCAGCAGCACATCCATCCGGCTGGCGCCTCCACGCGGGTAGCAGGCTCGGCCGCTAGTTTCGCTCGGCAACGGCGCGTACGCGGCAACAGCAGGCAGCAGTAGCAGAGCGGCAAGAAACGCAACAAAGACACAGATCGGCAGAAGCAGCGAGATCGGCTCTGGCTCGGCTTCAGGCAGCGGCAAATCTGTGGCTCGGCTTCGCAAGAAGCGGCCAGATCGTGGTGGAAAGCAGCAGCAAGCAGATCGCAATCGATAGCGGGCAAGCAAGCTCAGCCTCAAGAAGAAAAGAAAAAGCAATAGCGAGGGTGTGTGGCGGGGGTGGAAAAAGAAATAAAACTACTAGGGTTTCAAGAATTCCACAATTTATTTATATAGCTCATAAAATCTCAAATATTCTATTTCCACGTATACTAAATTCTTTAATTACATAAAGCCCTAAATCCTTTAACTAATTAATTTATTATTATTATTGTTATTATTATTATTTTCAGAATATTACATTCTACCCCCCTTAACAGAATTCGACCCCGAATTCTACTCGCCGTTCTACTCAAATAAAAACTACACTGCTGAAATTAAACAACAAAATAACACGTGCTGACGTGAACAACTCAGGTAAAGCTCGCGCATGCGGACTCCAACTCCCAAGTCGCCTCTCTCTCGGTGATCGTCCACAAACCTTGACGTATACCAACGTCTTGTGCCTCAGCACTCGCTCCGACCTCTCCAAAATGCGCGCCGGACGCGACTCAACTGTAAGGTCTTGCTCAATAGTCAGCGGCTCTAATGAAATCTTATGCTCTGGATCTCTCAAAAACTTTCTCAGCATCGAGACATGAAACACATTATGAACCCCACGCATGGACTCGAGCGAGTCCAGCGGTAGGCTAACTTTCCAATTCTTGCAATAATCGAGAGCGGTCCAACGTACCTCGGGCTAAGCTTCCTCCGTACCAAACCGAACAATACCTTTAGTGGGAGACACTCAAGAGCACTGGTCACCCACCGCAAACTCAAGTCACGCCTCCTCAAATCGGCATAACTTTTCTCTACTCGAGTGCTAACTATGATTACGCCTCACCATGGCCACACGCTCAACGGTCTTCAATCGGTCCGGACCCAAAATTGCCTTCTCTCCAATCGCATCCCAACAAAGCGGCGATCCGCACTTCCGCCCATAAAGAACCTCAAATGGCGCGCTCTAATCTCGAATGGTAACTATTATTATAAGCAAACTCGCAAGTGGCAATCGGTCCTCCCAACTACCCTTCCAAGACAAAACACAAGATCGCAACATGTCCTCCAAAGTCCGAATAGTGCGCTCTGTTGCCCATCATGCTCATGGGTGAAACATCAGTACTAAGGCGGTGTGTGCCCAATGCACTCTGCAGACTCTCCCGAACTTGAGACAAACTTGGCGTCCTCGCGAAACAATGGTCTTTGGCACACCATGCGCCTCACTATTTCACGCACATAAATAGGAGCTAGATCACTCATTGAATTTGTCGTGCGAATAGGAATGAAGTCTTGTGAGACTTCTTTGAATCGATCCACCACTACCCAAATCTGCATCCTTCCTCGCGCGGCGACAGGTAACGCCACCACAAAGTCCATAGAGATATCATCCCAAGGCCACCGGGAACCTCCAAAGGATGCAACAACCTGCGGGGCGCTTGTGCTCGGCTTTCACTTGCGACAAACACCACAAGAAGCCACATAATTAGCAATATCCACCTTCATTCTTTTCCACCAAAATTCATTTGAGATCTCGATACATCTTTGTCTCACCAGGATGAGCGATTATGCAGTGCGATGTGCCTCCTCAAAATATCATCTTTGACCTCCGCCTTTTGTGGCACGCAAAGGCGGCCTTTAAACCTCAAAGCGCCAGAATCATCCATGCTAAAATCACTCTCTTTACCTTCATCCAGACGCTTCCTAACCTCCTGTAGTAACCGGTCACTCTGCTGTGCTTCCCGCACACGGTCTGGAATAGCTGACTCAAGAATCAACTGAGTCTCAACATGTGTTGTGCCCGCATAACAATAAGATATTCCCATGCGATCAAAATCAGCAATGAGACAATCTAGAGTAGCAGGAGTCGCCTTGCGACTAAGAGCATCAGCAACTACATTGGCCTTGCCTGGATGATATTGAATAGTAAGATCATAGTCCTTGATCAACTCCAACCACCTCCTTTGCCTCAAATTCAGATCCTTCTGAGTGAAGATATACTTGAGACTCTTGTGATCTGTGAAAATATCACAAAGCTCGCCGTATAGATAATGCCTCCAAATCTTGAGAGCAAAAACAACCGCAGCCAACTCCAAATCATGAGTGGGATAATTCTGCTCGTGCTTCTTTAGCTGCCTCGACGCATAAGCAATCACCTTACCGTCTTGCATGAGAACACGGCCAAGACCCACTCGAGACGATCTCAAAAGATCGTGAACCGCTTTCTGGCTCGGGAAGAGTGAGAATAGGAGAGGTCACCAACCTGTCCTTCAAAATCGAAGCTACGCGCCACACTCATCGATCCACCGAATCTCACACCTTTACGAGTTAGTTGAGACATCGGTTTGGCGATGATAGAGAAATCCTGCACAAAACGCCGATAATAACCAGCCAAACCCAGGAAACTCCTCACCTCCTTCACATTAGTCGGCCTCTTCCAATCCACCACTGTGGAGACCTTACCAGATCAACGAAGAATACCACGAGGGTTAATCACATGACCCGTAAAACCCACTTCGAAATCCGAACTCACACTTCTTCAACTTAGCATAGAACTTGTGCTCTCTCAAAGGTATCTAAAACCGACCTCAAATGACGCTCATGATCCTCATTGGTCTTGGAATAGATAAGAATATCATCAATGAACACCACCACGAAGTCATCTAGATACTCGTGTAACATGTTGTTCATGGTTTCCATAAAATGGCGGTGCATTAGTCAATTCAAAAGACATAACTTTATACTCATAATGCCCATACACGTGGAGAAAGCGCCTTCTCTACATCACTTCACGCACCCGGATTTGATTATATCCTGACTGGAGATCAATCTTGGAGAACACTTGAGCTCCATTCAACCGATCAAACAAGTCCTCAATGCGGGGCAATGGATATTTGTTCTTGATTGTGACCGCATTAAGCGCGCGGTAATCAATACACATACGCCAACTCCCATCCTTCTTCTCGTGAGCGTAGCAGAGCTCCCCACGGCGATACGCTCGCTGATCAAACCTTTAGCCAACAAATCATCCAATCGCTTCTTCAACTCGTCCTGAAACGGACGTGCTAATCGATATGGAGACATCGAGATGGAACGAGTACCCGGAACAAGATCAATGCGAAACTCCACGTCTCGCGCAGGTGGCAAGCCCGGAAGCTCAGCTGGGAACACATCTGGGTAATCACTAACCACTGGAATCTCCTCAATCTGCGAAGCCACACTCGGTTTCTCAGCAAGAGCTAAAAGAAGCCCAGTTTTCACCGCCGCGACCGGAACACCCCGGTAATCTCGAAAGAGAGCGCGGGGCGACTCCTGAAAAGTCAAAGTCTCCCAGGCGAGGTCCGCATGCAGACTGTTTCTCTGTAAACAAGATATCACGGCTCGATAAGAGTGCAACCAATCCATACCCAAGATAACGTCGAGCGGCTCCATTTGAATAACTATCAAATTCGCGTGAACTTCTCTCCATCAATAATAATAGAACACCCAGGACAAGCAAAGTGAGAGCTAGCAATAATACCCCGGAGAACTAACTAACACCGATGAGAAATCCATCGCATATTCAATTTCGCTCTCTAGCAAACGCCGTCGACACAAGCGAAAAGGTAGCCCCGAATCAAAAGGACTAAAGCATCAAACGAATCCACAAGCAAAGTACTGTCACACCACGTCGGGGCGACCCGCGAGACTCTGCGATGGGCATGGCGTACCTCTGTGGCGCCATGGCGAAGAAGACGATGCCGGGGCGCGAGCCCCAACAATCTCTGTGGCGGTGCGGTAAAGCGGTCGTGCAACTGAAGCGGTGCAGAAGGTGGCGGTGCCATAGTACCCTCTTGGGCGCCCAAGTCAAGGAAATGGCATATTTGGAGGAGCGATCATCATCCGAAAGATCCTCGAGTAGGACCCATCAAGAAGAAGATGGCACAGCTCCCACTTGATCACGCTAAGCGGGTTACTCGCGACACACCGCTCCTTGTGACCGGCCGGCCACACCGACGGCAATCTCCGTCCAAGAGCACTCAAGCGGCACGGTGTCCATCACCGCACTTAAAGCAAAGCATGCCCCGCCAGGGCAGACGAAGAGCCGAGTACTGCAAAGAACGAGGCGCCAAGAAGGAAGCGGCCTCGATCGCTAGACTTGAAGGATCGCGGTCCTCCTTGAATTTCTTGAAAGCAGTGTCGAGAATGACCCACTTCCTCACTAGAGCTCCTCTTGGTCACCACGAAAGCTACCATCCACAGGAGGCTTTACCCCTTTGTGAGTCGTGATCTCCAACTCCATGCCCCTAGCTTGCTCCACAACAGGCAGTAGTCACGGGTGGAGTAGCTCCCAACACATGTCGGTACTCAGGTGAGACCCGACGGAACCTCTTGGCTTTCGAGATCATCGTTCGCTCTCAAGGGACAAAGCGAACCAAGTTGTTGAACTCACCTCATACTCAAGAATAGACCTCTTCCCTTGAGCAAAGGTCGTCAAGGCAACCTCCATCTTTTCAACAAAAGAGTAGGGGTAGAACTTTCCTTGAACTGATCAACAAAGTCCTCCCAAGTGATCGACCTTGAGTGGCGGTCCTCGAAGACAACACGCCCTCCCACCAAATATCCGCTGCCCTTTCAAATGAAAGGCTACAAAGCGGACCCTCGAGGTGAAGACATCTCCAAAGCTCCAAACCGCCTCTCCATGTAGCGCAACCACCATTGCTCGACGGTGTGCCCACCACAAACGAATCCAACCTCAACCCCATCCACTCTCGAAGTGACATCCGCGCCTCGAGAACCGGTGGATGTGCGACAGAGCAACAACAGATGCCGCGAAGAATGTGCCGCGCTGCTGACGAAGAGCACGGATCTCTCCCACCAACTCTCTCAAAGAAGCGGGGTTTCATCTTGGGCCCCAACCGAGGCGGGTCAACAAAGAACCCTCGCCATCGACTCATACACTCTGAGGTGGCTCCACGGAACCTCGCCGCGGCCCGACCTCCACGATCACGGCCACCACGACCACGTCCTCTACCCCTCGGCATAGCTATCAACCACAATCAACAATACACAATGAGCTCAAAGATCAAAATAAACTCATCCATCAATAAGCAACATAACGGAAGCGTAAAAACTATATTCGTACCTCTCTCTAACCTACTGTGCACTAGTGTGTCAAATTTTAGGTTAGTTAACCATTAGCAAATTTTAGTTGATTTACTAAACTAAAACAAATTTTAACAATTTTAGTTTGCCTAAGTTGTTAATCTATTCACCACGGACCTAAAGCCCGCTCTGATACCAACTGTAACACCCCAGCCCAACACTGAGCCTAGAATGCCACCACACTACTCTCTACACTAATAATTATCGACACACTATAAAATTACAGCAAGGAAGCAACACTAAACAAATCCATGGATCACAAAAGAACATGCATAATTATGGATCAAGCGACAATAAATAAGCAATAGGAATTATAACCAGGTAAACAATCCAAAATAGCATCAACCAATGAATCCAAATTAATAAAGCAAATAGTCTAGTCCAAACGATGTCCTAAACTTTATTCAACCTCTAACATGTCCAAGTGTAATCCAAATCTGAATGAAAAGATTATTAAGGTAAATGATCATATGTTGTCCATGTGCTCTATTCGCTCTCAGTTACGGCATCCTCGAAGATCACCTAAAGACAACAATAGAGCAAGGGTGAGTCCACGACTCGAAGAAACACATCCATAAACAACGAACAATAATAAATCAACAGCATTCAATAACTTCATTATCATCACAGGTACTTCTATTTGATTCACATCCATTAATTTCATGTATCAATGCAAATCTAAACTACATGTCCACATGCACTTCTTTCGCGTATACCGGTATAGCATGAGTGAATGCTCGCGACAACATTCACTCTCAAGCCCGTTCCTCCATAAGGATCGGGGACCTCCTCCACTCCCGTGGAGTTGTGATCATTCATGATCACCTGCTCATATGCAAAGATGCTTATGAATGCAAACATGCAAACTCCATCATAAACATCATATCCAACTTTTCGTCATGTTTATCAACAAAGATATAACCATGTCATTCCATTGTTTGCAATTAAATAAAATAAAAGCACAACAATAATGGTACTGAAAGATAAAGAATCACAGTGATCAATCATTGATCGCTGTTTACCATGCACTTGCCTTTACTAGTTGCGACGCACAATTTGGCTAGCAGACGGCAACAAGTACGACGCCTCTCCTACATTAAATACACAAATCTCAATACAAGCTACAGCACCATAAGAACAACAATCAATCGACATCGCTCCTACACGTCCCCAAATATACCACGCTATTCCGGTACCGAAAAGTTACCCATAGCTGTCTTAGTACTAAAACGGACGTAACTTTTGACTCGAAAGTCCGATCACCACAAACCACCCCATTCTGGATTCTTTATAAAATTATCCACATTTTCTTAGATTACACAGTCTTCTAAATAAATCATCTAACCCTCCGTATTTAGCCCAGAAAGCCGATCTGTCCGCTTCGGAACAGCGGTCTTACTAAATTCATAACTTTTGTTTTACTCAACCAAAATTCGCGTTCTCAGATTCTACAGAACCATTGGACAATTATCTACAACTTTCATGTAGATCAAAAACTCTAATTAAGCTATTTACTATTTTTAATCTACAGTCTACCAAAACAGCGCCGAAAGACGACAACCGCAAAAACAGCGGTCTTCCGAAAATCATAACTCGAATTCTACTTGTCCGATCGACATGATAAAATATGCTATAGAAAGATATCGAAATTATCTACAATTAACTAGTAGATGAGATTTCCAAAGTTTGCCATTAAGGTACCCGAATAAATCGTTCAACAGACAGCAGGTTAATCAGATCTATTAATCGGCCCTTTTACTAAAACTATAGAACCTTCTCTAATTAACCTCAATTATAATCTCTAATTAACAGTGTCTAGCAAACCAGAGGAAAACATATACTTAATGCTAGCAAACCTCACACGCCAACGGTAAGACGTTGTAGCCGAGTCTGCAAATTTAAAAAAAGAAAATCAGCAGTCGGCCTCGACAAAGGAATTCATGCAAGAAGACATCCATCCATTGGCGCCTCCGCGGCAAAGAGGCTCGGCCATTGGTTTTGCTTTCGGCAGCAGCGCGTGCAAAGAAAAAGAAAGCGATGTGAGCGGCAAGAAACGCATAAAGACAGCAGACGGCAGCGGCGGTCGGCCGGCTCGGCTCAGCGGCAAAGCGGCAATCTGGCTCGGCCGCAGCGCAGCGGCAAAGCAATGGCCGAAGAGCAGAAGAAGCAGATCGCATGAATCGCAATCAGCGTGTGTAGCCTCTCAAGCAGAAGAAAAGAAAAAGCAGTAGCGAGGTGTGTGGCGGCTGGGGTGGAAAAAAGAAATAAAACTACTAGGGTTTCAAGAATTCCCACAATTTATTTATATAGCTCATAAAAATCCTGAAATATTCTATTTCCACGTATACTAAATTCTTTAATTACGCACAAGCCCTAAATCCTTTAACTAATTAATTTATTATTAGTATTGCTATTATTATTATTTTCAGAATATTACACCCTCGATGCGGTCAGATAAAGAAAGTGCATGGCCATGGCACCAGTGGTCAAAGAGTTTGACCACGTGAAGTTATCTGACACTTGATCGAGAAAGTATTGGATGGCCCATGGATGTCATAATATCTCACCTGTAGTTCAACCAGATATCGTTAGGCAAAGGGAGAATACATGAGTAGGTCGCTCAGTTCGAAGAGATACGAACTAGTCGTATGGAGATATGAGTTGGTCCTAGACTGGTCAAACATAATCACTAGGTGGTCGTAAACTGGTCGTAAGGAGTTTCGAGATGGTCATGACTAAATATGAACTGGTCGTATAGAGATACGAGCTAGTCATAATTGATAAGGACCTGCTCGTAGATTATATTATATTAATGTTCATCCGATATAATTAATGTGTATTCGGGAATCGTTATATCCTACTAGACCGATAATCGAAAAATGGTTTCTGACTCACAACCGATTACGCATGAACCTACCGTGTCACACACTTAATGCGTTGGAACAAACGTGTTCAGATAGGATCCGTCGTAGGCACTATAAAAGGAGATGCATGAGGCTGCATGAAAAACATGAGATACACGTGACGTGAGTTGCTCTACCAAAACTCTAGCCTCCATCTTCTCAAGAGCCCTACCGTGCGAGTTGGTGCTAGCATACCGGCGCACGGCGTTCCATCACAAGACATCTGGATACCATAGAGGCGCCACTGTTGTTGCTATTACGCTAAAGGATGATCCACGACTTCGCAAGGAACACGATCAGTTGCTGGAGGAGACGATCGACGCTGAAGATAGTGGACGATCGACTACGGTAGACGATCGACTGATGGTGTTAAAACCATTGAGTGTAAATGAGGTTTTAAGAAAAAGATAGATATGGATGGAAATATTCACATTCATAAGGCACGACTGGCTACAAAGGGTTTCAAACAAATTCAATGTGTTGATTATGATGAAACCATCTCACTTGTTGCTATGCTTATGTCTATCCGGATCATTCTAGCTATTGCTGCATATTTTGATTGTAAGATATGACAAATAGATGTCAAAACGGCTTTCCTAAATAGAAACCTAAGTAAAGATGTATATACGACACAACCTGAGGGTTTTGTCGACCCACAAGAAGCTAGAAAGGTATGCAAGATTAATAACTCTATTTATGGATTAAAGCAAGCATCTCGGAGTTAGAACATTCATTTTTGATAAAGTGATCAAAGGGTTTGACTTCATCAAGAATGTAGAAGAATCTTGTGTTTAAAAGATGGTTAGTGGGTGCAATCTTTTGTTTCTGAAATTGTATGTTGATGATACACTACTGGTTGGAAATGATATTCCAATGCCTGAATCTATTAAAACTTCATTGAGAAGTAGTTTCTCAATGAAATATTTAGGAGATACAACATATATCTTGGAAATAAGGATCTATAGAGATAGATCTAAAAGGCTAATTGGGAGATAGATCTAAAAGGCTAATTGGATTAAGCCAGGATATGTACATTGATAAGGTGTTAAAACGGTTCAACATGCAAGATTCTAAAAAAGGTTTCTTGCCTGTGGCACATGACATTAATATTAGCAAGAGTCAGTGTCCTACGACCACCAATGAGTAAGACAAAATGAGTAGAATCCCATGTACTTCGACTATTGGAACTAGCATGTATGCCATGCTTTGTACACGACCAGAGGTGTCGTATGCTCTAAGTGTTACGAGCATATATCAGTTGCATCCAGGTGAAGGTCACTGGATAGTAGTCAAGAATATCCTTAAGTACTTGAGAAGGACTAAGGATGCATTCCTTGTGTATGGTGGTTGTAGGATAAAGGATAACCGACTAGAGGCGGTGAATAGGAGGTTTTTAAAATTCTTCTTCTAATTAACAATTTTACACAAGTAAATACTAGAATTGTAAATGTGGAAGAATAAAGATAAGAATTGAACCACAATGAAGACAATAGAGTTTTTCCCGGGGAATCGAAGACTTTCCTGTCTTCACTAGTCCACGTTGAGGAAGCTTGAACGAATCAAGCCAGCTCCACGAATTGAGTCTCAACCTCGATCACTATGGTTCCTCTTCCTCCCCTCTGGAGTTGGTGAGCACCGCACGAATCACAATCCTCGCCGGGTCACTTCACAAGATTCTTGAAGTGATCATCGTGCATCTTCTCCAAGCCGTCTAGGTGCCGCAAGCACCAACAGTAACAAATCACAAATCTTGCTTGAAGACTCTCAAGTGCCAAGGATCAACTAATGATTAAATGCATTGAATGCAAAGAGAGTAGTAGAGAGAGCACCAAAGCCTTGTGAGTATTCAATATGGCCCAAGGTTCCTGCCTTAGTGCAGGTGGGGGTGTATTTATAGCCTCCAACCACAAAACTTGCTGTTACGACCGCATTCCTCTAAAAATCAGAATTTACGGTAGTACCACTGTTGAAACCTGGTACTACCGATCTTTGGCTTAACGGTTGAAATAGTAGCATTTAATGCTATGAACTAGCCGTTACACATAAAGTTACGGTACTACCGCCAACTAGAAATTGTACTACCACATCGCGGTCATACCGCTCGGCTAGGACGAAGCTACCGTTTTCTAAAGCTCAAGAATTCTCAAAAACAAATTCTCTAGAAAACTACCACCAAGTAAACTTTAGTACTACCGTGCTCTGGTAGTACCGCTCGGGGATTCGCGGTCATATCGATCCAAGGTAGATCAAAACTCCCAAAAGCATGCTCTTTGTAATATATTCACCGCCATGTATTTTTCAGGTACTACCGACCTGTGGTAGTACCACAATTAAAATTCTGTGAGAGTAGCAAACCACTCAACAACACGCTTTTTGGAATATTCGTACTGCCATCAATATTTTGGTACTACCGACCTATGGTAGTACCACGTTTGAAATGCGGTCATTCTGATTACCAGAGAGTGACAAACCACTCGAAAACACGCTCTCTGAAAAATACGTACCGCCATAAATATTTCGGTACTACTGACCTACGGTAGTACCGCATTTGAAATGCGGTCGTTTCCATTACCAGGGAGTGGCAAACAACTCGAAACACGCTCCCTGGAAAATACGTACCGCCATACAAATATCGGTACTACCGACTTGCGGTAGTACCGCTTATCTACAGCGGTCGTACCAATTTTTAAAATATTTTTCCAGAAGTTCAAATCAAGACAATGCATGAACCCTAGTTGATCATAAAGACACAAAAATAGTTTCTCAATCTACTAGCCATGATCCCTCTTTATAGTACGACATTTATCCTATAAATCCGATCTTTTCTCCAAACACCGAGATCGGTAAAAACTAAAAAAGGGTCTTTAAGCTATATAATAACTTTTCTCTAGATCCATACTGATCTTTCACCATATTCGTCTTGCCAATGACCTTATCATCAAATAATCATCGGACTTTAACCTATAACATAACTTGGTACACATGTTAGTCCTTTAACATAATGTTGCCATTAATTACCAAAACCAAATATGAGGGTCTAGATACTTTCAATCTCCCCCTTTTTGGTAATTGATGACAACCTAAACAATATAAGGATATGAAAGATTTTGACATAAGATTTGCAATAATTTTTGAGTCGAGGAGATAAGAAAATTGTTGCATTCAACGTCAATCAACAAATAAAGAAAGCTCCCCCTAAATATGTGCATCAAGGTTCATGAAGTGATTTTTATGCACATTTGGATTATTAAAATTTTTAGCAGAGTTTCCTTTATTTATTGATTATGAGGAACAATTTTATAAGATCATTCAAGGAATAATCAAGGATAATTAATAAAGGTTGCTTGAAATATCATTAAGCAAAAACACTCAATGCAAAATAACAAGTCTTAAAGACATAAAATACATTGTTCCAAAATAGTCAAAATAATTAATAAGATACCCAAAAACCCTTAAAGCTCCCCTTAAGACTATCAACCTAGTCTTCATTTCTTCTTTCTTCTCCATTTCTTTCTTCTCTCTTCTCCATTTCTTCTCCCCCTTTGGCATCAAGAGCCAAAAGGGATTAGTCTCGAGGAGGAGGCGGAGGAGGAGGAGGAGTGCAGAGGCGGCGGCGACTAAAGCTAGTTGGAATAGACAAGGACTGTTGAAAGGAGTGGACCTGATCGTTAAAGGCGGCAATCCTTCTGTTTGTCTCGGTTTGGGCTTCCTCCAACCTTTGTTGATTTTGCTCTAGTCTTTACTGTGACTCTCGAATTTCCATCACAACTGAGAAAAGTGAAGCTTGATCTTCTGGAGCTGCCGCTGGAGCATGAGGAGGTATAGCTGTGGGTACTGGAGCTCCTTAGTAGGCTTGTAAGCCCTATGCACTCTGGGCCTTGTTCCTGTAAACTAAGTCATTCTCAAGATGAGTGCCATAATATAGGGCGTAAAATATATTCTTTTGGCTCTATCATTCTTAGAGGCATTGATATCTCTTATGATCACATCAACTACACAAACATTATGGCATTCATAATATTATCAATTATGTTCCAAGCATACCCTCGAATGGCATCAAAATTTTCACTCTTGGGAAAGAAAGTGTGGTTGATTATGCTATTGACCAAGCTAGGCAAAGGGAGAAGGCCTCTAATCCTACCAGGCACAAAGTGACATATTCATCATAAAACTACCTATAAGCTGGAATCCTTAGGGCTTCTCTGTCATATAATTCTCTGTCATATAATTTTTCTTGGGTCCCCATATAAGTTCTCACAGCTCTTTCAAAATCAGCCTTGGAGGCTTGATATCTTTGGGTTCCCATCATCCATATCAAATGATCAAGAGATTTTGCCACATGTACTGTGACATATAATTGTCTTATGATTTCCTCATTGTAATCACACTTCAAGGCCACAAGGACATATAGGCCGACATTCTAAAATATCATATAGGCTCATCATACTTATCGAGTGAGCTCAAATGAGCCCAATCCACATACTTGTGAGCAGTGAATTGCCGGTTTGGACTGTAGAGATTCGCAAATACTTCTTATTGAAATCTTGTATGGAATCTAACATCTGTTGAATTGCCAGGCTGCTCATACTGATTAACTTGTCGAAGGAGAGTGTATTTCTCACTTGGAATCAACATGAGGTCAACTTGAGGCTCTTTGGCCTTGCCCATCTCCTCATTGCTTGCAGTTTCTTCTCGAGAGGATTCCGTCTCTGAGTTGCTAGCTTCTCTTGTAGGTCTTCTAGCTGCTGCCTTCCTTGTAGGTCTCTTTTGGTGAGAAGGACTGAGACGATCATATCGCTCTTGGGGATCTCCATCGGGAGTGACCCCTTGCGAAGAGGAGCTGTCTTCCTCCTCGGTATGATTGCTAAGAGATGATTAGAATAGGTTTTATGCAAAAGAGAATGGTTAAATCAATTTTCCTCTTCTGGAGCGGTAGTACCGGCAACCACGGGGCGGTAGTACCGTAGTTCCAGAAAACAAATTAGATTTCTCCTTCGATTTTGCTTTTAACTAGTGTTTGACTGGAGAGAATCCATGGAACCGATATAATAGGTCATCAAACACTAATTACTACCAATTTTCTCAAGAGATATTGACTTAATCATGCACATTTTGATACAAACCCTAGAAAAGAGATAGATCCAAAAGTATATAAGAATAGAATGAATCAAGGGAAATACCTCAAGGATTGGAAGAGATTTGATGAGAGGAGATCCTTCCAACAAACGGTTTCGAGAAAACTTCACAGAATCAAGTGATCTCAAGTGGAGTTCTTGGAGGTTCGAGCTCGAGAGAGAGAGGTCGAGAGAGAGAGAGAGTCGGTGGAAAGATTGGTTGAGAGGATAAGCTAGGTTAAAAACCCGTGCGAGGCCATTTAATGCAATTCACCAAACAACTCAGTAGTACTGCAATTTTATGTTGGTATTACCGCAGTTCGATAGTACCGCATTATTATGCCGGTGGTACCGGTGATCTTCGACCACGTTGGTTTTTGACCGCGTCTTTGAGCACGTTTTTTGACCACGATGTTCGACCCTGTTTTCGACTATGAAGTTCAACCACGAAGCGTGAACACGTTTTCGACCATGATGTTCGACCACGTCTTGAGTACATATTCGAGTATATCTTCAAGTACATCTTCGAGTACGCCTTCGAGAACGTCTTCGAGTTCGCTTTTCGACCACGTCTTCGAGTACATCTTCGACCATGTTTTCAACTACGTCTTCGACCACGTTTTTTAGTACGGTTTTCGACCACATCTTTGAGTACATCTTCGACCACGCTCGAGTACGCTTTTCGACCATGTCTTCGAGTATATCTTTGACCACGTTTTTTAGTACGCTTTTCGACCACATTTTTGACTTGGTCTCTGGTTAATACTTCGCCAACCCGCACAGAAGAGCGGTAGTACTGTGAATGAAATGCGACATTACTGGGCAGCGGTAGTACCAACGTTAAAACACAGTATTACCGTGTTGCCTGAAAGTTTCAAAAATTTACCAAAATGCAAATAATCCTTTATAATAACCACTCAAAAAATAATTTGGAGGGTCATTATGCATGAGATAGGTATTATAAACTCAAATGAACATAGTTTTTAATCAAACAAAGATTTTAACACATATTTTGAAACTATTTTTACAAATACACCAAATAAAACTAAAAAAGAGCAAGTTTTCATGAGGCATGAGTTTCAAGCAATATTAGTATGATCTATGACATTTAACTCATTCCTTAAAGAGAAAAAATAGCTTTCGTCTAATGGCTTGGTGAAGATATCAGTTAGTTGGTCTTCGGTCCGGATGTGGCTAATGACAATATCTCCCTTTCTCACATGATCTCTCAAGAAGTGGTGACAAATATCTATATGCTTGGTTCTTGAGTGTTGGACTGGGTTATTGTCTATCTTTATGACACTATCATTATCACACAAAAGAGATATTTTATCGAATTTGATACCATAATGCATCAAAGTTTGCCTTATCCATAATAATTGTGCACAACAACTACCCCGCGAAAATATATTCGGCTTTGGAGGTGGAAAGGGCTACAAAGTTTTGTTTCTTAGAAGACCAAGAAACTAAAGACCTTCCTAACAATTGACAACTCCCAGAGGTGCTCTTTCTATCAACTTTACAACCCGCATAATCATAATCCAAAAATCTAATTAAATCAAATTTAGCACCTTTAGGATACCACAAGCCAATGCTTGAGGAATGCTTTAAATATCTTATAATTCTTTTTACGGCCATCAAATGACATTCTTTTGGAGACGCTTGAAAACATGCACACATGCAAACACTAAATATAATATCGGGTCTAGATGTGGTAAGATAAAGCAAACTACCTATCATGGATCTATAAAGCTTTAAATCTACCAGTTTACCTCCCTCATTGAGATCAATATGTCCATTTGTCGCCGTGGGAGTATGGATGGGTTTTGCGTCCTCCATGCCAAACTTTTTGAATAAATCATTCACATACTTCATTTGGCTTATGAATGTCTGTGGATTTCATGGGGATATGTTCCAGATCTTAGGATGATGTGACAATTGGCAATGGTGTTTACGGTTTGTCGTTTCACGCGTTTTCGACAAAGTGTCGAGCCCATCGACAGGGGTCCGACCGGTCTTAGCACGCGGTCCGATCAGGTCCCAAATCGGCCGGACCGGCCATGTGGGGCGGTCGGACCGTGATGACCAAAGTGGTCAAAACGAGCCGGGCCAAAAATAGGTGTTGTAGGCAAGTGAGGGGATCCCAATGCACTTGGTCTCATGATTTTTGGAGTCTCCAGTAAAAAGTTCTATTGGTTTTTAATTTCCAGAAGGTTTCGAATTTTCAGGGGTTGAAATTCGGCTAAGTCCCAAGGGGCGGTCCGACCGCTCACGAGGAGCGGTCCGACCGTTAGAAGCGTCTGACCGCTCATATGGAGCGGTCAGACCGGTTTCTACTTGAACGTCGGCCAACTTCGTGGCGATGTTATTTTGTTAGGTCAATGTCGGGACCCCGGGTGTCACACAACCCCGAGACCCTCTGTGCATACCAAGCTAGTCCCATGATCAGTAGCTAGCTTGCACGGTTGCAACAATGATGTAATCATAACCATTCAACAACGAACTAATGAAGCGCATAAAGTAATATTAATTAAAACAAAGAAAGACCTTATGGTCAAGGTTCTTACAAAAGTCGCCACACAGGGCTTAACAACAACAGAGTATCTGGCAGCGGAAATCTCAAAATACGTGGAGCCCAATCGACATGCCCACAGGCAATCGAGTGGAGGACGTGACCTAATTCGCAAAGTCTTCAAAGTAGCCTTCTTCAAAGTACTCAACATTTCCGGTTCTTCACCGACTGGGGTGATCAACAAAGGGCATAAAGCCGTGAGTACATAAAGTACTCAGCAAGTCGTAGAGAAATGTATGCACATAGTATTCATGCACGCTTAAACAAGGATGGCTTTATGGTTTAATTTGCAGAAAGCAAGTTTAACAGTAAATACAATAATTAGATGGCAAAGCAGGATTTCAAAAGAATAATACATAGATAACCAAGTTCTTTTGAATCAAACAAAGAACATCCGCTCACTTCCCAACCATTCCAACCAAACGTTTCCATCGAACCAAACCACATTTTTGAAAATACTACCCCTTGCGCGAAATCACCAGGCATGTCCGTAACCGGGGACACGGCTATTCGAATAGATTTTTAACACTCTGCAGAGGTTGTACAGCTTTACCCACAAGACACGAATTCTCTAGTTTGTTTGGCATCCGTCGATACCACCGCTCACTTCCTTAGGTGAGTAGTCTAGAGCACGTGACAAGGCTTTTACAAAGTTCCATTTTGCCTCGGTTCTGCCCGCTAAGGTTTCGCCATCACAGCCCCCTCTTGCGCCAATAAACAGCCACAACAGAACCGACTCAAAACTTTCCTAATTAATTGGCCAGGTCCGTCCCATACCGGACTTATGGTTGCATGAGGTGACCCAGATCAATGACTTGCAAAGTTAAGTCCTTAGTTGGCTGCTCAGACAAGTCTACCACAACCCAATGTGCATTACGCACCCACTCTAGCTCCCTACCTCAAGCCCGAGCATAAATCATTTTTGTTCAATCCCGACCAAATGGCAATCCCTGCCATGGCACAACATCTTTTAATAAAAGTGGCCTCACACCACTGTTCCATAGTTCCATTAGTCAAATTTCAATAATCATTGAACATGTGCTCGAAAGTCTCGCGGGTAACTAGAGCATGTCTAAGCAATAATACGCACCCAAGTTGGTAATACAATTATGTCCAACTAGTATTAACCATCCTAAGGTGTCCAAGGATATATGTCATTCAAGGAGACATTTCATTTTCAATTCATCAAGGAGGCATAATGGCAATTTGGTAATTAGCTACTCCCAAAACCATTTTTAATAAAACTAGCCATGCATGATAATTTAATACAATATACATTTGTAAAATGGGTTCAACATGGTCAAAGGCCTACGACTTGCCTTCGTTGTGAGGAGAGGTTCTTCTGATCGTCGAATCAAGAAATCTTCCAAACAGCCTAATCTACACGCGAGAATAGCAACAAATAAATAAAACAGCACCAAATGAACTCCAAAAATTACAAAACTAGTACCAAATGAAAGAGGATGAATTTATATGAATTTAGAAATTTGGATCACCCAAATCGGAGTTCGGATGTGAAAGTTATAGCCAAAAGAAGTTGAAAATCACATAAAATGATGGATTTAGGGTTTTGGATTTTTCGAATTATTTTCCAACCGAAAAACCGGTTTTGACGTCGTGCGCAAGCGCACACGCGCGCTACGTGGCGCCACGCGGGCGGAATGCCGACGCGGCGCCGACGTGGCGCCACGTGGGGCCACGTGGGCTCGGGCCCACGGTCGAGAGAGAGAGAGAGAGAGAGAGAGAGACGGCGCGGCGGCCCGAGCTGGGAAGACGGCGGCGTTAGCGCGGAGAAGGCGATGGCGGCGGAGAACGGCGACGCAGAGGCCGGAGCCGGAAGACGACGGAGGAGCGCGGCGAACGCCGACCGAGAGAGAGAGAGAAAGAAGAGAGGAGAGAGAAAGAGGCGCGACGGCTTTATAGAGCTCGCGGCGGGAAAAAGCAATGAGCGGCGGCGCGGCGGGGCAGAGGCGGACGGACGGCACGGCGCGGATGCGACGGAGGCGGGGCAGGACGGCGCGGCGCTTGCGCGGATTCGCGGCGCGGATTCGCGCGACGCGTGGAGAGAACGGCGGCGCGACGAAGACGACGAAGCGGACGCCGTCCGATTCCGACGGACGGTGGGGAGCGGCGAGACGCGGCGAAGCGGAAGGCCGTCCGATTCGACGGACGGTGGAGAAGTCCAACGGCGCGGCGAACGGATGCGAAAGGGCGCCGTCCGATTTCGACGGACGGTGGGGCGGAAGAGGCGCGGCGCGGCGATGGCGTCGGATCGCGATCCAACGGCGGAGAAGAAAGGAGAGCGCGGGTGAGGGAGACGAGCGGCGCGGCGAACGGAACGCCGGATCTTGATCCAACGGCCAAGAAGACGGGCGACGCGGCGGCGAGGCCACACGATGAGGATCCAACTACCGAGGCGGGCGGCGCGGCGTCAGGGAGTGGGTCGAGGCGGAACGATCTTTGGGCGGCTAGGGTTTCGCCCACGCAGAAAAAGAGATTTTAAATACCTTTTTCATTTCAGAAATTCAAATAAATCAAAAGGCAATTTAGAAAATAGCAAATAGACTCCAAAAATTCTAGAAAAATTCACAGAAATTACTTGAATTATTCTTGACTTAATAAAAATACTTTTAACTTTAAATTTTCTTTTTCTTTTACAAATAAAATAATTTTTCCATTTCGGATAAAACAAAAATCAATTTCTAAAATCCAATAAATCCAAGAAAATTCTCAAAATAATAATTTTGATTTTAAATTCCAGAAAATTCAATTAAACCAACTTTAATTTAATTGAAGTTTGATTAACTCATATTAAACTGCAAATGGATTTCTGAAATTTCAAAATTAAGCTTTGGGCAAATAGAAACAAATGGTTCTCTTTTAAAATTTTCAAAAACTCCGAAAAACGGGACGCTACAAACCTACCCCTCTTAAAGGGAATCTCGACCCCGAGATTCAGGCTGACTAGAGAATAGGTGGGGAAACTCAGCCTTCAAGTCATCTTCTCGTTCCCAAGTGGCTTCTTCTTCGGTGTGGTTGCTCCACTGGACCTTGCAGAAACGGATGATCTTGCTTCTTGTCACTCGCTCTGCTACTTCCAAGATCTTGATGGGATGCTCCTTGTAGGTGAGGTCTTCTTGCAGGGCAATTGCTTCCATTGGCATCTGCTCTTCGGGCACACGCAAACACTTCTTCAACTGCGACACGTGGAAGACATTATGCACATCTGACAGCTGAGGCGGGAGCTCCAACTGGTAAGCGACTTCTCCTCTTCGGGCTAGAACTGGGAAAGGTCCGATGTACCTTGGTGCAAGCTTTCCACTTACTCTGAAACGACGCATCCTTTTGAGAGGCGACACCTTTAGGTACACATGATCACCAGGTGCAAAAGCTAGATCTCGGCGACGGTTATCAGCATAACTCTTCTGCCTGGTCTGTGCTGTTTTCAGCCTTTCTCTGATTGATCGAACTTGCTCTTCGGCTTTTTCCAAAATATCTGGCCCAAACACTTGTCTTTCACCTACTTCATTCCAATACAAGGGTGTTCTGCATTTTCTTCCATAAAGAGCTTCAAATGGAGACATCTGGAGGCTTGACTGGTAGCTGTTGTTATAGGAAAACTCTGCATAAGGTAGCATTTGATCCCAACTGGTCTGACTTGCTAAGGCACAAGCCCTTAACATATCTTCTAGGATTTGATTTACTCTTTACATCATCCATCCGTCAGGGATGATAAGTCAGATCAAATTTAGATTAGTACCCAAAACAACATGCAACTTCTGCCAAAATCTTGAGGTGAACTGGGATCCTCGATCCGACACGATCTTCTTCGGCACTCCATGCTGGCACACTATCTTTGCCATGTACAATTCTGCCAGTCTATCACCAGAGTAAGTAGTCTTGACTGGGAGAAAGTGAGCAACTTTGGTCAGGCGATCCACAATTACCCAGATAGAATCATAGCCTGACCTTGTCCTTGGCAAACCAGTGATAAAATCCATGCCAATTTCTTCCCATTTCCATTCAGGCACTTTCAAGGGTTGCAGGAGTCCAGCAGGTCTTTGATGCTCGGCTTTAACTCGCTGACAGACATCACACTGAGCTACAAACTCGGCAATCTCACGCTTCATGCTAGGCCACCAATACATTTCTTTGAGATCTTGGTACATCTTTGTGCTTCCAGGGTGAATGGAGTACAAAGTTTCATGGGCTTCCTTGAGTATCAGCTGCTTAAGCTCTTTCTGATCTGGAACACAGATTCGCTTGTCAAACCAAATGGTGCCTTGCTCATCTTCTGAAAATCTCAGGGCTTTACCCTTCTTCATGATGCTCTTGATTTCCTTAATATTGGCATCTTCAACTTGAGCTTCCTTGAGCTGATTCCGCAAAGTGGGTTGAACTTCTAAGGCAGCTAGGTAACCTTCCTCAACCAACTCTAACTTGAGCTTCTGGAATTCTTCATGAAGGGCTGGCTGATTTTCCTTGATCGACAGGGTATTGCAGTAGACTTTTCTGCTCAAGGCATCTGCCACAACATTAGCTTTGCCTGGGTGGTAATGGATTCCAATATCATAATCCTTGATTAACTCTAACCACCTTCTTTGCCTCATATTAAGATCACCGAGTGAAAATGTACTTCAAACTCTTATGGTCCGTAGACTTCACAATGATTACCAATAAGGTAATGACGCCATATCTTTAAAGCATGCACTACTGACTAACTCCAAGTCATGAGTGGGGTAATTCACTTCATGAGGCCTCAATTGACGGGAAGCATAGGCTACTACCTTCCTTTCTTGCATCAGGACACAACCAAGTCCTTGCCGGGATGCATCACAGAAAATCTCAAAATCCTTCCGGACATCTCGCAAAATCAACACCGGAGCCGTGGTCAAACGCTTCTTCAACTCTTGAAAACTTTGCTCACAATTTGTTGTCCAAGCAAATTTCTTTTCTTTCTTCAACAGCTGAGTGAGGGGTCTTGCTATCTTGGAGAATCCTTCTATGAATCGGCGATAGTATCCTGCCATTCCGAGAAAACTTCTGACCTGAGGCACTGACTTGGGTGACTCCCAATTAAGCACATCCTTAACCTTGCTAGGGTTAACGGATACTCCTTCTGCAGACATGACGTGACCCAAGAAAGTAACTTCTTTCATCCAAAACTCACACTTGCTGAATTTAGCATAGAGTTGATGATCTCTAAGCTTATGCAGGACCAAACGGAGGTGCTCTTCATGCTCTTCTTCACTCTTGGAATACACCAAAATACCGTCAATGAAGACAATGACGAACTTATCCAAATACTCCATGAATACTTTATTCATCAAGTTCATAAAGTAGCGAGGGCATTGGTCAATCCAAAGGACATGACCGTGAACTCATACACCCATACCGGTTGAGAAAGTCGTCTTGGGAATATCTTCTGGGCGAATCTTCAACTGGTGGTATCCTGACCTCAAATCTATCTTGGAGAACACACCGGCTCCTTTCAACTGATCAAACAAATCATCGATCCTGGGCAGAGGGTACTTGTTCTTGATGGTGACCTCATTGAGGGCTCGGTAATCCACACACATCCGTTGGGTGCCATCCTTCTTTGCAACAAAGATCACTGGGGCTCCCCAAGGTGAAGAACTTGGTCGGACAAAACCTTTCTCTTGCATTTCTTCAATTTGCTTCTTCAGTTCAACCAAATCATTGACAGGCAATCTGTAGGGTCTCTTGAAGATAGGTGCAGTTCCTGGAACAAGATTGATGACAAACTCCAAGTCTCGGTCTGGCGGCATTCCAGGTAGATCATCAGGAAAGACATCTGAAAACTCTCTGACTACTGGCACTTCTTCCAAAGACACAACACTGGCACTGCAGACTAAAGCTCCAGCTAGCTTCTCTGGGGAGGCTTCAAACTTTACCTTGGTTCCATCCGGACTGACCAAAGTGATGCTTCTACCACCACAATCCAAGAGGGCTTGGTGATTGGCAAGCCAATCCATTCCCAAAATCACATCAAGAGACTTGGTGTCTATGATGATGAGATTAGCAAGGAATTCTACCCCTTCTATGGTCACTTTAACCTTAGGGCAACCTTGGTTCGTACTCAATTCGAGCAGGAGATTGAACCAACAAAACACTTTTAAGAGGCAAAACTTCCAACTGGTGCCTTTCAAAGAAACTCAGAAACAAGCGAATGCGAAGCTCCGAATCAAACAAAACAAAGGCGGTCTTTGAATTGACAAGGAACTTACCCAAAGACGACGTCCGGTCATCGGGCTTCCTCCACAAGTGGTGTGGTTCACACGACCTCTTCCAAAAGGCCGAGGAGACTTGACTGGTGCGGTTGAGTCCGAGGGCTCCACGCGACTCTGGAGTGGGGTACTGGTCGGAGTGGCTCCCATGTTGAAACGAGCAGAGAAGGGCCTTGCCTCTGCGGGCAATCATAGCGAAGTGCCCCACCGATGGCACTTAAAGCGTGATCCCTGTGCAGGTTGCCATTCCTTGGTTGCTTTGCCGGAGCCGCTGAAGCTGCGGTCACGGAACTGGCTGGGCGAGGTGTCGCTGAGGGCTCAATGTGACAGTGGAGCAACACGGGCGGGAGGCGGCACATTCATTCGACTCTGGGAGTGAGGCCGATGGGCACCGTGGCATCATCTTTCTCTTGCGGATTCTTCAAGTTCACGGCGGGATTCCTCGATGAGCATGGCCTTGTTCACCAAGTCTTTGGAAATCTGAATAGTCATTCCCAATGACTTGCACCTTCAAACCGGGTTGAGTCCTCTCTTGAAGCGCTTCGGCGGGCATCATCTCGTGGCAACGCCCTCTAGGGCATAACGGGATAACCGAGTGAATCATTAAGATATTCACTCACCGATGTGTTGCCTTGCCGCAGCTCACGGAACTCATTTTTCTTCATTTCCACCTTTCCATCGTGGATATGGGAGTGGCGGAAAGCTCCTCAAAACTCGGCCCAAGTGATACTCTCGGGGTTTCCATGGCGGCACAATAGTTCTCCCACCATTCTGCAGCCGGTACCTTCAAGCCGGTGGGTGGCATCTGTAACCTTCTCGCGATCATCACAACGGGTGATAGCGAGCTTCTTTCCAGGAACGTAACCGGTCATTCGTCCAATGGCTCCGAGGAGCTAGAGAAAGTGGGCGGATGGGTCCTTAGAAACTCGCCAGCCTGGGCTGAGGAAACACTGGGGGTGGAGCAGGCGTGGGCGTGGCAAAATGCTTGATCGCTCGATTCATCATGGCGGCGAGCGGCGTGATGTCAGTTCTGGCGATTCATCATCTGAGTCATGTTCTCTGCATCAAAGAGCTCATCAGCTGCGTCTGGGCTGCCATGAACTGACTCAAACCCGGATCTGCACTGGCGGCTTGGGAAGACGGGGCACTGGCGCTTGGAGTCTCATCCTGGCTTGCGGAGTTGCGGGTCTGAACCATCTGCGACAAAGCTTCACTGGTTTAATAGACGAGAAGAAGAAAGCAATTTAGATGCGAGGGAAAAGCACGGAGATGAGCGAGGAACAAGGGAGATAGATGGATCAACCTAATGCGGACAAAATTGGTTTTACCCAACGAACGGATAGCCGGAAAGCTATCAAGAAGCAAACCAAAAGGGACACTTAAGCACAAAAGCACTATTACGCAGACTAAACGACTCTAAAACTAGGGAGGGCAACTACCAATCAAATCTTTACGGAGGGTCAACTGGGAACACACGGCGGAACTTAAGCTTCCAAAGCTTCCATTGCTTGATCTTGAAGGGCTCGATCCTAGGGATAATCCAGAGATGAGGGAGTCAAATTTAAATTTGAAAACCAAGTTCCAGAAAAGATAAGATAAAAGAACTCAAGAATGATATAAGAGGGTAAGATGATAAGAAAAGAATAGAACAAGGTGAGAAAGAACAGAATAAGATGAGAGAAGAATATCTAGTCAAGTTAATTGCTTGGTTTGATTTAGAAAATATATTTTGAATCTTCGACTAAGACGACCAATCTAACTAAAGGTTACGTCCTACAGTCGATATGGCTCTGATACCATCTCTTGTCGGGACCCCGGGTGTCACACAACCCCGAGACCCTCTGTGCATACCAAGCTAGTCCCATGATCAGTAGCTAGCTTGCACAGTTACAACAATGATGTAATCATAACCATTCAACAACGAACTAATGAAGCAGACAAAGTAATATTAATTAAAACAGCAAAGACCTTATGGTCAAGGTTCTTACAAAAGTCGCCACACAGGGCTTAACAACAACAGAGTATCTGGCAGCGGAAATCTCAAAATACGTGGAGCCCAATCGACATGCCCACAGGCAATCGAGTGGAGGACGTGACCTAATTCGCAAAGTCTTCAAAGTAGCCTTCTTCAAAGTACTCAACATTTCCTGGTTCTTCAGCTGGGACTGATCAACAAAGGGCATAAAGCCGTGAGTACATAAAGTACTCAGCAAGTCGTAGAGAAATGTATGCACATAGTATTCATGCCTGGCTTAAACAAGGATGGCTTTATGGTTTAATTTGCAGAAAGCAAGTTTAACAGTAAATACAATAATTAGATGGCAAAGCAGGATTTCAAAAGAATAATACATAGATAACCAAGTTCTTTTGAATCAAACAGTGAACATCCCGTTCACTTCCCAACCATTCCAACCAAACGTTTCCATCGAACCAAACCACATTTTTGAAAATACTACCCCTTGCGCGAAATCACCAGGCATGTCCGTAACCGGGGACACGGCTATTCGAATAGATTTTTAACACTCTGCAGAGGTTGTACAGCTTTACCCACAAGACACGAATTCTCTAGTTTGTTTGGCATCCGTCGATACCACCGCCACTTCCTTAGGTGAGTAGTCTAGAGCACGTGACAAGGCTTTTACAAAGTTCCATTTTGCCTCGGTTACGCTTCGCTAAGGTTTCGCCATCACAAATTTCTTGCGCCAATAAATGTACCACAACAGAACCGACTCAAAACTTTCCTAATTAATTGGCGGTCCGTCTCATACCGGACTTATGGTTGCACGAGGTGACCCAGATCAATGACTTGCAAAGTTAAGTCCTTAGTTGGCTGCTCAGACAAGTCTACCACAACCCAATGTGCATTACGCACCCACTCTAGCTCCCTACCTCAAGCCCGAGCATAAATCATTTTTGTTCAATCCCGACCAAATGGCAATCCTCGCCATGGCACAACATCTTTAATAAAAGTGGCCTCACACCACTGCTCCATAGTTCCATTAGTCAAATTTCAATAATCATTGAACATGTGCTCGAAAGTCTCATGGGTAACTAGAGCATGTCTAAGCAATATACGCACCCAAGTTGGTAATACAATTATGTCCAACTAGTATTAACCATCCTAAGGTGTCCAAGGATATATGTCATTCAAGGAGACATTTCATTTTCAATTCATCAAGGAGGCATAATGGCAATTTGGTAATTAGCTACTCCCAAAACCATTTTTAATAAAACTAGCCATGCATGATAATTTAATACAATATACATTTGTAAAATGGGTTCAACATGGTCAAAGGCCTACGACTTGCCTTCGTTGACGAGGAGAGGTTCTTCGGTCGTCGGGTCGAAGAAATCTTCCAAACGCCTAATCTACACGCGAGAATAGCAACAAATAAATAAAACAGCACCAAATGAACTCCAAAAATTACAAAACCAGTACCAAATGAAAGAGGATGAATTTATATGAATTTAGAAATTTGGATCACCCAAATCGGAGTTCGGATGTGAAAGTTATAGCCAAAAGAAGTTGAAAATCACATAAAATGATGGATTTAGGGTTTTTGGATTTTTCGGAATTATTTTCCAACTGAAAAACCCGGTTTTGACGTCCAACACAAGCAGCGCACACGCGCGCGGCGCTACGTGGCGCCACGCGGCAGAATGGCCGACGCTGGCGCCGACGTGCGCCACGTGGGTAACCACGTGGGCTCGGGCCTGGGTCGAGAGAGAGAGAGAGAGAGAGAGAGACGGGGCGCGGCGGCGGCCGAGCTGGGAAGACGGCGGCGTTAGCGCTGGAGAAGGCGATGGCGGCGGAGAACGGCGACGCAGAGGCGACGGAGCGGGAAGACGACGGAGGAGCGGCGGCGCGAACGCGACCGAGAGAGAGAGAAAAAGAAGAGAAGAGAGAGGAAGAGGCGCGACGGCTTTATAGAGCTCGCGGCGGGAAAAGCAGCGGAGCGGCGGCGCGCGGCGGGGGCGGGCGGACGGGCACGCGCGGATGCGACGGAGGCGGACGGGACGGCGCGGCGGCGGCGCGGATTCGCGGCGCGGGATTCGCGCGGACGTGGGAGAGAACGGCGCGACGAAGACGACGACGGACGCCGTCCGATCCGACGGACGGTGGGGAGCGGCGAGACGCGGCGAGCGGAAGGCCGTCCGATTCGATCGGACGGTGGAGAAGTCCAACGGCGCGGCGAACGGATGCGAGCGGGGCGCCGTCCGATTTCGGACGGTGGGAAGCGGAAGAGGCGCGGCGTAGCGCGATGGCGTCGGATCGCGATCCAACGGCGGAGAAGAAAGGAGAGCGCGGTGAGGGAGACGAACGGCCGCGGGCGAACGGGAACGGCCGGATCTTGATCCAACGGCCGCCGGCGCGGGCGACGCGGCGAAGCGAGGCCACACGATGAGGATCCAACTACCGAGGCGGCGCGGATGAGCGGGCATGGAGTGGGCGGAGAGGGGAAGCGATCGGGCCTGGCTAGGGTTTCGCCCACGCACAGAAAAGAGATTTTAAATACCTTTTTCATTTCAGAAATTCAAATAAATCAAAAGGCAATTTAGAAAATAGCAAATAGACTCCAAAAATTCTAGAAAAATTCACAGAAATTACTTGAATTATTCTTGACTTAATAAAAATACTTTTAACTTTAAATTTTTCTTTTTCTTTTACAAATAAAATAATTTTTCCATTTCGGATAAAACAAAAATCAATTTCTAAAATCCAATAAATCCAAGAAAATTCTCAAAATAATAATTTTGATTTTAAATTCCAGAAAATTCAATTAAACCAACTTTAATTTAATTGAAGTTTGATTAACTCATATTAAACTGCAAATGGATTTCTGAAATTTCAAAATTAAGCTTTGGGCAAATAGAAACAAATGGTTCTCTTTTAAAATTTTCAAAAACTCCGAAAAACGGGACGCTACAGTCAAAGTCATTGGTTTCATGGCATATGATCTACATGATGCATGTTTTGACTAACATGGGTCAAGTTGTGAAGAACTTGTTCCCGAATTCGTGTTTGCTTGTCTGTGGTTGTGCAGGTTGCTTGGTGGTCAACGACGGTCAACGGTGAGGAGGATCGGGACTAGACTTGGAAGAGTTGAGGTTCAGAACGATCTACGATGCCGGGTGAGGTCAACGACTCAAGAGTGACGCAAGATGGACAAGGGTGACCTATTAGCAAATCCATGATGCATGGTGAAGCGGTTTAGGTCAAAAGGTTAAAGACGGCGCTTTGCGAAGCGTGCGTGTGTGACCCGTTTGTTAGTGGGCCTTAACGGGAGCCCAATTGAGTCAAACCCTAGGAGTTCTAGGCCTCCACTATAAATAGGAGGAGGTGGTGGCTGCACCCTCTCTCTCGCCTTTTATGTTTCAAACCCTAATTGTCTTTAGGGGAGTTGAGGTGGAGGCTAGGGCTCTTGATGGTTTGTGGTGAATTTCGTGATCTTTGATTGTCCACTGATCCATGATGGTGTGGATGTAATCCAGCATCAATCACAAAATCAATCTATGCAAGGTTTGCTTGAGATAAGTTTCTTTTCGTTCTTGCTTTCAATTTCGTGTTTTTAGGGCTTTCTTTGATCCGCGAGTTTGTGATTGATTCTTTCACGTGAATTAGCTTGTTGTGATATGTGTGAATCTATCTAGCATCATCTTGATCATCAATCTCTCACGAACAAGCTTTAGGATCAAGTTTTCGTTCTTGCCCGGTTTTAGACCTTCTGTTAATCAATTGGCAATTGCTCAAGATCGTTCCAAGAATTATCATAATATTCGATTGGAATAGGTCCTCAATAGCATATAGAAGGTGTGTGCAAAGTTTCATAAAGATTGGAGTTGAGAATCAAAAGTTTCACCTAATTGCAACTTCGTCATCGGCCGATTTTATTGTTGCGGATCGGTTCGAGTCGGCCGGTCGATCGCCGTCATCACCGGTCCGACCAATTTTGAGCGGTCCGACCGCCAAAGACAACGCCGGTCAGACCGCCCAGCAATCGGTCCGACCGATTGGGTCCAGCGGTCAGACCGCCCGTGCTGTGAGTTTGCAATCTTAGTTGATTTTGTTATTTTGCTTAGGGGATTTAATTGGATTCAATACTAGTCTTCCTGCATCTTGGTATATTGATCTTCATAGCTTCATCATAACTATTGGAGTGAAATTGTGTTGAATTCATTATTTGGGAAAAGTGAGCGTGCTCTATTCACCCCCTCTAGTCGCCTTTTCGGTCCAACAAGTGGTATCGAGCACTGTTAGTTCAATCTTGATCTTAACCGGTCAACGAACTTTGGCGATGGATAAGTTTTCTACTAAACCGCATATCTTCGATGGGCAGGACTATGCCTATTGGAAGAATCGTATCGAGTCTTTCTTGAGAGCGAGGACAAGCTATTTGGGATGTTGTTAGAGCCCATTGGTTATTCTGAAATTGCAACACTCGCTTCGATTCTTTTGGCTAACAACAATAAGGCTAAGAATCTTTTATATGGTGCACTTGGTAGACAAGAATATGATAGAATTTGCAATCTTTCAATCACATGAAATTTGGAACACTCTCGAAACATATCATGAGGGTTCGTCCCAAATCAAAAGGTGCGCCAAACAGTTTACAAGCGTGAATACAATAAATTCGAGATGCGTCTAGAGAGCATCGATGACATTTTCATCGCTTTAATAAAGTAATTAATCAAATGAAAGTCATTGATATTGAATATTCTCAATCTGAAAATGCCACCCATCTCTTGGTCGCAATCAACACCAAGGAGTGGGAGATGAAGGCTCTTGCTATAGAGGAAAATGTTGATCTTTCAATTCTTACTTTAGAATTGCTTTATAGTAAACTCAAGACTCATGAAATTAAAAGAGTTGATCATCCCAAGAAAGATAATTTAGCTTTGGTAGCGCATCCTCTCAAAAGGCTTTTGATGACTCTTTTGAATCTTCTTACGGATTTTCATTTGCTTGTTTATCCGCTATTCATGAAGAGGAGCTTGAAAGTATTCTCAAACAGAGTTAGCTCTTCTAGCTAAAAATTCACACGGGCCTACAATAATGTGAGAAACAAAAGAGAGGTGGTCCGTGACATGCTATGAATGTGGTGAGCTCAATTATATCCGGCAAATTGCCCCAAGTGAAAGGTAAGAGCAACCATAAGGAAGGAAAGCCGACTTGGAAGAAGCCTCCTTTCAACAAATCAAGGTATGAGGCTATTAAGCTTGTGAAGGCCGCCACCGGTTCTTGCCGCTTTTGAGGATCAATCCTTGAGCGATGTGGATACCGGGAGTGAGGAGGACAAGGAGGAGGAGATTCCTCAAGGCAAAAAAAAGGGAAGGCCAAAGACTTCACTGGCATGTGCTTCATGGCTGACACGGACGACATTGATGATAATGAGGTATCTTTTTCTTATGATGAGCTTTCTGCTAAATATGATTCTATAGTTGAGCAATTGCTTAGTCAAGATGAAGCACTAGAATTTGTCATGACAAAAAATAAGAAATTAGAGTAAAAAATTAGCAAACTGAAAGTAGAGCTTAAAAATGCTAAGACTCTTGAACTCGATGAATGTTTATCTTGTCATGCTATGCATTGAAAATTACCAAGTTACAATCGCTCATAATATTTCTGTACAACAACTTGAGAATGCTAGATCTGAACTAAATGAAATTAAAAGTGCTCCTTGTGAAAAATGTTTAGAATCTAGTAAATTGATTGCTTTTGATGTATTTGATTCTAGCCCTTGCACTTCATGTTTAGAAAAAGAACGTGAAATCAAAGATATCTTAGAAGCTGCTAGAGTCAAATATTCTAAGCTTAAGGACGATATTGAAAATACTACTTGTGCTTCATGTTCCACTCTTAAGCTTGAAATTGCTTTGTATAAGGAGAAATCTATGAATAATACTTGTGATGCTTGTGTTAACTTGAGAAAAGAAAATGCTTACCTTCATGATACATTAGAGAAATTTTCTAAAGGTAAGAAACAATTAAACATGATTCTTGACAAATCTAAAACTCCTTATAAGAAGCAATGTTTAGGATTCAATTCTTTTCAAGACAATTCAAACCCAAAAGTCATTCAAGTCTTGGAAAAAGGTTTAATTGAATTCAAAACCCAACCTGCAAAAACATCCTTTAAATCTGCAGGTTTTGCCCAACCTTGTATTAATTCAAATGGTGCTTCTTCTAGTGGTACCAAGTACTATTGCACTTATTGCAAGAAAGGTGGGCATTTGATTGAATTCACATGCGTAGGTTGAAAAATGATAGGAAAAATTTTGATAGAATTTCATTCATGCAACCTAGAGCTTCTATGAGACATGGTAACACTGAAAAGAATAAACCTGGATTAGGATTTTTCTCTCATGCAAATCATTATGTTTCTAGATATCCTAATTCTAATGTTTATCATTTGGCGGTCCGACACGGTGATCACCGGCTCGACTGTTTTGGTCGCCATCGACCACAAAGACAACGCCGGTCGACCGCCCATGGACGATTTAAGTCTCATGTTAATTTAAACATTGCTCATAACCGAATGTTAGATGAAATCAAGGATAGTACTTCTGGTTTGTATACTCCTTGCAGACGTGTGTCTCAGTACTGGATTCCTAAATCTTGTTTATCTAACCCCAGTATTGAGACACATCGTCCTTTTGTTCCTTGATTTTCAGGACTACCGTGGAAAGGGGAAGAACACGTGGTTCGTCGACTCCGGGTGTTCACGCCACATGACCGGAAACTCAAAATGGTTCACCTCTTTCACGCGGGCAACAGGTGATGACTTCATCACCTTTGGAGATGATACACAAGGGCGAATTGAAGGAACATGATCAATTAGGGTGAAAACACATTCATTCTAAAGGATGTCGCTCTTGTAGACAAGCTTAGGTATAATCTCCTTTCTGTTTCTCAGCTTCTTGATGATGGTTATGAGACTGTTTTTAAGAAAAATGCTTGTCGTGTGCTTGATTCTACTTGTGAGCTTGTGTTTGGAATCTCTAGAGTTGGTAGAATTTTTGGAGCTGATTTTTCAGAATCTCTTGCTGGATCTCTTAAATGTTTGCTTACATCTTCTTCTGATTTCTGGCTTTGGCACCGACGTTTGGGGCACATTGGTTTTGATCATCTGACACGAGTTAGCAACCTTGATCTCATGAGAGGTTTGCCCAAACTCAAAGCCGCAAGGATGTCAGATATGTGCGCCACAGTAGGCATGGCAAACAAGTTGCCGCCTCACACCCTTCTCGGACTATGGTTATGACCGACGGACCGGGACGGTTGCTTCATATGGATACTGTTGGTCCTGCTAGAGTCCGGTCAGTCGGTGGAAAATGGTATATTCTTGTCATAGTCGATGATCTTTCTAGATATACTTGGGTTTTCTTTCTTACTTCAAAAGATGAAGCTTTTGGTTATTTTCATGACCTTGTTCTTCGTTTGGCTTCTGAGCTTCCTGGTGCTTTGAGAGCGATTCGCAGTGATAATGGCACGGAGTTCAAAAATGCTTCTTTGCTTCTTTTGTCCGAAGCGTGGTATTGAGCATCGTTCTCCTCTCCACACGTCCCTCAACAAAATGGCGTGGTGGAAAGGAAGAATAGGACCTTGGTCGAAATGCCTAGGACGATGCTAGATGAGTATAGCACACCGAGGAGATTTTGGGCCGAAGCTATTGCTACTGCTTGCCATATTGCAAATCGTGTCTTTTTGAGACCTTTAGGCAAGACTCCTTATGAGCTTCGTTTTGGTAGAAAACCCTCTGCTTCGCATTTTCGAGTTTTGGATCAAAATGTTTTATTCTTAAGACAGCAACTTAGATAAATTTGAATCAAGAACTTTTGATGGGTTATTTCGGGTTATCCCGCTCATTCGAGGGTTTTCGGGTTTTAATCTGAGACTAACATTATTCAGAGACTTGTAATGTCACTTTTGATGAGACTAGCCACAGAGCTAGATCTATTGCTCTGATGATTTACAGTGTGAGAGAGCATTTTGTGGAGGAAGATGAGGACGGCTAATATCATTCCTTCATCTGCACTCTTGAAGCGCCCATATTAATACAAGAACCTGCTACATCTACTTCACCTTCAGTTGAGGCTCCTGCTGCATCTTCATCATCAGCAGTACCTGCGGAGGTCGAAGAAACGGTATCTCATCCGGGCACTCCACTTCGCATTCAGAGACAAAGATCCTCCTAATGTATAATAGGTAACCTACATGAGCGAGTCACTCGCTCTGGTATAATGATCCAAATCTCTACTCTCATTCGGCTTTTGTTGCTTCTTTTGAACCCCGCGATATATCACATGCTTTATCTGATTCTAGCTGGGTAAATGCCATGCATGAGTTAGAAAATTTTGAAAGAAACAAAGTTTGGAACCTAGTAGAACCTCCTAGTGGTCATAATATTATAGGAACCCGTTGGGTGTTTAAGAATAAACAAGGTGAGGATGGTTCTGTGGTTAGAAATAAAGCCAGATTGGTAGCTTAGGGTTTCAGCCAAGTTGAGGGGTTAGATTTTGATGAGACATTTGCTCCTGTTGCTAGACTATAAGCCATTCGCATTCTGCTTGCATTTGCTGCATCAAAAGGTTTTAAATTATATCAGATGGATGTTAAAAGTGCCTTTTTAAATGGTTTCATAGATGAGGAAGTGTATGTTAAACAACCCCCTGGTTTTGAGGATCCTAAATATCCAAATCGTGTTTTCAAGCTATCTAAAGCATTGTATGGTCTTAAACAAGCCCCTAGAGCCTGGTATGATAGACTTAAGACCTTCTTGCTTAAAAATAATTTTGAAATGGGTAAAGTGGATAAAACTCTATTCATTCTTAGACGTGACAATGACTTCCTGCTTGCTCAAATTTATGTGGATGATATTATCTTTGGTGGTTCCTCTAATGCTCTTGTTTCCAGCTTTTCTGACACTATGTCCAGGTAATTTGAGATGAGTATGATGGGAGAGCTTAATTACTTTTTGGGACTTCAAATCAAGCAATGCAAGGAAGGAACTTTCATCCATCAGATGAAGTACACTAAAGATCTACTAAAACGCTTCAACATGGGTGACTGCAAGCCAATTTCCACTCCCATGGCAACCTCGACTGTTTTGGATCCAGATGAGGAAGGAGAAGTCGTGGATCAACGCGAGTACCGCAGCATGATCGGCTCCTTCTGTATTTGACGGCCTCGAGACCGGACATTCACTTCACGGTATGCCTTTGTGCAAGATTTCAGGCGTCTCCGAGAACTTCCCATCGCCAAGCCGTTAAGCGCATATTCAGGTATTTGCACTCTACCCTCTTATATGGCATTTGGTATTCTGCTCTTGACTTTGTCCATTAGAGGTTTTTCGATTCGATTTTGCGGGTCATCGGTTAGATAGGAAGAGTACCTCAGGCACCTGTCACTTCCTAGGCACTTCTCTTGTATCTTGGTCCTCTTGGAAGCAGTCTTACTTGCACAATCCATTCTTTGGGCGGAGTATGTAGTCACCGCTAGTTCTTTGAGCTTGATTTTGTGGATGACGCCCACTTTGAAAGATTATGGGTTAAACTTTGCTAGTGTTCCTCTTTTACGTGATAACACTTCGCTATTAATATTGCTAAAAACCCAATTGCAACATTCTAGGACTAAGCACATAGACATTCGCTTTCACTTCCTTAAAGATCATGTTGAAAAAGGTGATATTGTGATGCACTTCGTAGAGTCCGAAGCTCAATTGGCAGATATTCTTACCAAGCCTTTAGATCAAACCAGATTTTCCTCCTTAAGAAGCGAGTTAGGGGTAATTTATTCTTTTTCTTATCTTTCCTTGTTCTTTTGATCTTTTATTGTTCTTTTTCTGAACTTAGTGATCTTTTCGAACTTTTTAGGTTTTTAGGCTTTTTAATTGCATCTCATTGTGTCATATTGCATTCATATGAAAACTCCAACAAGTGGTTACAACAAATGGTATGAAAAATCCAAAAAGATGCTTGTAATATAAGGATTTTTTGCTTATTTTTAAAAATTGATGAAGCTTTGCCTATTACCCTTTAGAGCTTTTGTATTTCAATTCTTGCTCAATGTCATGTCTAGTTCTTTGACTTGCTAGAATTATCATGCTTTTACATGTGTAGCTAAGTCTTTGCTATATGAGCTAGAACCTTTTAAACAACTCAAACTAAGAAATTGCAATTTGTGGATGTTTTAGCGAGTTGCGCAATTAGTGCTCCTCTTGTGACATTGGCCTGTCAATTGCTCTGTTAGCTCTTTGATCTAAAATTGACCATTACTTGACTTTTGTGTTCTTGAGATTCTAAACCGCTCATGTGAAAAATGAAAATCAAGATTGTCTTATGCTTAAATTGTGCCAAACTATTCTTACGAGACCGCTTGTCAAATGACATGAACTTGGAGATAGTTTGATGAACCGACGATCTCATGGGGACCGCTTGTCGAAATGACATGAACCTCAAGATTTGTCGCCCGGTAGAAGCTTAGAAAGAGTTTGTGGATGGCTCCTAGTCCAGGATCTTCTTTACTAAGATATACCTTCAATCAACTTTTGGTCGAAGCTTACGATGAGTTTGTGGAGGGCTCCTAGTCCAGGATCTTGTCACTAAGTTAGATCATTAGTCAACTTCAATATTCAATGCAAATGAGAAAAATGTTGACAAATGGGCGTTTACAAAATATTGAGCAAAATGATTCAATACGGACTTGATTGACTCTTAATGTGGTCTTTGTTAGATTTTTTATCTCACTTTGACATTTTGACATGGCCAATTTCACTTTAGGATCCCTGTTGATGAACTTGCTGAATTTGAAGCGTTGCTTAAATTGATCAAATCTACTGCTTTACTTTTGAGCCTTTGTGTTTAGCTTTGATATATATGTCTTACCATGATCTTGCTAGCGTTTGTCAGCTTGATATGCTGTTTGTGCAATATTCGAGATACTAGCTTGTTCTTTTGGGTAATCTCCAAAGCTTCTTGTAATCAAAAATTGAAAAATACAAAAATTGAAGCCACTCCATTGCACTTCATGCATATTCCTCTTTATGCTTCTTTTGTTTCTGCTTCTTTCTTTATTCTATATTTGTTATCTCTGGATGAGAGGAAGGCGTGATTCCTTGATGAATCCATTGTCAAAGGGGGAGAAGATGTGTTAAATGAGAAGAGAAGATGTGTTAATGAGAATATATTTCTTTGTTGGGGGAGAAGTTTGTACAAAGGGGAGAAACTGAAAATTTGAAAATTGAGGATCATAGTGAGGGGGAGTTCTTGAGTTGCATTCTTATTGTCTTATTGAATATTCTGAACTTGAATTGCATTCTTTTATCCTCACAATGATCATAGGTCAATTGAACAATTGTTCTTTCATATGGACCTTATGTGAGAATTTTGACCCTTTTCTGGAAATCAAAGTTTTTATGCTTATTTTTGCCTTGTCTCACATGCCTATACTATTCTGATGCCAGCTTGGTCATTTACATTGCTTTGTCTTGCTTATAGACCAAGTTGTGCCTTTGTGCGAAAACTGCGAGTAAACTCGTTTTCAAACCTCTTACTTACATTTTCTGGATAATTGCCAATGTGTTCATCAAGGGGGAGATTGTGGATTTCATGGGGATATTTTCCAGGTCTTAGGATGATGTGACAATTGGCAATGGTGTTTACGGTTTGTCGTTTCACGCGTTTTCGACAAAGTGTCAGGCCTACTGGACAGGGGCGGTCCGACCGGTCTTAGCACGGCGGTCCGACCGGTCCCAAATCGGTCGGACCGGCCATGTGGGGCGGTCGGACCGGCGGTGACCAAAGTGGTCAAAACGAGCTGGGCCAAAAATAGGTGTTGTAGGCAAGTGAGGGGATTCCAATGCACTTGGTCTCATGATTTTTGGAGTCTCCAGTAAAAAGTTCTATTGGTTTTTAATTTCCAGAAGGTTTCGAATTTTTAGGGGTTGAAATTCGGCTAAGTCCCAAGGGGCGGTCCGACCGGCTCACAGGGAGCGGTCCGACCGTTAGGCGGTCCGACCGCTCATATGGAGCGGTCGACCGTTTCTACTTGAACGTCGGCCAACTTCGTGGCGATGTTATTTTGTTAGGTCAAAGTCATTGGTTTCATGGCATATGATCTACATGATGCATGTTTTGACTAACATGGGTCAAGTTGTGAAGAACTTGTTCCCGAATTCGTGTTTGCTTGTCTGTGGTTGTGCAGGTTGCTTGGTGGTCAACGACGGTCAACGGTGAGGAGGATCGGGACTAGACTTGGAAGAGTTGAGGTTCAGAACGATCTACGATGCCGGGTGAGGTCAACGACTCAAGAGTGACGCAAGATGGACAAGGGTGACCTATTGGCAAATCCATGATGCATGGTGAAGCGGTTTAGGTCAAAAGGTTAAAGACGGCGCTTTGCGAAGCGTGCGTGTGTGACCCGTTTGTTAGTGGGCCTTAACGGGAGCCCAATTGAGTCAAACCCTAGGAGTTCTAGGCCTCCACTATAAATAGGAGGAGGTGGTGGCTGCACACCGATTTTGGAGCGGTCCGACCGCCAGCACAACGCCGGTCAGACCGCCCGGCAATCGGTCCGACCGATTGGGTCCAGCGGTCAGACCGCCCGTGCTGACAGTTTGCAATCTTAGTTGATTTTGTTATTTTGCTTAGAGGATTTAATTGGAATCAATACTAGTCTTCCGCTGTACTGGTATATTGATCTTCATAGCTTCATCATAACTATTGGAGTGAAATTGTGTTGAATTCATTATTTGGGAAAAAGTGAGCGTGCTCCTATTCACCCCCCCCCCCTCTAGTCGCCTTTTCGGTCCAACAATGTCCCATCTTTGAGTTGCTTGATTTGAAGTCCAAGAAAATAGCTTAGCTCTCCGATCATGAACATTTCAAACTTCCTAGACATCATATTACCAAACTACTTGAAAAAGTCTTGGTTAGTAGACCCAAAGATGATATCATCAATATAAATTTGACATACAAATAAATCATCATCAATGATCTTGTAAAATAATGTTGTATCAACCTTCCCAATTTTGAATCTTTTGAGAGTAGAAAATCTCGAAGGCACTCATACCATACTCTAGGAGCTTGTTTTAAGTCATATAGTGCCTTCGAGAGTATATACACATGATTAGGATTTTAAGGATCTTCAAAACCTGGAGGTTGTTGAACATATACAAGTTCGCTTATTTTTCCATTTAAGAAAGTACTTTTAACATCCATTTGAAATAATTTAATATCAAAACTTGATGCAAAGGCAAGTAATATGCAAATAGACTCAACTCTAGCTACGGGCGCAAAATTTTCATCATAATCAAAACCCTCAACTTGAGTATACCCTTGAGCAACTAACCTTACCTTGTTTCTTACGACAACTCCATTTTCATCTTGTTTGTTGCGGAAGTCCTATTTTGTGCTAATTACGTTGTGCTCCTTGGGTCTCTCCACCATTGTCCAAACATCATTTTAGGCAAATTTATTTAGCTCTTCATGTATTGCATTCACCCAATCCGGATCATCGAATGCCCCATCTACAAGTTTTGGCTCAAGAGAAGAGACAAAAGAGTAATATCCACAAAAAGAAGCAACACAAGATCGAGCTTGAACACCCCTACTCACGTCACCCAATATTTTATCTCTTGGATGATCCTTTGCAATCGTGTTGTGAATTCTTGTTGGTAGGTTGGATGGTTGATCTTCTTCCTTGATATCCTCTTCATCAATGTCAATTTGATGTGTTGTGGAAGAGGTGGGAGGTTCGACTTGGATAGAAGATGATGTATTATTTGGATCTTCTTTTGGCTTAATGTCTCCAATTTGCATGTTCTTCATTGATTCCCTCAAAGCTTCATTACCTATACCATCCAAATCATATTTCTCTTCTTGAGAGCCGTTAGTTTCATCAAATTGAACATCATGTCTTTGTTCAACTAAACAACTAGTTTTGTTCAGGACACGATATGCTTTGCTATTAGAAGAATAACAAAGCAAGAAACCAACATCACAATGACTTGCAAATTTAGAGGTCTAAACACAATTTCTTAAGATAAACATTTGTAGCCATATACTCTAAAGTAGGAAATGTTCCATTTTCTTCCAACAAGAAGCTCATAAGAAGACTTTTTCAAAAGGCGATGCAAGTAAAGACAATTTATGGCATAACAAGCGGTATTGATTGCTTTCACCCAAAAGCTATCAGAAGTGTTATATTCATCAAGAAGTGTCTTAACAATCTCAATTAATGTTCAATTTTTTCTCTCTACAACTCTATTTTGCTCTGGAGTGTAGGTAGTGGAAAGCTCATGATTTATTCCAAGTTCATCACAAAAATCTTCAATTTTAGTGTTTTTGAACTCGGAATCATTGTCACTACAGATCTTCTTTATATTGAAATCAAATTTATTTTGAGCTCTTTTTGCAAAACTTTTGAAAATGTCAAAGGCTTTGGCCTTGTCATGTAAAAAGAATACCCATGTATATCTCGAGTAATCATCTACAATGACTAAACAATAGCTATTGTGTAATACCCCAGAAATCGGATCGGTAAATTAAAGAATTAGTCGGGAGGAGAAAAGGGAATAAGAGGAATAGTAAAACCCAAAAAGACAAGGGGTTATCTGCTTTTATTTGCCAACCTGGGCCTGGGCCGCAGCCCAGGAGGGGCCCAAGTGTGGCCGGCCATGAGGGGGGAGTTCCCACCCACCAAAACCCTAATCCCCTCCCCCTTTCCCCTCTTTTCCCCCCCATAGCCGCCACTCCCCTCTCTCCCTTGCACCTCCCCAGCAGCAGCATGTCCCTCCCCGGCGAAGATCCTTGCTACGGTCCATTCGAGGAAAGGCGAGGAGACCACCGTTGGAGGGCCGGCCAAGTGGAGGTAGCAGATCGGATTTGTTTAGTGCTGTTTCTCGTCAGTTTTGGGTAAGATTCGTACGTTTTCTGATCTGGCTGCCTCTTAGAAAGTTGTAGCTCTCCGTTTTGGCTTTCTTTGGGCACTGAGATCACCTGATTTGAACTTATGGTTTAGGAGTTATGGTAGTTTTACCGCGACTGTCCAGGAGAGCTGACGTGATTTGGCAGATTGTCTTCGTCTAGCCATTATGAATTATCTAGAGGCCGAATCATACAATCCACCCAAAATGAACATTGTATATAATTAAGTAAGCTTTCCAAGTTGATAAAGAACACAATTTTTAGAATTGGCACTCAAAAGTTCTGGAATTTTTACCGTTATTATTTCGCTAACTGTCAGATTGCAGAGACAGAAAACTTAGAAAAACTTTACCTGAATATAAGAATTAGTAGGAGGCCGAATCAGGAGACTTTTCCAACTAGACTATTGTTGCTGGTTTTGTCGTGATTCCAGAGAGTCCAAGATCACCCCGTTCCGAGCTGCGTAGAAAAAGTTATGGTGGTTTTAGTGCTCTGTCCAGAGAACCCAACGTGAAGTTGATGTTTTATTAATTGGCCTGGTAGGGGTATTACTTGGCTGATTCAGTAAGGCTCACCAACTAGACTTAGTTGGATAATTTAATTACCTTTCCATAAAGTCTAAGAACATCTTATTTGGACTCATGTACTAATAGATATGGATTTTTGAAGTTGACTGTCCACCGAGGGGACAGATCGACGTTTAGGAATTTGGGGACGGGATTGAGTTAGAAGTTTTGCAAGTCCATGGTTGTTGTTATATAGTTTGTTTTGGTCCGCTGCTGTGTCTTAGCGTGTGTTAGAATTATTATTCAGGTGGTGGACTGGTACCGGGAGCAGCACCTTCTGTACATCCCTCGTTCTCTCGTGGTTAAGGCAAGTATAATGATGAATATAATATGTATTATTGAATGGCAATATTTGATATATATTATGAGTACTTGTGTGTTCATGTTTGTGATGATGATGACATAATTGGTATTGTTCATGGTTGTTAGAGATATGAATCACGTGTTATTCATGATTGATGGTCTATGGTTATGAGATTTTGGAGTAAGGATAGGTTATTCATATGCAATGTTGTTGTGGATGCATATTTGTATTACTTTGAGAATTCATACATATGCATTATGTTGGGTTACCGAAGTCTTGGTCATGTGAGTACCAAGCAACTCTTGAGGTCCCTGTCATGTTAATGACGGGCTAAAGGTTCCCATGCTTGAAGAGCATGGGCTCAGGTCCCCATACACGTGGAGTATGGGCAAAGGTCCCTGTACCAGATGTTACAGGCATGGGTGTGCATCGACGGATGCACACTTTGCATTACCGGTAAAATGCAAAAGGGAAAGAGAAAGAGAAAGACCATGTTGAGCATATTGCATAGCATACATGTGTAAAGTGATTAATAAGTGATTTTGTGAAGTATAGTTGATGTGTTACATGCTTGTATGTTGTTGATGCCATTTATTATATTTGCTGAGTCTTTGGACTCACCTCTTGCTTTTGTTGTGCTTTTAGGTACTACTTGCAAAAACAGCATGCATAGGAGGGAGTAGAATTGCTTTGGATGCACTCACTACCACACAATCTTTTAAAGATGATTATCATTTAGGTCGTACCTTAATAATAAGCAAACTGGTTAAGGAATAATTTTGGTTATGCTTGAATGCATTGGATTATTTGTAATAATGAGAGCGGTAAATTGTAGTTATGCTTGCTTATACATTAGCTGGATAGGTTATTTAAGAATGCTTTGATGAACTTTGGATGTTGAGATATTGATAATAGTTTATGCATCTGTTGGAACCTCCGGTACACTTAATTATACAAAGGAGGTTCTGCCGAAAGTTAGCAAAATGTCTTAGCTTATTTTATATTTATGTTAGTGTGGTAGCATTCCAGGCTCAGGTTGGGCTGGGGTGTTACATATTGCCCCGATGCTCTATTGGTTGTTGGCCCAAACAAATCCATACGTAAGAGCTCTAATAGCCTAGAAGTTGACATGATACTTTTGGAAAGATTAGAATTTGCAAGTAGCATCCCGGCTTGCAAGCGCTTCATAATCTATTTTTCTCAAACTTCATATCCTTCAAGCCAACCACTAAGTCATGTTTGAAAAGTTTTTTGAGTTGAATCATGCCCACATGACCTAGCCTTCTATGCCATAATCAACCCAAAGAAGTTTTTGCAATTAAACATGTTTGTAGACAAGAATCACTAGAAAAGAAATCAACTAAATAAAGATTTCCAAATCTAAATCCTTTGAAAACCAATTCATTTCATTTTTCCATTGAAATGATTACTCCATCTGTAGAGAGAATGAGCAAGTTAAACCAAGATCACATAATTGAGTAATAGATAGCAAATTAAAATTTAATGTTTCTACAAGAGATACATTTGAAATAGAAAGGTCATTTGAGATAGCGATTTTAACCAAACCAAGAACCTTCCCTTTGCTATTGTCTCCAAAAGTGATACTTTCATTACTCCGATTTTCAAAGGTGGTGAATATCTTCCGGTCTCCAGTCATGTGTTGAGTGAATATCTTCCACCAGTCTTGTAGTTCACCTAAAAAAGAAAATCAAGTTCTTTTAGGTACCCAAATTTGTTTGGGTCCTTGGAGGATAGTAACCAAAGTTTTAGGCACCCAAATAGCATTTTTTTAGCGCCTAAAATTGAAGTGCCAATAAATCTAACAATAACTATACCATCCTTAGTTCTTCTAAGCATATAACATGAAACATATTATCCTATGGATGGAGTCTTACCCATAGGACAAGCTTGTTGCAAATGTTCTATTTCCCGGCACTTATAGCAATATTTGCCATTTTACTTAACAAATCTTGTGAGCTTGTTTACCGGTTTCTTGCCTTTCTTGGGCACATACCCAAGCACTTCTTTGTTGAATGAGCACCTTTGCTCACTCAAAAGCTTGTCAAGAGTGGTTTTACCCTTGAAGCACCACTCCAAACTTTTGCTTAGCTTGGCTACTTGCTCCTTTAGCTCATTGTTTTCAACAACAAGCTTTGCATCACAAGACTTAATATTTTCACGATTAGCGGCAATGTTAAAGCAACATAGCATGGCAAGTAAATCACCACATGAAGTAGATGCACTAGGTTTAGCAATTTCTACACTAGGCATTTTTTATAAAAAATGTCACATGTAATTCCAACACTAGTGCAAGACTTGCCTGAATTTTCTTGGATAAGCAAGTCATGAGCTTACTTTAGCTCCTTATAAGAGTCTTTAAGAGAGAGATGTTCATTCTTCAAGACCTTAAATTTTGCCTTTTCTTTTCCAAGATATTCATTCAATTCTTCCAACATGTCCATAAGCTCATCATAAGAAGGATCATTGTCATCAAAAGATTTTACCTTATCTCCTTTAGTCGTGAGGCATGTAGGAGACGAGAAGACTGAAGGAGCCTCATTGATGGAGATGCCGACAGGTCCTTTCTTCTTGGGGGATTCATCCTCATCCTCATTGGAGTCGGTTTACTCCTCATCGGAGTTCCACTCTCCAATGTGGGCTTCATTTTTGCCTCTCTTGTGAAGCTTCTTCCTGTTGTTGAATTCATTCTTTTTGGACGACTTGCCCTTATCACCCTTCTTTGTAGGCCAATGAGAGGCAATGCGCCCCTTCTCATTGCACTCATAGCAACGAATGTTTCTATAGCGCTTGTTGTCATTTGAGGATTTCCCTTTCTTGCTCTCGTCAAAGTTGAAGTTTCGATATGGGCGTCTTCTCATGAATTTTTTCATCCTCCTCACGAGGAGAGCGAATTCTTATTCGGAGTCTTCTTCCTCATCCTCTTCATCGCTTGATTCCATTTTAGCCTTCAAAGTGGTAACTTTCTTGCTCTTGGAGGAGGATTGCTCCAAAAGCTCCTTCTTGTCCTTCTTGTACAACTCATTGGTTACGAGGTTGCTTAAGAGTTGTGTTGGCGTCATCCTTGTCAACTCGGGAGAGTTGAGAAATAGTGTCACCAAGGTATCACATTTCACTAGCAAGGCCCTAAGCATTTTTCTCACAATATCAACATCGGTTAGTATCGTGTCTAGGCTTTTGAGTTCATTTACAATGTTGTTCAGGCGAGAATACATTTCATTGATATCCTCATGAGGTAACATTATAAATGTCTGATACTTCATCAGGAGCCTATGAAATTTGACCTCTTTGACCGTGGATGTCCCCTCATGAATTTCCAAGAGGGTAGTCCAAATTTCATACGCGGTTTTCAAATTGCTCACTCTATTGAACTCATCCGCGTTTAAAGCACCAAAGAGAGCTTTCATAGCTTGAGCATCTAAATAAGAATTGCGCCCCTCAAGTTCCGTGGGATGTAGTGAATCACGAGGCATAATGTAACTGTAATATCCCAAAAGTGAATCGGCTTTTCGGAAGAAGTCTCGGGAGAGGGAGTAAAACAAAAATCCAAAATTGTCGTTTCATCGGGGGCTTTTCAGTACATTTTTGACAACCTGGGCCCTGGGCCACAGCCTAGGAGGGGCCCAAAGGGGGGATTCCCTCCCCTAAACCCTAGCCTCACCCCCTCTCTCTCCGCACTCCCCCACCCAGCCGCCAGCCCCTCCCTCCCCTTGTGCGTCACCCCCTTCTCCACAACAGCCGCCCCCTCCTCTCCCCTTCCTCCCCTGGTGCAGCCCCTCTCCAAGTTCGTCTTCCCCGCTGGTTCCGCATTTTTCCCAATGAGATAACCTCCCATTGGTGCATCCTCATCGCTGTGATCCAGAGCGCCAATCAGGTCAGATTTCTACCCTTGGTTTGATCATCAGAGTGCGTCGAGTTAAGGTCCGAATATGGAGATAGGGTCTTGTAGAAAGATATAGTGCTAGTTCTTAGCTTTCTATAGGCGCAAAGGTCACTCAATTTGGAGTTACGGTTTAGAAGTTATGATAGTTTCTTTGAAGCTGTCCAGAAAGGCCGACGAGAATTAGCAGTTACCCTGTCTGGCCAATATGACTTAATTAGAAACTGAATCAGAAAGTTCACCCAACATGAATTTTGTAGGAAATCCTGTAAGATTTCTAGATTGGTAAAGAACACAATTTTTATTTGTGTCAATCAAAAGTTATCAATTTTACACAACCGCTACATTTCTGACTAACAGATGGAAGGAACAGAAACTTCACCTGATCATTATATTTATTAGAAGGCTGAATCAGAGGACCTTGACAACTACGTTATCGTAAAATCTTTTGTCTTGTTTCCAGAGAGTCTATGATCACTGCATTTCGAGTTTTGTAGTAAAAGATATGATGATTTTAGTACTGCTGCCCTGTGGGACCTTCTGCTAGACTATCGGGAAAATTGAGTAGAACCCTTATTAGAACCCTAGATTTCAGGGAGTCAGGTTAAGGGGTGTGAATGGAGTCCATTTTCCTCAGCGTTCTTATTGTTAGCGATATTCTTGTGTAGAAGGAGGAGTTCCGGAGTTAGGGGCATGGTCCTTGCCTCCCCGCACGTCGTAGCGGAAAAAGGCAAGTACAACTGTATGTTTGACACTGATATGTGTTTTCCCTACTTGATGATTATATGACGAATAATGATAATATGTACTTGTTCATAGTAGTATCGGATTACTATGGATCTGTTAATGTTATTTCTTTATTCATCTAATTCATTCATGCAAACAAGTATTGTTCTTGCTACACCCACGGGAGTGGGTAGCGAAGTCCCATCATTCCAACATGGGTATGTAAGATCCACCATTCCAACGTGTGCAATTTGGATCCCGTTTTGAAATGTTCTCAATCGGGCTTTGCATCCCTGCGTTTTGTAGAATACGGGCATAAGTGAACACCGACGGGTGTTCACTAGCTACACCGTTATGAGCAGAAGAGAAGGCATGCACATTCATTCATTCATGTGTTATTTCTATTTCATATGTTGGTTCACTATACGCTTGGTGAATTGTACCTGTTATGTTTAAAGTATTCTTTTGTACTTGCTGACTCATGGACTCACCCTTGTTGTGTTTCTTGTTTTAGGTGAACCATGATGACGACATTTATGGGAAGGAGCAGGCACACGGTTGCACGCACCATTAAAGTAGGCATTTGCTATTATTCCGCACTTAAGAGTTTGGACTGTCATAATAAATAATTCTCTTGATGAGCGTTATTGGATAATGTTATGTTTAGGTTATGCGAGTTATTGATCCATTTTCTCCGATTATAGTCTTTATAGTTTTCTTTCGAATGAAGTATCATGTTTGAATTCAAATGTTGATTGTTTATTGCTGAAATTAGGTTGTTTATTGTGCTAGATGCCGTTGGAAGTAAATCTTAGTTGGCTTTTAAATGTTAGGGTATTATAGTTCGTTCAAGTTGTTGATCAATGGTAGAGGCTTAGGTAGCATCTTGGCTTTCGCATAGCCAGGGTGTTACAGTTGGTATCAGAGCGGGCATTAGGTCCGTGGTGAATAGATTAATCAAAATTTGCTAGTGGTTAATCAACTTAAAATTTTGACACACTGGTGCACAGTAGGATGGAAATAGGCAAAGTATTGCATTTACGTTTCCGTTATATCGTATTGATGATTGCTGATATTAATTGAGTATAATTGCTTGTTAATTGATTATAACATTGTTATGTGTGGGAATAATCAAGGTTGAGAGGTTGAGGTCGTGGTTGTGGCCCTAGGCTTTACCAGGTTACACCACCGTTCGTGGTAAGAGAATAGCGAAATGGTTACCTCAGATATCTTAGTACATGCGTTGAAAGTGAGTATCTTCAGAAAAGTTGTTCTCTTCCTTAATTTGAATTTGGTCAACTCTTGTCCAGTTGTGGTTGACGAATTTCTTTTGGATTGCTTTGAGAAAGGTTGATGAGCTTTCATTGGTTTAATTTGTCCCTTAAAGCAACTATTGTTTTCCCAACTATTGAGTTACTCTTACGAATGGTAAACTTAGTTAATTGTCAAGATTGACCATTTATTTCACTTGATGATTCGGATAATGAATGTTTCTTTTTGCAAGTCCTTTAGTACGTGGAAGCTTTGACTCAATGTAACAATTTTGGGTATTTTGAGTATCGAAGTTGAATGGTTCTCTTTTATGAAAGAAAATGTTGAACCCTTTAGCGATGTCTTCTCGTGGTCAAGTGAGAGGTTATAATCAAAGAAATGAATGGATATGATATGGTTTATCAAGTTGGGTCTGTAGGGTGGTGCGTAATTGATTTTAACTAAGATCCTTAGAAGGGAAGTCGATTAATTTGATGGTGTCTTGTAGTAGTTCTTGATGAACTGTGATTAAGGGTATGGCTATACCTAATTGAAGTTAAAGGAGTTATCAAAAAGTGTGGAATATTGACAAACTGATTTGACCATTAAAATTGTTTAGGTTGCTAAACTTGTGGGATTAAAGAACGATGTGATGAATTTGGTTGCAATGTTGTGAGACCTTTGAATGATGGAAGATTTTGATTCTTGAAGTTTTATTACGATTTTGTATCAAATTATGAATGTGAGGTAGGACAGTTGAATATGTGTTTGTAATTGCTCTTGTGATTTGGCAAGGAAAGTAGGTAGCATATAGATTTCATGATAAAGCTAGTTGATAGCAACAATGGTTGGAATGCAACCGTTGTGCGTTGACGTGTGGTGTTGAGCATCTGTAAGAGTTGAACTCATGAGATGTAATAGATGGCTCATGCCGACATGGTTGTGAAATAGTCGGATGACAGCATGTCTGCGATGAAAGGGTTTTGGTTTAACCTTTTAATTTGTGTAGTAGATTCCCTCTAAAATAAAGTGGTTGATGTAGTGAGATTGTAAGATTTTGGTATATTCTTAATTTGAGGATGAAATAAAATAAGTAGTATGGAACCATTTGGTGAGCCCTTGGGGGCTTTGTATTGAAGGAGATGATGATAGTGATTCTTGTAAAAGGAGGTCTGCAAAGGCTTGTGACTTGTTGGAGTGGTGATAACCCTTTTAGAAAGAAAGTAATTTGACCGCCTTTTGTGATATAGAAGAGGTGAAAATATCTTGAGTTTTGCATTTGTGATCTTCGGGACCTCATGATTCGGGTAGTAGCTAAAAATTATTGAGTAAGGCGAAGTGTTGGAAAAAGTTCTATTTGATTCTTAAGTGATTAATGTGATTTGAACTTAGAGTCTCTTTTATTCGAGTTAGAAAAAAATATTACAATTAGAGAGAAATTATTTCCTTGGATAAAAGAGAGAGCGCAGTAGAGGTCTTTGAGGTTGGACTCAACTTTTGTAGCTTGTAGTGTTACAAAGCATACTTAACTTTGTTATTGGCCGCGTAAGGGTTTCTCGAGTTCCAAAAGTAATGTTTTCTTCTTATTGGCTGAGGTTTGATATTCTCTTCTAACGGAATTTGTGCCCTCAACTGTGGTCTCGTCTGGTATTTTCCGAGATCGCTGTTATTTGACTACTTCTCTTGGTCTTGTGTCTACTGCGAGGGGTAACGTTTTTCTATGTACTGAAACTGTCTCTATTTGCCTTTTCTTCTGAGGAAGGATTAACCGATTTGTGTTGAGGAGTCTTGTAGGCTGAAAAGTGGCAACTGGCTAGTGGTGGTCAAGTAGATGGTTTTTGTGAGACTTTAGATATCAAGTTGTTGAGATGCATTGAGTGATAAATTGACTCTTTGGAATAATCCTTCAAGGGGATTTGATTTAATTGAATGGTTGTCCTTGGAGCAAATTGATTACGATGTTGCAACTAGTAGAACCTATAGTAACTTTGTGGTCCAAGATTTCAGTTCATTTTATGGAAACATTAGAATTATAAAAAATATAGGGATCTTGATCAATTTATTAGGGTAGCACGACTGGGTAATTTGCAAGGGTGTATGTGTATTATGACGGCGTGGTTTACTGAGAGTTGGATTAGCAAAGTAATCTGATTGCTACGACAATTAATGGTATAGCAGGGAATTGTTGAGTTATTGTCAGGTACGACCTGGAATCAGCGAGTAACCCTCTAAGAGTTAGAATATTTCAAAAGATAATTGGGTCAGGAATATGTTTACATGTTGATGTTAATGAACGAGCATGTGTTGATTGTGGAAATTTTAGTAATCGAAAAATGAGGATTTATATATCATTTACCACAGGTGTTAATTGTAGGAGTCTTGTAGATTCAAATTGGGTTGTGATTTATGCTAGAACCTTGGCTGCTTCATGATTATGTGTAAAAGTAGAAGAACAAAAGTGGATTCCAAAAAGTGTTGATCATTGATAGAATCTTTTGGGGGTAGTAAATGAGTATGTGTGCTGAGAATTTCGAGTTGATTATCCTTAACAGTATGAGGTGAGGTGGTTGTGGGTGAACAATCTTTATTGAGGTGTTGGAGACCATTTATAAAAAAAATTCCTTTGATATAGGAGTGGACTAGAGAATCCTTTTGTGGATTAGAAGAGTCCCTCTAAATAAGTACGGACGTTCTTTCGGTTTGAGAATCATTTTGGGGTTGACGGTTAAGAGAAATGAGTAAGGGTGATGATTCAGAAACCCCTGATTTGAAAAAAAAAATTCTACCCCTTAAAAGAACATCTGAGGAGAGAATGTTTTCTCGAGTAGAGATGTAACACCCTGACTATAAGGAAGTCAAGATGTCACCTACAACCACTATTCTTTAAATGATTAACATCAAAACACATGATAAGGTGAAGCAAGTATTAAGATTATACGGAAACAAGTATTCATCATCAAGTTTAATCAACGGAATGGAAGTAAACAATTCAGAAAAGATATGGTAAACAAGGCCATGATGGCTTATTACAATTCAACACAAGTCATATTTAACGACAGTAAAAGTTCTCAAATTGTTTGATTTAAGGTAGTGAGTGCCTCGTGATGAACTACCCTCCACAAGATCATTCTTCCTTGTCATTTACCTAAATAAGACAATAAAGCAAGAATGAGTCAAAGACTCAGCAAGCAACTGTATGTGACAATCAAACATACTATGAGCAATATATCACAATCATAATTTGAACATTTACTGGAAACGAATTTATGAATGGATGAAGTGGAATGGTGCATTGAAGGAAATGGACATATTGCAGCATATACCGGTATAGCGAGTGAATCACCCGTCGGTGTTCACTTAAAGTAATCGTATGAAGAACGTTTCATACGATCAGTCCAACGTGGCCCACATTGGAATGGTGGACTCACGTAACGTGGCCCACATTGGAATGGTGGACTCACGTACCCATCCCGAATTGATGGGATTTTCAGTGCCCATCTTTGGAATTGATGGGTCTTACAAAAGTAATGTATGCATGTCATGATGTGATCCCATGTCAATATTGAATAGTACTCATAAATGAAAAGAAACACATGGCATTCATCTACAAATACAACAAGTATAATCATTCATTCACACATCATACATTGCATCAATCATAGAATACTAATTACTTGCTGCCGCGCTGCGGGTTGGGAGGTAATTGAGATACCCCTCCACTCACCGCTTCACCGCCTACAATATAAAAATAATCGAAATGAGGGCAAACGAATATGGCATTGCTACACGTGTCCTCCCTCAATCTCTAGCCAAACTAACCAAATAAAAGTTCAATTTGATCAATTTACCCAAACATTTCAATTATCCCTAATCTGGCAGTTTTATTAGAAAATTCACCAATAAAAAACCGTAAGTCCAAAAGACCTGAAACCAGTGCTCATATTTTCTTAACTTAACTGGCTACAAAACTCTAGTTGATGGTAAACTCTAATTCGGCCATTACAGAGGTCTAACCATCCAATGAAAAACTATAACTGCAGTCTGCCCAGAATTCAGAACAGCCCTAAATAAAAGGCTCTTACTTTTAAACCACTGATCCAAATAGAGTGATCTTTATCAGCCTGGAAACATGGTGAAATTATCTTCATAAACCTAGTTGGGTGGCTGACCTGATTCTGAATCTAACTAGATCAAAACCTAGGTGCAACCGACTATACCCAGCATTTCTGACAGACAGAGCAGTACGTAGTAAAACAGTCATAACTTTTAATCTACTGGGTGAAAATTCGTGATCCAGGTGCCAAAAGAAAGCTAATGAGATAAGGAACAAAACTCCAGAAGGCGAAGACATCCAATTCTGCCTCTAAGACACCCAAAACCGAGTTACAAAGTTCTAGACCGAATCAATCTACTGACAGAGATTAAACGATACTACTAAAAACATTGAATCGACAACTCTAACGCAATCAAACAGCGATGGGGTCTCTCGTTACCCTTGTAGACCCGAAGAACGACGAGGATCAACTTCCCGAAGGTTGCTCCTCTCCTTCAATGGCCGGCCCCAAAACAGCGACCCCGAGGGAAACGCGGAAGCCCGGCGATGGAAGAACCGAAGGTGAAGACGTGGAGGATCGGGAGTGCAGCTCCAGGGGAACACCAATGGCGGCCACCACCGGAGGAGGAGGCGCCTAGGAGGAGGTGCTGCGCCGTGTGGGGGAGGGGAAGGAGGTGGCGGCTTGGGGGAGGGAGGAGGAGGCGGCTAGGTTTTGGGGGAGTGGCGCCCCCCCTTTTTGGCCGGCCCTACATGGGCGGCCGCCCTCTTGGCCACACAGGCGCGACCTGCGGCCAGTTGTTGACGACAATAACAAATACCCCCCCCCGCTGTTTGGAAAATCCGACGAAAGATGTTTCTTTTACCCCCTCCGACTTCTTTCTTTTTACCGATTCGATTCCGGAAAGTTGAAAATCTCGATTTCGAATAAAATTTCCAGACAATTGAAACAAAACAACCTAGCTGGATAAAATGAGGTATTACACTCTAACCCCCTTAGAAAAGATTCGACCTCGAATCTACGCACAAACTTCGAGAAAGATAGATGAACAACTTAGGTAGTTACCGAGACAAGCAGTCGGGTATTGCTCTGCATGCGGGACTCCAACTCCCAAGTGGCCTCTCTCTCGATCGATGAGACCAAAGAACTTTGACATACTTCTGGGTCTTATTCCTCAGAACCCGTTCTGATTCCTCTAATATCTTCACTGGCCGGGACTCGAAGGTAAGGTCTTGCTTGACAATCAACGGCTCCAAAGGAATGACATGATCTGGGTCTCTCAGAAACTTTCTCAGCATCGAAACATGAAACACGTTGTGAACCCCACTCATAGAATCGGGAAGGTCCAAACGGTAAGCTAGTTTTCCAATTCGTGCCACGATTGGGAAGGGTCCAACATACCTTGGACTAAGCTTTCCTTTGGTGCCGAAACGCACTACGCCTTTAGATGGCGATACTCTCAACAGAACTTCATTTCCCACCTCGAATTCCAAATCTCGTCTTCTGACATCAGCGTAGCTCTTCTGTCGGCTCTGGGCAGCCAACAAATTCTGCCTAACCTCTGCCACTCTAGCCACTGTCTGCTGAACCCAGTCGGGACCCAAGACTGCCCGCTCTCCAACCTCATCCCAGCACAACGGAGACCTGCACTTACGCCCATAAAGAACCTCGAATGGTGCAGCTCGAATGCTGGTATGATAGCTGTTATTATAAGCAAACTCTGCCAAAGCTAAATGCTCTTCCCAATTCCCTTTCCAGGATAAAACACAACACCTGAGCATGTCTTCTAATGTCTGAATGGTGCGCTCAGACTGACCATCTGTTTGGGGATGAAAGGCTGTGCTAAGACGGAGTTGTGTGCCCAAAGCACTCTGCAAACTTTTCCAGAATTTGGAAACGAACTTGGCATCTCGGTCAGAAACAATGGTCTTTGGCACTCCGTGCAAACGCACAATTTCTCATACATAAAGAGGAGCCAAATCGCTTGCCGAATTGGTTGTACGAATAGGAATGAAATGTGCAGACTTACTGAACCGGTCCACAATTACCCAAATAGCATCCTTTCCTCGTTGCGTGCGAGGTAAACCAACCACAAAATCCATAGATATATCGTCCCATGGCCAAACTGGTACCTCCAAGGGTTGCAACAGTCCTGCTGGTCGCTTGTGCTCAGCCTTGACCCGCTGGCACACCCCACATGAAGCCACATACCGTGCGATATCAATTTTCATCCGTTTCCACCAGAAACTTTTCTTTAAATCTTTGTACATCTTGGTCTCACCAGATGTACGGTATAAAGTACGATGGGCCTCTTTCAAAATCTCCAATTTAACTCGAGACTCTGTGGCACACAAAGCGTCCTTTAAATCGCAAAGAATCAAACTTGTCCACACCTGAAGTGACCTTGCTTGCCCTCGGACAACGCTTCCTCACTCGTTGGAGCATCGATCTTCTTCTTTGTGCTACTACTTTCGATCCGGAAGGGTGACTCTAAAATCAATCGAGTCTCGATGCATGCGGTACCCGCAGCGTATGAAATATCCATACGCTCAAAGTCAACAATAAGACAACTGAGGATAGGAGGTGTCGCCTTGCGACTCAAGGCATCAGCTACCACATTAGCCTTGCCGGGATGGTACTGAATAGTAAGATCATAGTCCCCTATCAACTCTAGCCATCTCCTCTGTCTCAAGTTCAAGTCCTTCTGGGTAAAGATGTATTTCAGGCTCTTGTGGTCAGTGAATACATCACAAGATTCGCCGTACAAATAATGACGCCAGATCTTCAAAGCATGAATCACTGCAGCAAGCTCTAGATCATGGGTGGGATAATTCTGTTCATGCTTCTTCAGCTGTCTCGATGCATAGGCAATCACTTTACCATCCTGCATGAGTACACAACCAAGTCCAACTATGGACGATCTGAATAGATAGTGAATCTCTTCCTGTGCTCGGAAGAGTAAGAATTGGAGCGATCACTAATCTATCTTTCAAAGTGCAAAAGCTGCGCTCACAAGCATCGGACCATCGAACTTAACACCTTTACGTGTCAATCGGGACATCGGTTTAGCAATGGTTGAAAAACCCTCCACAAACCGCCGTAATAGCCACTAAACCCGTAAAACTCATTACTTCTTTAACATTGGTTGGTCTCTTCCACTCTACCACTGTCGAAATCTTGCTAGGATCAACTGAAATACCCTTCTGATTAATAACGTGACCCAAAAATCCAACTTCAGAAATCCAGAACTCACACTTCTTGACTTGGCATAGAATTGATTCTCTCTTAAAGTTTCAAGTACCAACCGCAAATGGTGGGTGTGATCCTCCTCTGTCTTGGAATAAATCAAGATATCATCTATGAATACCACAACGAAATCATCAAGGTAATGATGCAGCATACTGTTCATGGCTTCCATGAAAATTGCAGGAGCATTCGTTAGTCCAAAAGACATAACTTTATACTCATAATGACCATACCTCGTAGAGAAAGCCGTTTTCTCAATATCCTGCTCACGAACTCGAATCTGATTATAACCCGACTGGAGATCAATCTTGGAAAATATCTTAGCTCCTTTCAACTTGTCGAAAAGGTCCTCAATGCGAGGCAAAGGATATTTGTTCTTCACAGTCGCCTGATTAAGCGCCCGATAATCTATGCACATACGCCAGCTGCCATCTTTCTTCTTAATAAAAAGAACAGGCGCTCCCCATGGCGATACGCTACGCTGAATCATACCTTTGGACAGCAGGTCGTCCAATTATTTCTTCAATTCTTCTGAAATGGCGAGCCAAGCGGTAAGGAGACTTGGACAAAGGCCGAGTTCCCGGAACAAGATCAATCCGGAACTCCACTTTCCTCACCGGAGGCATTCCGGAAGTTCTATAGGAAAGACATCGGAAAACTCCTTCACAACTGGAATCTCCTCAATACGCCGCGAAGAATCAGTCTTCTCATTGAGGGAACAAAGTAATCCGATGGTCGAAGCACGACGGCTAGGGAATAGATTAGCCAGTACAAATACTGAATCAGACGGTGCGCTGCCCTGGAATACCAGTTCTTCACCGGAAGGAGCTAGCAAGGTCACCGTCTTCCAGAAACAACAAATCTTGGCACGGTATTGGAATAACCAGTCCATACCCAGAATAACATCGAATGGTGCCAATTGAATAACCATAAGATTCGCAGTGAAAACCTCATCATCTATAAGTATAGAACAACCGGGAGAGACGGTAGAGCTAGAAATAAGTCCTCCTGGGGAGCTGACTACCACTGACTCAGAAATAAGCTGAAAACTCAAACCCACTTTTGTAACAAACTCCAAAGACACGAACGAGTAAGTAGCCCCCGAATCAAACAGTACAAAGGCATCATGCGAATCCACAAGTAAAGTACCTGTCACCACATCAGGACGTCCCAAGGTCTCAGGGGTGGGCATGGCGTAGACCCCCTGATGCACCGGCAGTAAGACGACCGACACTCTGCGACGGAAAGCTGGAAACAGCTGCTGGAGGAACAAACGACGGAGGGGCAGATGGTGCGGGATCCCAATAGAACCCTGCAGGAGGCGCCGGAGTAAAGACTGCAGGTGGAACCCATGCTGGAGGGTACTGTGGTGCAGGAACTGCTGTCAGAGTCTGAACTGAACCTCTGTGGAAGCTGGAGGAAGAAGCTGCTGGGACGGTCTCCCATTTGATGATACTAGCTGGATTTTGCTTGCACACTGAGGACTTGTGGCCCTCCCGACCACATTGCTGGCATGTTCCCTTGAAGGAACATTCTGAAGCTCGATGCCCGTCACCACACTGAAAACACTTCATGCCCTGACCTGGGACAGGACGCAACTGTGGGGCGAAAGATGAAGAACGTGGCACCGAAGAGGAAGACTGCCACTGCTGAACCGGACGGGAGTTTTGGTTCTTTTGAAACCTCTTAGCAGCGGGTCGCTGAAAAGACCCATCGCCTCCACCGAAACTCCGCTTCTGGCCACTGCCAGATCCACCAGTAGCAACAGAACCACTAGCAACATGCCCTTGCGACGAAGGAGCTCTTTCCAACTCCATCCCTCTAGCCTGCTCAACAACCGAGCTAAAGTCACGTGACTGTTGCTCCCGAATCTGCGATACTCTGATTGAGGCCCCGCGAACCTCTTAGCCTTCTCTTTATCATCACTTGCCACGGCCAAGAGACAAAGCGCACAGTTATTAAATCCGGCCTCATACTCGAATCTGACATTTTCCTTGCACAAAGGTCGGAGTGATTGCTCCATCTTCTCGATGAAGGAGTCGATAAAGCGTGACTGAACCTCTCCACAAATACCTCCCAAGTAATAAGACCTGCTACTGAGTCCTGGAAGACAGGACCCTTCCCACCAGATGTCGGCTGGCCCTTGGTGAAAGGCCACAAATCGCGGCTTCTGCGCGGATGCGAGCTCTAAGGCTCCAAACTGACGCTCCATGGACCTCAACCAGTCCGTAGCCTGAACCGGTGTGCCTGCTCCGTCAAAAGTGTCCAGACGAAGCGACATCCACTCACGGAGGCTCATCCTAGCCTCGGGTGGAGCGATGATAAACAATGAGTTCCGCCACGTGCGACAACCGCAGAATGGCCGCTGCAATTGTTGGCGGAGTTGTTGATTCTCCTTATTAGGTTACGAATGAGATCATTGCATTGCGGCGGTGGCTCGACAACCGGAGGCGCGGTGAGGCAATCTCCTCGATGCAAAGACCACCAACCCTTCAGACGAAGACGATGTAGCTGCCGGACCGCGGCCACGACCACCACTACGGGTCGGTGGACGACCACGACCACGGCCTCTACCTCTTGCCATCTAAGAACAACACAACAGAAAGAAAATCAAATACTTAGCTCAACGAACTGATAAACAAAATAATTGGGACATAACCAAGCAATTGCGGAAAAACAATGGTTTACCCAACCCTTCCTATTGTGCACAGTGTGTCATTTTAATATTATTACCACGGACCTGAAGCCCGCTCTGATACCAACTGTAACACCCTGACTATAAGGAAGTCAAGATGTCACCTACAACCACTATTCTTTAAATGATTAACATCAAAACACATGATAAGGTGAAGCAAGTATTAAGATTATACGGAAACAAGTATTCATCATCAAGTTTAATCAACGGAATGGAAGTAAACAATTCAGAAAAGATATGGTAAACAAGGCCATGATGGCTTATTACAATTCAACACAAGTCATATTTAACGACAGTAAAAGTCCTCAAATTGTTTGATTTAAGGTAGTGAGTGCCTCGTGATGAACTACCCTCCACAAGATCATTCTTCCTTGTCATTTACCTAAATAAGACAATAAAGCAAGAATGAGCCAAAGACTCAGCAAGCAACTGTATGTGACAATCAAACATACTATGAGCAATATATCACAATCATAATTTGAACATCTACTGGAAACGAATTTATGAATGGATGAAGTGGAATGGTGCATTGAAGGAAATGGACATATTGCAGCATATACCGGTATAGCGAGTGAATCACCCGTCGGTGTTCACTTAAAGTAATCGTATGAAGAACGTTTCATACGACCGTCCAACGTGGCCCACATTGGAATGGTGGACTCACGTAACGTGGCCCACATTGGAATGGTGGACTCACGTGCCCATCCCGAATTGATGGGATTTTCAGTGCCCATCTTTGGAATTGATGGGTCTTACAAAAGTAATGTATGCATGTCATGATGTGATCCCATGTCAATATTGAATAGTACTCATAAATGAAAAGAAACACATGGCATTCATCTACAAATACAACAAGTATAATCATTCATTCACACATCATACATTGCATCAATCATAGAATACTAATTACTTGCCTGCCGCGCTGCAACGGGTTGGGAGGTAATTGAGATACCCCTTCACTCACCGCTTCACCCCCTACAATATAAAAATAATCGAAATAAGGGCAAACGAATATGGCATTGCTACACGTGTCCTCCCTCAATCTCTAGCCAAACTAACCAAATAAAATTTCAATTTGATCAATTTACCCAAACATTTCAATTATCCCTAATCTGGCAGTTTTATTAGAAAATTCACCAATAAAAAACCGTAAGTCCAAAAGACCTGAAACCAGTGCTCATATTTTCTTAACTTAACTGGCTACAAAACTCTAGTTGATGGTAAACTCTAATTCGGCCATTACAGAGGTCTAACCATCCAATGAAAAACTATAACTGCAGTCTGCCCAGAATTCAGAACAGCCCTAAAGAAAAGGCTCTAACTTTTAAACCACTGATCCAAATAGAGTGATCTTTATCAGCCTGGAAACATGGTGAAATTATATTCATAAACCTAGTTGGGTGGCCGACCTGATTCTGACACTAACTAGATCAAAACCTAGGTGCAACCGACTATACCCAGCATTTCTGACAGACAGAGCAGTACGTAGTAAAACAGTCATAACTTTTAATCTACTGGGTGAAAATTCGTGATCCAGGTGCCAAAAGAAAGCTAATGAGATAATGAACAAAACTCCAGAAGGCGAAGACATCCAATTCTGCCTATAAGACACCCAAAACCGAGTTACAAAGTTCTGGACCGAATCAATCTACTGACAGAGATTAAATGATACTACTAAAAACATTGAATCGACAACTCTAACGCAATCAAACAGTGATGGGGTCTCTCGTTACCCTTGTAGACCCGAAGAACGACGAGGATCAACTTCCCGAAGGTTGCTCCTCTCCTTCAATGGCCGGCCCCAAAACAGCGACCCCGAGGGAAACGCGGAAGCCCGGCGATGGAAGAACCGAAGGTGAAGACGTGGAGGATCGGGAGTGCAACTCCAGGGGAACACCAATGGCGGCCACCACCGGAGGAGGAGACGCCTAGGAGGAGGTGCTGCGCCGTGTGGGGGAGAGGGGGAAGGAGGTGGCGGCTTGGGGGAGGGAGGAGGAGGCCGGCTAGGGTTTTGGGGGGGGGGAGTGGCGCCCCCCCTTTTTGGCCGGCCCCTCTTGGGCCACCTGGGCCTCGTCCTACGGTCCAGGTTGACGTACAATAACAAATACCCCCCCCCCCCGCTGTTTGGAAAATTCGACGAAAGATGTTTCTTTTACCCCCTCCGACTTCTTTCTTTTTACCGATTCGATTCCGGAAAGTTGAAAATCTCGATTTCGAATAAAATTTCCAGACAATTGAAACAAAACAACCTAGCTGGATAAAATGAGGTATGACAAGAGAAGTGCACTCTTGATTCTCGTTTGAGTTGAGTTTTTATGACGGAGATCTTGTACAATTGAGTTGACTCTATGTTGGCAATGTGGATTTTTTCGGTTGAGGAAAATAAATGAAGTGTTTGACTTGGGCATTCCAGTGATTTCTCTTTTCGCTTACGTGTAGTTTATTTGCAAACTGCTAGTTGGAATGTGAAAAGGTTTTCATGATGAATCTTCAATTTTGGATTTGAGTGTTTTGGAGGGAAGTCGGTTATGAGAGGGTTGCATTGTGAATCCTCTGTATTCATCTGAGTCCTGATTATTAGAGGTTGTTTACAAAATAAGTCGTGTTGCGCGTCCCTGCTTAACAGAGGTTCTCCTGATTAGGATGAATAGATCGACTGAGAGACGGAATAAGAGATCCATATGTTTGTGTGTGAGTTCTGTGGTTTGGTCCCAAAAGGAATGATAGCCAAAGTATATTTGGTTGTTCTGGAATTTGCGGAGATCTTGGATCATAGCAATTCACTAGAACCGTCTCGAGTCCTGGAGCGGGGTATATAACATTTTGTATAAACCAGTGTTGAGAAAATGCTTGAGGCATTTGGAGTGTGAGGATTCATAAGGGCCGTGGACCAGCGATAAATACCGCATCTTCGAGTCTTGTCCGTTGAGTGGTTCTGGTCAGGTCGATACAAGTGTTGAGGTGTAATACACCAGATACAAAAAAGCTGCGGTGGTCGCATCAGACCGAGAGAGGGGCAACATGGGAGTTGGAGTCTCGCAAGCACGAGCTATATCCGGATTTATTCACTGCAGGTACGTGATATTGTGGTAAAATTTTAGTAGATTTTGCTCTGGCGCGTTAATCTTGGTTAGAATTCAGGGTCGAATTCTGTTTAAGGGGTGTAGAATGTAATATCCCGAAAGTGAATCGTCTATTCGGAAGAAGTCTCGGAGAGGGTGTGAAACAAAAATCTGGAATTGTCCTTTCATCGGGAGTTTTCAGTATATTTCGGCAACCTGGGCCCTAGGTCGCGGCCCAGGAGGGGTCCAAAGGGGCGGCCATAAGGGGTGATTCCCTCCTCTAAATGCTAGCCTCACCCCTCTCTCTCCACACTCACCCACCCGACCGCGAGCCCCTCGCCCCCTTGTGCGCCATCTCCTTCTCCACAGCAGCCGCCCCCTCCTCTCACCTTCCTCCCCTGGTGCAGCCCCTCTCCAAGGTCGTCTTCCCCGCTAGTTCTGCATTTTTCCCGGTGAGATAACCTCCCATTGGAGCATCCTCGTCGCTGCGATCCAGAGCGCCAATCAGGTCAGATTTCTACCCTCGGTTTGATCATCAGAGTGCGTCGAGTTAAGATCCGAATCAGGAGATAGGGTCTTGTAGAAAGTTGCAGTACTCGTCCTTAGCTTTATATAGGCACAAAGATTACTCGATTTGGAGTTACGGTTTAGAAGTTATGATAATTTCTTTGCGACTGTCTAGAAGGGCTGATGAGAATTAGTAGTTACCTTGTCTAGCCAATATGACTTAATTAGAGACCGAATCAGAAAGTGCACCCAACATGAATTTTGTAGGTAATCCAGTAATATTTCTATATTGGTAAAGAACGCGATTTTTAATTATGTCAATAAAAAGTTATGGATTTTATACTACCGATGCATTTCTGACTAACAGATTGAAGGAACAGAAACTTCACCTGATCATTATATTTATTAGAATGTCGAATCAGAGGACCTTTCCAACTAGGTTATCGTAGACGATTTCCAGAGATCCAAGATCACTCCGTTTCGAGTTTCATAGTAAAAGATATGATGATTTTAGTACTACTGTCCCGTGGGGCCTTCTGCTAGATTGTCGGGAAAATTGAGTAGAACCCTTAATCGAACCCTACGTTTCAGGGAGTCGGGTTAAGGGGTGTGAATGGAGTCTATTTTCCTCAGCGTTCTTATTGTTAGCGATATTCTTGTGTAGGAGGCGGAGTTCCGGAGTTAGGGGCATCGTACTTGCCTCCCCGCATTCGTAGCGGAAAAAGGCAAGTACAACTGTATGTTTGTTATTGATATGTGTTTTTCCCTGCTTAATGATTATATGATGAATAATGATGATATGTACTTGTTCATAGTAGTATCGGATTACTATAGTTCTGTTAATGTTATTTCTTTATTCATCTGATTGATTCATGCATGCAAGTATTGTTCTTGCTACACCCACGGGAGTGGGTAGCGAAGTCCCATCATTCCAACATGGGCATGTAAGATCAACCATTCAAATGTGGGCAATTGGGATCCCCGTTTTGAAAGTTCTCAAACGGATTTTGGATCCCCGTGTTTTGTAGAATACGGGCATAAGTGAACACCGACGGGTGTTCACTAGCTATCCGGTATGAGCAGAAGAGAGGGCATGCACATTCATTCATTCATGTGTTATTTCTATTTTATATGTTGGTTCACTATACGCTTCATGAATTGTACCTGTATGTTCAAAGTATTCTTTTGTACTTGTTGAGTCATGGACTCACTCTTGTTGTGTTTCTTGTTTTAGGGGAACCATGATGACAACATTTATGGGAGGGAGTAGGCACACGGTTGCACGCACCATTAAGATAGACATTTGATATTATTCCGCACTTAAGAGTTTGGACTGTCATAATAAATAATTCTCTTGATGAACGTTATTGGATAATGTTATGTTTAGGTTATGCAAGTTATTGATCCATGTTCTCCGATTATAATCTTTATAGTTTTCTTTCGAATGAAGTATCAGGTTCGAATTCAAATGTTGATTGTTTATTGTTGAAGTTAGGTTGTTTATTATGCTAGATGTCATTTGAAGTAAATCTTAGTTGGCTTTTAAATGTTAGGGTATTATAGTTCCTTCAAGTTGTTGATCAATGGTAGGCTTAGGTAGCATCTTAGCTTTCGCATAGCCAGGGTGTTACAGTAACCCTCATTTATAATTTTTCATATGCTCGGACTCATGACCTTTAAATAAATAGGCATCCTAATTTTTCAATATGCATAATTTGAGCCATCGAATAGAGGTGCATTTCCTATAGCAATTCCATCACTAGCCACCCTTTTCTCTCTTAGATTGTTAAGTCCAAATCAATGAGAGACCAAGCTCTGATACCACTTGTAGGATCAAGGATAATCGACTAGAGGGGATAGGAGGTTTTTAAAATTCTTCTTCTAATTAACAATTTTATCACAGTTAAGAATTAGTCTAAACTAGATACAATCCTAGCTAAGCAATTTTACATAAGTAAATTGCTAAAATTGTAAATGCGGAAGAGTAAAGACAAGAATTGAACCACAATGGAGTTTATTCTGTGGTATTAAAGACTTGCCGGTCTTCACTACTCCATATTGAGGAAGCTTGAACGAATCAAGCCGGTTCCACGAATTGTGCCTCAACCTCGATCACTATGGTTCCTCTTCCTCCCCTCCGGAGTTGGTGAGCACCGCACCAATCACAATCCTCGCCGGGTCACTTCACAAGATTCTTGAAGTGATCACCGTGCAGCTTCTCCAAGCCGTCTAGGTGCTGGCAAGCACCAACAGTAACAAATCACAGATCTTGCTTGAAGACTCTCAAGTGCCAAGGATCAACTAATGATAAAATACACTTGTCTAACTCTCAACTACCTCAAAGAATGAATTGAATACAAAGAGAGTAGTAGAGAGAGCACTAAAGCCTTGTGAGTATTCAATATGGCCCAAGGTTCCTGCCTTGGTGTAGGTGGGGGTGTATTTATAGCCCCCAACCACAAAACTACTGGTTACGACCGCATTCCTGTAAAAATCAGGATTTGCACTGTTGAAACCTAGTACTACCGATCTTCGGTTCAACGGTCAGAACAATAACATTTAATGCTCTGAACTAGCCGTTACACATAAAGTTACGGTACTACCACCAACTAGAAATTGGTACTACCGCATCGCGGTCGTACCACTCAGCTAGAACGAAGCTACCGTTTTTCAGAGCTCAAGAATTCTCAAAAAAACCTTGTCTGGAAAACTCGTACCGCTAGTGCTCTGGTAGTACCACTCGGGGATTCACGGTCATACCGATCCAAGGGAGATCAAAACTCCTAAAAATATGCTCTCTGTAATATATGTACCGCCATGTATTTTCAATTCTACCGACCTGCGGTAGTACTTCAATTAAAATGCGGTCATTCGGATTATCAGAGAGTAAGAAACCACTCGAAAACACTCTTTCTGGAATATTCGTACCGCCATAAATATTTTGGTACTACCGACCTGTGGTAGTATCATATCTGAAATGTAGTCGTTCTAATTACTAGAGAGTGGCAAACAACTCGAAAACACGCTCATTGGGAAACACGTACCGCCATGAATATTTTGGTAGTACCGACCTGCAGTAGTACCACATTTGAAATGCAGTCGTTCCGATTACTAGAGAGTGGCAAACAACTCGAAAACACACTCTTTGGAAAATACGTACCGCCATACAAATATCAATACCCACTTATCAATAGCAGTTGTACCAATTCTCAAAACATTTTCCAGAAGTTCAAATCAAGACAATGCATGAACCCTAGTTGATCATAATGACACAAAAATAGTTCCTCAAAATACTAGCCATGATTTCACTTTATAGTACAACATTTATCCTTAAGCAATATAATACCTTTTGTCTTGATCCATGCTGATCTATCACCATATTCGTCTTTCCAATGACTTTATCATCAAATAATCATCGAACTATAACCTACAACACAACTTGGCGCACATGTTAGTCCTTTAACATAATGTTGCCATCAATTACAAAAACCAACTATGGGGGCCTAGATACTTTCAGTGGTGAGGGAGAGTTGGTTGTAAATGGTTACACCGATGCTAGCTTCCATACTGACAAGGATGATTTCAGATCTCTATTAGGGTTTGTGTTTTGTCTTAATGGACGAGCAGTGAGTTGAAAAAGTTCTAAGCAAGGAACTATTGCTGACTCTACAACAAAGGCTGAGTACATTATAGCTTCTGAAGCTGCAAAAGAAGTCGTATAGATTAGGAAGTTGATGAGGGCATCCCTACAACACCTTCTTCTCCTCCACCTAATGCTCATGATATACGCCTCGAGTTGCCGACAGGACCAATAACAAGAGCACGTGCCAAGAAACTACAATCTTAGGTGAACTTGTGTAACACCCCAGCCCCACACTGAGCCTGGAAAGCCACCAAACTACTCTTATCATCTATTATACATCAACACACTGTGAAATTTCAGCAAGCATAACAACATTAAAACCCATCCACGGGTCGCATTAACACAAGCATAACACTATGACAATCATAAATAAATTAGACCTAGGAGCATAGCAAAATAATAAACCAAGATTAACATAAACCAAGTATCTATGGTTATTCAATACCATCATGTCCTAGATATAAATATTCATGTTATTCTAAAAGTTTCTCATGTCCAATGAATCAAATAATTGGGTGAAGTGCATGATTCCAAGTGCGCTAGCCCTTCCCGAGTAAAACGTCATCACTGATCACCTAAAAACAACAATAGAGCAAGAATGAGTCCAAGACTCAGCAAATACATAATAAAGCCATAAACAATAGTTTATTAACCAAAATCAAAGTTATCATCATCATCCATTTAGTTAATGTCATTGTCATTCTCAAACAAACAAGCCATATTCCATATAGGTAAAGTTGCACAATTTAACAATTTACTTAGATATGCGAATGCACCAACATGCTCATATGCATCTCATCAGCTGATACCGGTATAGCGGAGTGTTCACCCGTCGATGACACACTCTATTCTTCACTCCCGTGAAGTCCCCACCAAAGTAGGATTTTATCTAGAGCTCTCCGGACTAGTCATGTATCTTCCTCACCGACCTCACCGGAATAGTTACATGACTTTCTCACCGACCTGGCTCATGCAATCCATGTCATGATGAATGTAAATGATGCGATATCTTTATTTATTCATCAACATAGTCCATCTCATTAACTCAATATCTACTCATTATCTCATTATCATAATCTCATTCACTCAAGGTCATCAATATCATGTATAAGAATAAGCTGAACGAAAGCATAATAAATAGCATGATAAGTAACATCAATGATCATGGTGAACAACCCATTGTTCACCACTCTACCATATACTTGCCTTCCGCTACCGTGACGAGTTAGGAGGCAACGACGAATTTCTCCACTCCCCTTTACACCCTATACAAATATTTATTCGAAATAAGAATAATAAGTTATGACGTGGGTACAAGCGTTTTACCATAATCCTCTATCTAATCAACATAACCAAAAACTCAAAATGACGAATGAACTAATCAGCTAATATCGGCCATTCTGATCAGCAGTACGAGAAAAATCGTAATTAAATATCTATAACTCCGAATGACTTGAAACCAGTGCTTAAATACTTTTAACGTAACAGGCTATGAAACTCTAGTTGGTGGAATCCTTTGATTCGGCCAAAACAGTGGCCTAAACAACAGTTGAAAACACTAAAAGATATCTGCCCAGATTTCAGAACAGCAGTAAAGAACATGGCATAACTTTCACTCTACAGATCCAATTGATATGATCTTTATCAACTCGGAAAGATAATTTCAAGGGCTACAAAAACCTAGTTGGGTGGAAGTTCTGAATCTGACTCTAACTAGATCAAAACCGAGGGGCAAACCGACAGTTCCAAATTCTCAGGCAGACAGGACAGCGCGCGATTAAAAATTCATATCTCCTAAACCGTAAGGTGGAATCAAGTGATCTCAGTGCCAAAAGAAAGATAACGACATCACGAACAAAACTCTATAAGACGAAAATACCAGATTCGGCCTCTAAGTAAACCATAATGGCCCGACAAGAAAATCTGCTAAATCACGTCAGCTCTCCTGGACAGTCGCGGTAAAACTTCCATATCTCCTAAACCGTAACTCCAAATCAGATGATCTTGGTGCCAAAAGAAAGCTAAGACCAAGGGCTACAACTTTCTAAGAGGTGAGAAGATCAGAAAACATACGTAACTTACCCAAATCTGACGAACAAAATTGATGTACTGCAGGGACGAGGGGGCGGCCGGTTGGAGAGGGGGAGGAGGGGGTGGCGGCTTGGGGAGGGGAAAAGGGGAAGGGGGAAGGGGTTTTAGGGTTTAGGGGGGGAGAGATACCCCCCTTTGGCCAGCCCCCTCATGGGCCACCCTGGGCTGAGGCCCAGAGTCCAGGTTGCTGAAAAAACACAGAAAACCCCCTGAAGAAAAAAAAACGATTCAGATTCTCCCATTAGCTCCTTCTTCTGAAACTTCTTCTAGTACGCCGATTTACTTTTGGGGTATTACAACTTGCTCCTTAATGAATATGTCATTGATTTTAATGAGAATTTTATACTACCTAAAAACAATGCTTTACTTGTGATCAGGTTTGAAGAGTCAGCGATGGACGGAGATCAAGGATATGCGGCCGTCATTCAAGGAAGCACACGTCCACGGTATGAAAAGTGATCGGTACATGAATAGTGCTGTGTGTGAACAATACCTGCTACAGTATCGGGCCATGGAAACAATACCTATGCTACAGTAATTTGCTACAGTACAGCACGAACATTAATTTGCTACAGTATGGGTCGTGAACAATGATTTTCTACCGTAACTGTAACACCCCAAGACCCACATTACCCGGGGATGCTACTGAACTACTCTACCACTAGCCAATTTGCAAGACAAATTAAACTGGCAACATTTAATTAACATGATAATATAAGCGGAAGCATAAGCTACTAGAAAACTAGAATTCTTATGACTTTATTTCAGCATTAAGACAAAATCCATGTGCATCATTGTGATGCTGCTCTACCATTCCCAATGCATGCTCAAAGTCCACCTGCGGGGAGGGGAAATCAAGGGTGAGATATAAATCTCAGCAAGCAAAGAGTTTAACAAGTTATTTCAACTACGAACAAATAAACATCATCAATAGTTTCATACATACACAACCACCAGTCGTTTCCACAATTAATAAGCCACGACAAACTACCATAAATCAAACCTAATCAGTTTTCGGTTTTTAAATGGCATATGAATGCAGTCATTTAAATATCCCTTATATTCTTATGAATGCTTCATGCTATGCTCCACATCACTCTTGCCAGGGCAGGAATTGCAATGTATCGTATTACGGCAATATATGACACTTCCGCGGGCGAAGAGGTGCATCGTATTACGACAATAAACAATGCTGTACCGGTACGGTCGCGGCTAAGTGCGGCGACATCCACATATGAAAATGACATGATATGACATGAATGATATGATATTCCATTAATCACATTAATTCATCCACAAGGAGCATTAACATACTCTCAATATATCCACATCCACCACATGTTATTTTCATGCTCGCATTATAACCTTAAGCAAGAACTACACAAGTCTACTATCATATTAACAACATACAATAAATAAATTCTTGCTATCAACTCCCCAATTAACAATATCTTGCAATCATGGCATAATGTATCAAATTACGATAATAATGTAAAATGCAAGTAGAAGGAATAACAAGCTAAACGGTAGCAACCACCGCTATGATCACTTGCCTCGAACCGACGAATCGAAGCAAAAACAATCAAGAACGGTCAAGGTCGAGACCACCTGTCCAAAAGGCATCTCTCAGCACCAAGCCACAGCAAACAAGCACAACAAAAATAATTGTAAGCGTCGCTAAACCCCGAACCCGTACAAACCCTCTCCGCCAAAGAAACAAAGAAGAACCCTTATGTAGCAGTGTTACTTCACAATTTCGTATATTTTAAACTAATGGACCAAATACAGCAAGTGATACATTTCTGGAATCATGACTTAAAAACCTACGATTTTCGTGTAGAACTCCTATTTTTATTCGGATCATAACTAGTTGTAATTTAGTGCCCTAAACAGAGCAAACTTTCTGATCTGGCAGACTTGACAGCGACACTAAATCGTGTCCCCACGACAGCACAGAAGTACAAAAATTCTAAAAATTTTACAACAACCAGAAATCTGAATTATCTACAACTTTCTCAATTACGGCCCTAATCATAAAATTAATATACTATTTTTAAAACCCTAATTACAGTCGGTCTGTACCAATCTGCCCGCCTGAGGGACAGCGGTATTTCCGACTCCATATCTCCCAGATCCCACGGTAGAAAAAACTGAAACAAATAAATCAGATGCATCTGGCAATCCTCTACAGCTTTCCTTTTGGGAAGACCTGCAGGAAAAATCGTTTTCTAGATCAAAATCACGGAAACAGCCGTCCCATCAAAATCCGTCAAAATTACTCCTAAGAACCCTTAATCGGGTAAACCTTAATCGGGCAATTAATCTAAACTCTCCCATCAAAATCCGTCCCAAGAACCCTAATTACTCCTAAGATCAGAGGGTTTGGGATGAGAGAAAATTACCTAGCTGAAGAAATTCCCAATTCCTCCTCCTCTTCTTCTTCTCCTTCCCCTTCTTCTTCTTTGCCTTCTCCTTCTTCTCCTTCTCCAAGGGCAGCAATGGGGATGCCCTTGGCAGCAGCAGGGGGAAAGGGGAGACGCCCAAGAGGAGGTGGAGGGAGGGTGGCGGCTGTAGGGAGGGGAGGGGGGGAAGGGCTAGGGTTAAAGGAGAGGGGGTGCGGCTTGGGGGGTGGGTGGCGCACCACCTTTGGCCCTTGGCCCAAGGGTGGTTGGCCCACCTCCCTGGCAGCCCAACGCTGAATTTTAATATAATCTATATTATATTTTATTTCTTTTTTATTGCTCTTCAATTAATATTTTTCCATTCCCGTGATTTACCGATAAACCGGCGACTCCGCGATTGTTTTTTTAAGACTTACGCCGAAGCGACAAACAGGGTATTACAGTAACCCTTTGTGAACAGTGTTTTGCAAGTGAATAGTACTATATGGGAAATTTAGGCAGAATAGTCTTAGGCCGAGACTATATATTGAGGGGTAGACCCCCATTGTAAAACAAACCATGTTTATGCATAAGAATAGAACACAAGTTATTGCTTCTTCTTTCAAAACAGAGTTCATGCGAGGACTTCTGAGAGAGAATTAGGCGATCAATTGTTCGTTCTGCATTTTAAGGTCAAGTTTGCTTTTCATTTGAATTGAGGGCTTGGCGATCTCGCTCGTGGTCTAGCAATGATCATCCAGTGCGTGTTGGCGAATATCCATAGAGTCGCAAGTCCGCAATTGGCGCTGTGGTGTACAAACTGGCGTTATTTCGTCATCAAGCGCTATTTATCCACGGTTCTACTCGAGAAGATCGGGCCACCCCGTATCAGAAGTTCATTAGTGAACTGGGTGTGGTTGCTAGTGCTTTCAGTCCAATGGATCTCAATTGTGATAATAGTGGAGCCATTGCACAAGCAAAGGAGTCTAGATCGCATCAAAAGTCCAAGCACATACTTTGACGATATCACATTATTCATGACATCGTTGAAAAAGGTGATGTGAAGATATGCAAAGTGCCCATGGGTTTGAATATTGCTGATCCGTTGACAAAGCCTCTCCCATGACCTAAGCATGATTTGCACACAAGAGCTATAGGTATTAGATACCTATATGATTGACTCTAGTGCAAGTGGGAGACTGTTAGTGATATGACTTAGAGATAATCATAGGGATGATTGGATCATGTCAATGTTTATCAGTTATAGAATAAATGTTATTCTGTTCCTTGAATGAATCATCATTGATAAATATTAACAAGTATGTGACTTGTTGTTAAGCTCTTTAACTTATATGATATCGTTCTAAATGTATCCCTAGTCGCATGTCACTGGTCAGAACACTAGTGACTCTATCAACCATCACATATATTTATTGATGATCATGTTTCACCGGTCATGGATATAGGGATATCGAATCAATAATGTGAACACATGTTAGAGAACATGGTGTTGGATTGACCCACCTTGAGACGCTGCTAAGGTTGTTATGATTTCATATGTCATCAGTTGGTCTCAAGCAATGATGATGTATAATTCTTAGATCTGAGATCAGCATGGTTTCCAACATGTCTAGTAGTACACTTTGGGGTTACCAAATGCTACTCTGTAATTAGGTAGTTATAAAGGTAGATTTCACGTATGCTGTGAAACATACAGAGGAATGTGACTGGTTGGATATATGATTTGCCCCTCCTAACATAACAGGAGAGATATCTCTGGCCCCTTCGTTGTGGTTAGATAAAGAAAGTGCATGGCCATGCCACTAGTGGTCGAAGAATTTGACCACGTGAAGTTATCCGACACTTGAACGAGAAAGTATTAGATGGTCCATGGAGGACATAATATCTCACCTAGTGTTCAACCAGATATAGTGAGGCAAAGGGAGAATACACAAGCAGGTCGCTCAGTTCGAACAGATACGGACTAGTCGTACGAAGATACGCGCTGGTGGTAGACTAGTCGAAGATAATCACTAAGTGGTCATAAACTGGTTGTAAGGAGTTACCAACTGGTCATTACTAAATATGAACTGGCCGTATAGAGATAGATGCTAGTCATAAGTGATAAGGATATACTTGTAGATCGTATTGTATTAAGGTTCGTTCGATATAATTTATGTGTATTCAGGAATCGTTATGTTCTGCTAGGAAACACTAACGACTCGTGAGAGGAAAAGGATTTCTGAGTCACAATCGATTACGCATGAACCTACCGGGTCACACACTTAATAGGTTGGAACAAATGTGTTCGGATAGGATCCGTCATAGGCACTATATAAGGAGATGCATGAGACTGTTGGGAAACATGAGATACACGTGACGTGAGTTGCTCCACTGAAACCCTAGCCACCATCTTCTCAAGAGCCTTGTCGTGTGAGTTGGTGCTAGCACACTGGCGCACGGTGTTCCATCCCTAGACGCGTGGATACCGTAAAGGCGCTACTGCAGTTGTTGTTGCGCTAAAAGACTATCCACAACTTCATGAGGAACGCAATCGGTTACTGGAGGAGATGATCGGCGCTGAGGAAAGTGGGCGATCGACTATGGTGGATGATTAACTACTTCATTGAGTCGCTCTACGTTGGATCTGACTGCTCCAACTCTTCTTCCGCTACACTGCGTATCTGGTGGTAATGATCTATGATCTCTTGCTTGCATGGCATCCTACTTTACGTGGTAGAATTTTTGAATTTTCAGCTAACGTAGCCTACCCGTATCCCATCAAAAAGTACACATTTAGAGTCCATTTTTATTCAGATAAATCACTAAACATTAATCAACTCTCCTGGCATTCTCAAACTACAACACACATTGATCATGCTTTATATACACAATTCACACATAATTTCAATCAACAAAAAATTATTTTGTCTTTGACTGAAAAGTTTCCATAGATAACAAGTAAGCGAGATGTTATCATCGACATCATCGAATGTGTCTGGGCTCTGATGAAAGGGGTACCTAAGCGAAATGATAGAGGAATATCGAAAAGACCTGAGGGCCGAATGACCATCACGGAGGTCACTACTGTTGTGGTCCCTCTGCATCCCAAGAAAGCAGCGTCACTATTCTAGACCACCCGCGGGATAGTTGGAAGGGAACGAGTCCCCATCACCACACCAAGCTGGAAGTCTCTGACAGACGAAGAAAAAGAGTAGCTGTGGGATGAAATTTCGAGATCACAGCAGAAGTCTAGGGACTTGTGTGACGGCAGGTGTTTCTCGCGATAGGAAAATCATGGAAGACCTTCAAGAGCACACTTCTCGCGGAGTACGTGAATAAGGATCGGACGCCCTTCATGAAGTATCATTTCGTGTGGTTGGATACATGGGACATCTTTGTGCGAATGAAGACGACGACCGAATTTCTGGAGCAAAGTTCGCACACAAGGCTATCCAAACATAAAATGCTCACCCCCATAGACTCGGCACCGCTGGATATGTTGGTAAAATCCCACAATGGAGGAGGGAGGACGAGGAGGCAATCCAGTGGGAGGCCTCCCCGCTATTTGCCAGGATCACAGACGAGCGCGCTCAAAACTAGTTAAGAGCGAGGTCATCAACCACGTCTTTGGACGCTATCTCTTTCATAAACCCGGCAGACGAGGTAGTGTCCCAATGTCTAGTAAGACATGTTGAACTACCTAGTTGTTAATAAGTCCATAACTTCATAGGGTCTACATTAACATGATAGCCTCTTACAGCAAATATTGAATACTAAATCTTCCCAAGGCTGCTTCGAAGTTGTCAGGGAGAGGGATATGCTATCCACGGCCCCGGAAACAAGAAGCACCCAGGTCACACGCGAGGCCTTGTGGGTTTATATGCCTTGGAGGTAAGGATTCTCGTACAACTCTGAGGTGTGTAGGAGTAGGAAGAGATCCAAGACCGAGTGCGAGGAACAGATTGAAAGAGGAGATTCGTGCAGAATTTTGAGGACATATAGCATCATTAGAGGAAAGACTGGATCAAGTCCTCAACCAGTCGCAAGCCGTCTGGTTATTTTGGGAGCCAGTCCTCCTCAACGTCGGAGTAGCTGCGCATCCACACCACTTTCTGAACATAGTGACATCTAATTACCTATTGACGACATCCAGGTAATGTACATATCTGGAATACTACATAGATAGACCTGTTGGACGCCTTAGCTAATCGTGTATCGTTATGTAGGAGCCCACTCCATGGAACCTCACAGTCAGGGTTGTTAGCTCCATTCCTGCTGAGGCTGGGCGGGGGATGGCATATCCATGTCCGCCAGAGATGTTGGTGCACGGTGCACAGCTAGGGACCGGTTTTGTGATGGTCCAGGTGGACATGGTACATGATGTTTTCAAGGCCGTCCCATTGTAGAAGCCCCCAAACGATGAGATCACGACATTAGGGGATGTCGTCCACACATTTGTCCAATGACCCAAAAGGGACATCGCCTTGGTCTCTTCCGTGCCGGCATCTACCCAGCATGAACAACTGACCTCTCCACACGACCATCTACACCCTGCGACCTCTCTGTCCCTCCCTTCGATGTCCCCACTAGAGAAGCCCCCAAATAATAAGATCATGACACTAGGGGATGTCGTCCACACATTCGTCCAGTCGTCGAAGAGGGACATCGCCCTGGACCCTTACATGTCTGCTTCTACCCAGCATGAACAGTTGGCCTCTCCACACAACCATCTACAACCCGCAGCCTCTCTGACCCTCCCTTCGTTGTCCCCACGTGCACCTGATCCGTGTCGGCAGGCCACCATACCTGCTCCCATGGAGACCACACCGAGCATATACATACAGCGTGCCTATTCGTCTCTCGTGAAGAACACATACCAGTGTGTCAGCAAGACCAAATCGAAGAAAATCAAGGCACCTCAAAAGCAATGAATACAGTGGTAGCCAGCCTTGGAATGGCCGCCGCTTCTTTGCATGCGTGGTACATGGGTAAGACCAACGAGATGAGGAAAAAATACCCTTCGAGTTTAACTGTCAAGTACACGGCGGGGTATTTTCTCCACGAGCCCGGCTTCTTTGTGGTGGGCTTCGATTACTTGTTTGATCTCTTCAACCTCGACGCCTCACTTTTAAGATGCTAGACACTATAAGTGTGTACAATTACAGTCTACATTCATGTAATACCAATAAATGGAATAACTCCTTGCTTATGTACAGACACATGATCCTAGAAGACAGACAAAGAAAAGAACTGGACGGTTTTCTCGACCCACACTTGTTCTCTGAGCAATGCATCAACGACGATACATCCTACGTTGAGAATTACGTAACAACGGGACTACTTGCTCACAGTGATAAGGAGTATATAGTTGTACCCTACAATCAGGGGTAAGTGCTTCACTCATTGCTATACTCATTGATTTGTACTTCATATGCAACCTGAACTTAGTTTTAAGGACTATGGCGGCATACATGTGTAGGTGGCACTAGATTCTAATTGTCATTGTACCAAAGTGGAACAAAAAAAATATACCTTGATTCCCTAATCAAGAGCCAGCAAGACTTCATAGTTGTGCAACAATTAATCAACAAGTAAACTCATTTCATCTATAAATAACTCTATGTACCATTCGTTTGGAATAGCTGAGGGTAACTATTTCGAATCACGTAGGTCGTTCGCCGCGTACATTGCTAAAGAAGGGAGACACGTGGAAGGAAACACCACATTGCGACATGTGACAATTTTGGTACCCGCTAGTACAATAATCCTATATCACAATTCGTAATGATGCCTCTATAGATGAACAAACTTATGTATGTAATTCTATTTTTGCAGTGCCCCCAACAACTACAGGGCAACGTATGTGGATTCTATGTTTGCCGCTATATGCAAGAAATCATGGATGGGAGGCACAATGATCTAGAGGTTTGTCAATTTCATGATAATTATTTCCTACTTATCAATTAATATATATATATATATATATATATATATATATATATATATGCTTACGATTTTATTCTTCCTAGCGATAAGGCATCAAGATCTCTTTAAGTACAGTCCAATTGAAAGAACTCTCCGAAATTCGAGGACGGCTCATCACCTTCTTAATGTCGGTGGTCATTCACAGAAAAGGAGAGTTTCACATGGACTGAATAAAAATTTTAGTGATACACTATTTTTTCTTATTGTATCTGGGTAAATATGTTGTAAAAACATTATGACAATTGATCTATAATCAATCTGTAAATTTATTTATCTGTGATATATATGTATATCTATGATATATCTATGTATTTGTGTTTTTGCTTGTATCTGTTATTTGCGTATTGTTTTTAAAGGCCATAGTTAGCATTTCTTGAGACTAGCCGAAAATTTAAAAAAAATGTTTAGTTATAGAACGAACTATCACAGATGGTTTTATGGTATAAACCGTCTATGATAGTGAAGGACCGAAATGGCAACAGAGGGGGGTGAATGGTGCCTAAAAATTAATACTCCCCTTCACTGTATTTAAAACCAGCCTACAAAGATCTCTGAAGATCTAAAGAAAGTAAATGAAGCAAGATCAAATAACAAAAATAAGTTTCAGGCTGTTCTTCTGGAAATCGGAAGTTCCGGGCAGTAGATTGCGGAAGTTCGGCTTGCGGTAGTTCCGCAGTGTATATCGTGGAAGTTCCGCTTGCGGTACTTCCGCTGCATAAAATCGGAAGCTCCGATTATCCCGACCAAGAATGAGCGCTCGGGTTTTGCCCAAAATCCAAACTACTTAATCTTGAATGCTCTTCTCGAGTCAAGTTTTACAGACATCATCCTAAACACCATCTTGACCTTATGGAGAAGAATCGCAACCAAAGATTCAATAATCGAACCAAAACGGATTTCTTGAAGAAGGGCAAGAAAGACCAAAACCAATGATAAGCGAGATTCTCGATTCTTAGAGCATGAAACTTTGAGGAAGTAATAGCAATACCAAAACGATTCTAGATATGAAGTTTCATGCTATCTCATAAAACGAATCAAAAGATATGCCAAAACCCTAGATATTCAACATGAGCAGAGAGAGAGAGTTGCAAAATCAAATAATCGAAACCTCGATTTCATTGGATTAAAACATGGATTACAGAGGTAACGCAAAGAGGAATGATTACAATAGGTTTCAGTTCATACTCTCCTCTCAACAAGCTCTCAAAAGCAAAACAAATCCTTTTCTAGAGCTAACCTAATTTTCTCTCCAAAAGTCTAACCCTAACTCTGTGGTTCTCCCTATTTATAGCCTTTGCTAATGGGCCTCCAACCCATTAAGCCCGCTACACCGAACGGAACCGCCTCCACTTTTGCCGCTTTGCGAAAAGACCCTTCGCCCCTTACGCACCTTCCGAAGCCTCCGTACACCTTGTTGTGCACGACTCAACCGCTTCAAGATTCACGCCGTCTTCGACACATCCCGACCGCTTCGACCTCAACGCCTCCTGCGCTTAGTCCGGTCCACGTGTCTCGCCATGACTCCATCTTGATGCCTGCAACAACACAGATAAAAACACATCACATAGCATTGCACAATATCATAGCATCAATATTTGTATAAGACTCAAACTCATACACAATCAAAAACACAAAATATTCTTCTCGCACGCTTACGACACAATCGGAAGTTCCAAGCACTTACCACAAATGAAGTTCCGATTTCGAACATCCGCACTTGTCGATTATCGGAAGTTCCGCGACTCAACATCTGCGGTACTTCGATATCCGAACAACCGACTTTCGGATATTTGATTCCGATTTGGTACCTCGAGAGAACACTCAATGTCGATATTATCGGACACTCCGCTACCCTTGTGCGGTAGTTCCGATTTCCTTCACCAACTCAAAACCTAGGAAAATCGGAAGTTCCTATTTCCAACACCAGTAGTTCCGATTTATCGGAACTTCCGCTCCATACACAGCGGTAGTTCCGATTTCCCTGACTTAGCCTAGAAACAGTCCAAACCGAAAAAACTCAACTCTTAATCTAATCATCACACTTGTCAAATACTCATCACTCAGAGTGGAGGACCTCTCACATGGTCTCTCAATCTCCCCTTGATGAGTATATTGACAATTACCAAAAAGCATAAGATGAGTTTGAGATTACAGTCAACCAAGGTCTAAACAAGAGTAGTTAAGCTCAAGACCAAGTTGACAAAAGAGAAAGACTTGAGATGAGATGAAAGAGCAATTTTCACACAAAACTCAAGGCTTTTCTCCAGAAGGCTTTTTCTCACAAAAATTCTCCCCCTTTGGCAATAAAAATCATCAATATGTAGAAAAGGGAGGAAAAGACTATATGATGTTCATTTTAAGCATTAGGAGCCATGTATATTATCCAAAATGATTATTAGAGAATTACACCAAGCCATAACACAGAAGAATGCTATCAAGATCATGACAATTGATGTAGAGAATAGCTAAGACAGAAAATCCATAATCTGATTAATGATCCAATTCTTTAGCAGGTCAGATAAGTCAAGATTGAAATCTAGCTAAAGATATCCAAGGATGATGCAAGCCATGTCAAATAATCTAAGTTGAACCAAGAAGACTCATACTGAACAGTCTAGAGTGCTACCAGTTGAAGAAGGACTCATTTTATCCAGAACTCGGTCTCTTTGAAGATAAGCAATTTTAGCACATTTTTCTTTTTCTGAAGACTTTTTATGGTTTTATCTCAGTAAAGCAAGCTCTGGACTAGGTGCCATCCACAACTGCCTCCTAAGCTTCAACCATTTTTCTTTAAGGCTCTTTAAGGTTTTTTTTGGCCATGTGCTAGATCCCAAGCCTTATGCGACCACTCCAAGCAACAGACTTAAGGAGGTGATCTTAGGTCATCCAAGGCTCCCCCTGAGTTCATGCCTAGTGCAATGGCAAGCCGTCTCATGAGAAAGATTTGGTGAGATCAGTTTTTTCGCACAAAAGAGATCATTTTTGCTTTTGAAGTTTTTAGACCAGTGATTAGAGATAAGTCACGTTTCTTAATAAACTGACATAGCTTACTCAAAAGTTCAAAAGAGATTCAGGACTCAACTTAGCCTACTTGACATGCCGAAAATCATAAAAGGATAGTTTCAACCAGACTAGTCTCAAGAGCTATTATGACAAGATTTTAATTCAAGTTTAGCATTTTTAAATACCTTAGCATGGCAAAGACTAAACTACACATAAAAAGTCATGATAGATCTAGCGCTTTAGCATAAATCATGGCAAGATGTAAAATGTGAAAACATATCATAAGGGATAATAAACAAGACTCCATTTGATTATAATGCAATGCGGAATGAAATGCACATAAATCCAGATTCCCTTCAGAATGAGATGCATCTTTTAATTCAGGTTGAGTTAAGACAAAATTAAGAGTATGGAATAACCAAGAATAACTCCCCGAACCAAAGGAACAAAAGCGAGAATCGATAAGTAAACCGAAAAGGCGGTCCTTTAGAGCATAGAAAGATATAGAAAACTATCGCTCAGACGGGTTCTTATCTACCCCATATGATTCTAGGACTATCACCGATCTACACATACACTAAGGAGCAAACATTGTCCCTGCTCTACCCAAGGGTGGCCCGACCTGCTAGAACCTATAAGAAGTGAGTAAGCTCTACTTAGAGAAGGAAGAGACACTAATAAGCGAGATCCTAGAACCACAAGATAAGAAGTAGTCACAAAGCAATTGTGGCAAGATAACCACTCTAACCTATGCTGGAAGGACTTCGACCCGAAATATTAAAAGAAATGTAACCAGAAAAGAGTAAGGGTATAATATAACATAATATAATATAATACAGTAGTAGCACAAAGCTCCCCCTCACAAAGAATCCGTAAGGACAAACCACTAAGCTCTCCCGCAGAGTGAAAACCGAGAGCGCCCGGAGGCTTAGTGAAGATATCACCAACCGGTGCTCACTCTCCACAAACTGGAGCACAATATCACCCTTCTCTATATGGTCTCTAAGAAAGTGATATCTGATATCAATATGCTTGGTCCGAGAATGTTGCACTGGGTTCTTGGCAATGCAAATCGCAGACGTGTTATCACAAAAGAGTGGAACGCAGTCGATAGATAACCCAAAATCCTGCAGGGTTGAGACCATCCAAGCACTTGGCTACAAAGAATCGGTCAGCAAACATGCTCGGCCTCTGCGCAGGGATGCGCAACACCGGATTGCTTCCTCGACGACCAGGAGACGAGAGAAGTGTCAATGAATTGGCAAGTGCCAGAAGTGCTCTTCCTATCTATCCTACAGCCAGCAAAGTCTGCATCGGAGAAAGCTCTAAGAGATAGACAAGAAGAGGAAGAGTACCAGATGCCATAGTCAATGGTAGCTCGAAGGTACCGAAAGATGTGTTTCACCGCCTGTCGATGAGATACGCGAAGAGAAGCCTGAAACCGAGCACAAAGACACACAGAAAAATGTATGTCTGGTCTCGAGGCTGTGAGGTACAAGAGAGAGCCAATCATGCTCTGAACTCCTTTTGGTCAACAGTTCGCGCCGTCTTCATCCGGATCCAGAGCAACAGAGATGCCATCGGAGTTGATACGGCTTTCCATCATTCATGTAGAAGCGCTCAGAGGTCTCGAGTGTATTTGCCTTGATGAAGAAAGGTACCCTCCCGAGTCTGTTTGATTTGGAAGCCAAGGAAGAAGCTCAACTCGCCCATCATGCTCATTTCAAATTCCGAGCTCATGACATCGGAAAACTGGAAACGAGCATGCGAGGAGCGCCAAAGATAATGTCATCCACGAGATCCGGACGAGCGAAGATCGGTGCCAAGGCGGCGAATGAACAAGGTCTTGTCAATTTTACCCATCTCAAAACCATGGCTCAGTGAGATAGGACTTAAGCCTTTCATACCAAGCTCGGGAGCTCGCTTGAGTCCATACAAAGCTTTGGAAATCCTGTAGACATGGTTAGGGTATTTGGGGTTCTCGAAACCAGAGGTCAGTTCGACATAGACTTCTTCCTCAATAAGGCCATTGAGAAAGGCACTCTTGACATCCATCTGGTAAAGCTTGAAACCCTTAGAAGCCGCAAAGGCAAGCGAGATTCTAATGGCTTCAAGTCTAGCTACAGGGCAAAGGTCTCTTCAAATCTAGACCCTCAACTTGAGAGTACCCTCGAGCTACCACCTAGCCTTGTTTGAATGACTAACCCATCTTCACTTTGCTTGTTCTTGAACACCCATTTGGTCCCAATGATATTGTGACCTTGAGGGGCTCAACAAGGACCGGACCTTGTTTCTTTCAAAATTTTCCAACTCCTCATGCATAGCGTTTGTCCAAGACTCATCGATAGAGCATGACAAACATCTTTAGGCTCAAATGAGGCGACGAAGGCGAAATGGAGACAGAAAAGAGACAAGCCGACTTTGGAACGTGTGACACGCTCAAGAGGTCTCCAATTATCTCGCTCAAGGATGGTCCTTTTGAATGTGTCTTGGAGGTCCAGGTGAGATGAAGAAGTGGCCTCTACGTCATTAGCGTGATGAGATAGGAGCAGAGCCACTAGCTTCGTAAGAGCGAGAAGGTAAGGGTGATCTCCTCGAGGTGCGGTGGAAGAAGGCACCTCAAGAGGAGGAGAAGGAACTGGATCGGTAGACAACCCTCATCTCCATCCTCCTCATCATCCACAAAGATGGACTCGAGACTCCTCTAGGAACTCGAGATATCGTGCCTAGTCCCGGACCGGCCTCATCAAAGGTCACCTCACGTGTCTCTAACAATTTATTAGACTCGCAGCCTGCACTCTATAGGCACGAGAAGAAGTCGAGTAACCCGAAAAGATCCCATCACAAGATCGTGACTCGAACTTATCTAGGTTCCCGGACTTGAATAAAACACTTGCAACCAAACACACGAAAATGCGAGACGCTGGGTTTTCGCCCATATCTCAACTCATAAGAAGTGCGATGCAAGAGTGCCCAAGAAAAACTCATTAGAAACATGACAAGCAAGAGCAATTGCCTCACCCAAAACTTCCTAGGTGTAGAGTACTCATCAAGCATCGTCCGCCATCTCGACCAAGGTACGGTTCTTCCTCTCCACAACGCCATTTTGTTGGGGGCGTAAGGAGACGAGGCGGTGCTCTACACTGCCTCACCACAAAACTCTCAAAGTAGGAATTCTTGAACTCGGTGCCATTATCGCGCGAATTGCTCGTAATGCACCCGGGAGCTCAACAGAAAGCCTACTAAAAGACCACGAAAAGAGTAAACGCCTCATCCTTCGAGGCTAAGAAAAACCCCAAGAATACCTCGAGAAGTCATCGACCACGACAAGTACGTACCACTTCCCTCCCATCGATCGCACTCTAGTGGGTCCCATCAGTGTCCATATGGAGCGATTGACACAGTGCATCTGTCATAGTCATCAGAATCGGAGGATGTGAAGCGGAACCATTTTGCCGTGCGGCAAGGAGCACAAACAAGATCCTTGACCATTTTGAGTTTCGCAAACCACGAATGAGATCGTGGCCGCTAACTCGGGTCGATGATCAAATCCTATATGACCAAGTCTCCTATGCCGAAAGTCGGATCACGGATTCGTGGCTACTAAACACCGAGAGGATCACCAGAAGACTCAGAAAAATCAGCACGAAAGATCCTCCCATAACGAAATCCCGCAAACTAGACTACCCAAGAATCAAGAATTTTGCAATTGTTTTTCTTAAAGCTCACCTCGAAACCGCTATCGGTGGTGAGAGAAAGCGATTATCTCGCAGCTTACTTACTAAGGCAACATCTTTTAAAATAAAAGAATTATTAATGCTCACTTTACCTTTAGCGATGACGCGCCCAAATGAAGCATCTCCAAAGGAGATCGTCTCATCACCTGGAGCGCGGGCTAGGAAGAAAACCAACGGACTCACCAATCATATGACGTGAACAACCGAGTCTACAATCCGACCTTTCCTTCCCAAATTTGACCACGAGTCAAACAGAGTAAAGTCTCGATCGGGTGAATCAACAGTGATTTTGGCACCCAATACTGAGTAACACGGCGAACAAATGAAGTAGTCAAGCAAGACTGACCTCTATCTACCCTACGCTCTCTGTCACTCAACAAGTCAAAAGATCTCAGCCTGTTGCTGGATCCGACTGCTATGGGAGAGCGAGTCGAAGTGCGATAACATCTCGATCTCGCCGCGGTAGCTATCTTGAAAGGAAAACGAGATCTACCCTCAGGACGGCGGAAGTTACGACCAACGGGAGCATGAGGACGAAAATCAGAAAACTCAGAAAAACCAAGTCCTCGATGCTGCCCAAAATCATCAGATGGAACAAATCTAGACCTCGTGTTGGTCTTAGGTGCACTCAAGATCTGGGGCTGACCCTGAATATGCCTAAGAGACTCAACACGGTCTCTACGCGCGATCTTGGCGCGCCTGAAGCAATGATCAACTAAATGTCCATCTTTCTGACAGAAGGTGCAATGATACTTCGCCTTACGAGGGCGAAAGCCGCAGTGGAATCACCTTGTCGTCGAAATCCTTTGAACAAAACCCACGACTTAAAATTGACTTTCTCGGTCCTCGGCTTAGTTTTGATCACACACGTGCTATGGTTTTGAGCACGACGGTGGATGCTTCCTCATATCCTCCGGATATCATATCCTAGACCACGATTAAATCTGCAAATTTTAGATTTGTCTAGAATGAGATTGAGCTTCTTCTTGCCTTCTACAAACCTCTCGAGAGTGTTCATAAGATACTGACACTCCCGAAAGAAAGAGGTGCAAGAAGAGCAGGGGGAAGAAGGGACAGCAGAAGGTAAGGGAGCAGAAGAAGAACCAACAACAGAGGAAAGATTGGCTTGTGCACGCACAGCCGACTTTGGGGGGACAGTCCTACTGCTAGCAGATTGGTTCACGCTGCTAGCGCCTCTACCAAACCCTTAGACTTCTTCCCAAACACACACATACAAGCAGATGATTGTGTCTCTAGAAGGTCCTTAGTTAGCTTCACACATTTTTCATCCAAGGCAACCAAATCACATTTTAGTTTATAACAATGATTGCATGGTGAGCTAACAAGGTCCTTAGAAGCATACTGAGCCAATTTGTTACTGTGATCAATCATTTCTTGAAACTGCTTGATACTGATTCTAGTTCAAGAGCTAACTTAGGACAGCTTTAAACAAGAAACAATAGGCTCTAGTAGCGCAGCCTTGAAATTCAACAATTTTGTGATCCGCCTGCTTTAGGTTCATCTTGAGATTATTACAATTTTCACAAGTTTCAGCAGATCAAGCAACATGGTATAAAGACCTCTAAACGAATTGTCCTTAACCTCACATGAGGTGCAAGCAGAGCCTCAACAAAGAGTGGATGAAGGAGGTGCTACCCTACTCATCTCTAGTTCAACAAGAAGGCTAATGTTCTCTACCTTAATCATGTCAAGTTCGGAGGACACACTATCATGTAAGGTCCTTAGTTTATCCATATCATCAATCAAAGCACAAAGATGTGTCACATTCATCACGGAGGGAGCGGATGTAAGTAAAGTAAGCTCCGTGATAGTCTAGCTACTTCCTTCTCCAACCCAAAGACACTTAGCCCTAGACTTAGCATGGAATCTACCTAGCTTAAGAAAAGCATCATTAAGCTGGTCATAAGTGGGACTAACCTCATCGGAGTCGGAGTACACTCATTGTCGCTCGATTCGCCCGAGGGCCATGAAGCACATGCCGAGAAGTTGCCGTCGTCCTTGGGATCATGATCGTCCTTCCCATCATCGTCACTCCACCCTCCACCTCGGGTGTCCAGTTCGTCGAGGCGGTGAGGACGCGATGGAATGCCTTCTTTGCCTTCCCAAAGTTGCGGAACTTCTTCTTGCCTTGATCAGTCTTTGAGGGCTTCGTGTTGCGGTTCTTGTCGATGTAGTCGTTCTTGCTTGGACCGCCATAGTCACCTTTGCCCTTCCCAAGCTTGGGACAGCTTGCTCGGATGTGGTTGGGGCCACCACACTCAAACAAATCACAGACCTCCTCTTTACCATCCCTCCTCCTCTTGTAAGCATGGGAAAACTTCCGAGCTAGGAGGGCTAGTGTTCATCCTCAAGTCGCTCTAACCGATCATCGCTATGTCACGAGAGCAGCTAGGAGAACCCACGATCGACTCGTAAGAAGATCCGTAGTGGGATCGATGACTAAAGCCATCGACTGTGACTTCGACCTTCGAGAGACAATGTCAATCTCGTGAGTCTTGAGACGCGAGTAAAGCGCATCAAGAGTCAGGGTCGAGAGGTCCGTGCTATCTTTGATGGTAGTCACTTTCATCTCCCAAACACGAAGATCAAGTGCAGAAAGCATCTGTCGAGCGTTATCCGAGTCGGGGTATGTAAGACCGACCGCTCGGAGGTTGCTCAAAATCTTGTGAAAACGCGAAAAGCACTCGTCAAGAGATTCGCCAGCAAGCATCTCAAATTTACTGTATTCACGCTTGAACTGGTCTTGTCTAACCGTCTTAATCTGAGTGGTGCCCTCATGGTATGCATCGAGGGTCACCCAGATGTCGTAAGCAGAAATCAAATGAGAAATACGATCAAACTCACTTCTGCTTAAACCCTGAATGATTATGTTCCTTGCCTTAGCATTTGCCTCAACATCGGCCATGTTTCCAGCATTGATGTTCTCATCGGCAGGAACAGCAAATCTAACCTTCACCTTTCTCCAGATGGCATACCCCGAGCACGGATGTAAGTTTCCATTCGGCTCTTCCGAAGGGTAATCCGCACCATCAAAAGCGGAGGCTTGGTGGAATACTTGTCCGTTGCCATGGCTTAACCGACCGTTAAGATCTATCAAGAAGAGCTAACCGCTCGATACCAATTGAAGGACCGAAATGGCAACAGAGGGGGTGAATGGTGCCTAAAATTAATACTCCCTTCATCAGTATTTAAAACCAGCCTACAAAGATCTCTGAAGATCTAAAGAAAGTAAATGAAGCAAGATCAAATAACAAAAATAAGTTTCAGGCTGTTCTTCTGGAAATCGGAAGTTCCGGGCAGTAGATTGCGGAAGTTCCGCTTGCGGTAGTTCCGCAGTGTATATCGCGGAAGTTCCGCTTGCGATTTCACGCATAAAATCGAAGCTCGATTATCCCGACCAAGAATGTAACGCTCGGGTTTTTGCCCAAAATCCAAACTACTTAATCTTGAATGCTCTTCTCAGGTCAAGTTTTACAGGACATCATCCTAAACACCATCTTGACCTTATGGAGAAGAATCGCAACCAAAGATTCAATAATCGAACCAAAAACGGATTTCTTGAAGAAGGGGCAAGAAAGACCAAAACCAATGATAAGCGAGATTCTCAGATTCTTAGAGCATGAAACTTTGAGGAAGTAATAGCAATACCAAAACGATTCTAGATATGAAGTTTCATGCTATCTCATAAAACGAATCAAAAGATATGCCAAAACCCTAGATATTCAACATGAACAGAGAGAGAGAGTTGCAAAATCAAATAATCGAAACCTCGATTTCATTGGATTAAAACATGGATTACTGAGGTAACGCAAAGAGGAATGATTACAATAGGTTTCAGTTCATACTCTCCTCTCAACAAGCTCTCAAAAAGCAAAACAAATCCTTTTCTAGAGCTAACCTAATTTTCTCTCCAAAAGTCTAACCCTAACTCTGTGGTTCTCCCTATTTATAGCCTTTGCTAATGGGCCTCCAACCCATTAAGCCCGCTACACCGAACGGAACCGCCTCCACTTTTGCCGCTTTGCGAAAAGACCCTTCGCCTTTGCGCACCTTCCGAAGCCTCCCAGACACCTTGTTGTGCACGACTGCAACCGCTTCAAGATTCACGCCGTCTTGACACATCCCGACCGCTTCGACCTCAACGCCTCCTGCGCCTAGTCCGGTCCACGTGTCTCGCCACGACTCCATCTTGATGCCCTGCAGTCAACACAGACAAAAACACATCACATAGCATTGCACAATATCATAGCATCAATATTTGTATAAGACTCAAACTCATACACAATCAAAAACACAAAATATTCTTCTATGCACAGTTCTGGACACAATCGGAAGTTCCGCACTTACCACAGCGGAAGTTCCGATTTCCGGAACATCCGCACTTGTCAGGATTATCGGAAGTTCCGCACTCAACACTGCGGTACTTCCGATATCCGAAACAACCGACTTTCCAGATATTTGATTCCGATTTGGTACCTCAGAGAACACTCAATGTCAGTATTATCGGACACTCCGCTACCCCTTGTGCGGTAGTTCCGATTTCCTTCAGCCGAACTCAAAACCTAGGAAAATCGGAAGTTCCTATTTCCAACACCGGTAGTTCCGATTTATCGGAACTTCCGCTCCATACACAGCGGTAGTTCCGATTTCCGACTCACCCGAAAACACCCAAACCAAAAAACTCAACTCTCAATCTAATCATCACACTTGTCAAATACTCATCACTCAGAGTGGAGGACCTCTCACATGGTCTCTCAGATAGTAAGCCTTCACAGGCGGCTACCACTGACAACTGTCTGTGATATGTCTCCAATCACAGACGGTTGGTACATATAACCGTCTATGATAGTAAACCTTCACAAACGGTCATATCACGTACAGTTTTTTTGTAGAAGCCTTCTGTGATAGTAAGCATTCACATACGGTTTTTGGTAGAAGCCGTCTATGATAGTAGGACTTCACAGACAGCTTTGACCCAAAATCGTCTGTGTTGTGACTTATCACGACGGTTTCTACCCAAAACAGTCTATGTTGTGACTTGTCACAGACTCACAAACTATCTGTGATAACAGACGGTTGTCACAGACACATAAATTCATACGATTCAGAAACCGTCTGTGATAACGGTTTAGAACCGTCTATGATGACGCTTTGTGTAGTAGTACATGGATATGTGTATATTCAATGCTTGGAAGCTAATAAGACTGCTTATGGGCTAATTAATTTTTATGTATTGATCAACTTCACAAATGCATGCTAAATTTAGATTATTTGCTATATGTCAGGATGTTGCACACCTACAGCTTGAATGTTTGATATTGGATTGAGCCATGGAAGCTTCTTGCATTTGGGAGAAGAAATGGAAGAGCATAATATAGTGCATTATTGCTTGATTTTGTCAATATTTACATGTGTGGGATTACTTGGATTATAGATGTGTGTATGGATTAGTTGTAATAACCGGAAATAAAGTTTAATTGGTGTGTTTTCTTTGCATTTTTTTAATTTATAATTTCATTTTTCCTTGACGATGTGCCACCCCAGCAGCAAAATAGCACATACCTGATGTTTCAGTGTTTGAACACTATTCCAGCAATAATTTGTCTTTTTTTTTGTATCTTGCAAATGTGACCGAGTTTGGTTTTGAAATTTTACAGAGACGTAGAACATATCCTCTACTACATGTGGTATTGTTTTGCTTTTTTTTTTTTTTGAAACTTCTAAGATTGTTGAAAATCGAATTTTCACCATAATCACATTTTAACACGATATCGCCAAAAACAATGTACTCCGTCGGGAATCCTACAAAGTTTCCTCAAGGTGCATGATTAGAACTATTGATCTCTTAGCTGGAAAGTGAAAGTACTTTAAAAATTCGTACTTAAAAAAAATTCCAACACAAAAGCTATATTTGAATACTCTTTAAATCACTTTCACAGTCTATTCGAGAGCATATGGGAAAAAAGGACAAATAATATAAATCAACTCAAGAAAGACAAATATTCGAAGGACTACTCAAAGCCGAAGAAATGCTAAGGAAAAAGGAGGCTGGTAGAACCAGACAGTAAATTACCTCGACAACAACCATGAAAATGAGACCTTGATTAATATAATGTCATAACCCAACAAATGGCTCAAGTACATGTACATGGGCAATTAGCTAGCGGGGCCAATTTCTGATCTAAGCCAAATATCTGCCTTGAGAATAGGTTAATCACCAGGCGGCTCGTTTGATAAAAATGCCACGAATTCACAGCTCATCACTGCTGTTTTCAGGCTGACACACGCAGCTACTGCTGGCCCCAAACCGAAGACATTCGCGCGGCAGAAAATTTTCGCACGGCAGTTCTTGGACTCACGCTTCGGCTGATGTACATACAGGAAACTGACCGAAGATGCCCAAGTGCGTGCATGCATATGCTGGAAGCACACGTCCAGCGAGGAAGCCAATCAATGAAGCAGTCTATGCTCTGGAAGCAATACACACACGCACTTGTAACTTTTCGACTCACGCACGCACTCATAAACAGAGACAAACTCGGTTTTTTTACGACTTACTTTTATATTTCGTGTACTCGGCTATCAGTTGGACTCGATTTTAATTTGACCCACACACACTCTGCTGAAGACGGTGACATAACTCGAACACATCTTGGGCTTACTCATTGAGGCAATCGGTCTCAACTACAACTTGCCCAAATCGTACTCAACTTAGAATGGTGAACACATCTCCTCAACGTTCCGGACTCAACTCCATGGACTCGACTTGGGACAGCGAACACTTCTCAACATCCTGAATTCATTAGAGCTTCAAAACAATGCTGGTTCATCATCGCTGAGATCTTTAGCAAGAAGCGCTTTTTCCTTCTTCTGCTTGCGGCATTCTGAAGCAAAGTATCCAAATCCTAACAATTATAGCACCTCACCTTTGTCTTGTCGAATTTTCGATTTTTGCGGCCTTGGCCACCAACATCGTTAGAGCCGCCGAAGGAGCTCTTGCCTTTTTTCCTTTCGATGACCGGGCCTCCCACTGGGCGCGGTTTAACAGTAGGTGCTCATCTTCACAGCTGCCAGATCCTCGAATCCATTCCTCGTACGCCTTCAGGCGACCGATCACCGCCTCAACCGTCATCACCCTGAGTTCGCCGAACTGCTCAATGGTGGAGACAATTTTTAAAAACTTTCCAGGGACTGCCCAAAGGAACTTTCTCACAACATAGCTCTCTTTCATCTTGTCCCTCAAGACTCGAATCTGGTTGTGGCAAGGTTGTCAATCGACTCTGTCTCTTTAATGCATATCCCCTCGAACTCACTCTTGAGGGTATATACTCGCATTTCCTTGAATTGATCAGCGCCAAGATGTATTGTCTTCAATACCTCCCACGCAGCTCTGCCCATCTACTTTTAGGACAATACGAAGAGCGTTTCCTCTGGGATGCTTCCATAGATGGCCACCAACGCCATCTGATCCTTACGCACATCGATATTGCCATCCTGGACCGCGTCTCATACTGCTTAAGTGCGTATGTAGACCATCATCTTGATTGTCCATAATGCATAATTATTCTTCGTGGGCATTGGGTAATGCAGCGAGTCACCGGAACTCTCCTTCGCCATCGCACGCGACATCGCCTCTTCACCGATGACAGAACATCCCGAAAGCACAGCATGATCTAAGTTGTATACGGATCAAGAACTCAGACTCTGATACCAATTGTTGGCTCCAAACCGAACACGTTCGCTCAGTAGAAAATTTTCACACGGCTGTTCTTGGACTCACGCTTTAGCTGATGTACACACAGGAAACTGATCGAAGATGCCTACGTGCATGTACGTTGGAAGCACACGCCCAGCGAGGAAGCCAATCGATGAAGCACTCTATGCCCGGGAAACAGAACACACACGCACACGTATTGCAGAAAGTCACAAAGATTTTGGTGCTGCACAAGACATCTTTTCTATTGCTTGGCTTCTGAAATAACCTCAAAAATCATAAAATTTCAATTTTTGAATCTTTTGGTTGAAATTTGAAAACTTTCCTTTTTCAGGAACTCCAACTCAAAGTGCGCTTTTATTTTTCAGAAATCCTATTTTCATGAGCCGAAAGCGGCTTCTCTCCTAGGCGCCTCTTCTTTCTTCCTCCTCGGGTCATCACCACCCCTTCGTCATCCGCGCGACGTCGCATCCTCCTCCACTGCCGTCACTCACCACCTCGCCTTCGCTAGCACCTTCCGCCGCCTTCGCCGTGCCACCTCACCCCACCACCTTTCCTTCCCCGGCGCCGCCCAACCAAGCACAGCCACACATGTCGCCAATCGCTGCTCCCACTGCCTCCCTGTTGCCACCGCCCTACCAATTCAGGACGAAATCAATTATGTCACTACCAATGAAGTTGCAGAAGCCACGAATATTATTGCCAATACATTTTTACTTCATACAAGATCAACATTGATTTTTCCGGGGGCCACCCTTTTTTTTAGATTTGTGCAATAGAAAAAGCAACATGGAATAAGGAATAGAAAATGCAGCGTGATTTTTCAATCTGTCCCCGGCTTTGAGTGAATCTCGGGACGATATTCTTTTTAAGGGGGGGCAGATTGAAATAACCTCAAAAATCTGAATATTTCAAAAAATTTGAATCTTTTGGTTGAAATATGAAAACTTTCCTTTTTCAAAAACTCCAACTCAAAGTGTGCTTTCATTTTTCGGAAATCCTGTTTTCTTCAGCCGTAAGCAGCTTCTCTCCCGGGTGCCTCTTCTTTCTTCCTCCTCGGGTTGTCACCATCCCTTCGTCATTCGCGCGACGTCACCTCCTCCTCCGCTGCCGTCACTCGCCACCACCCGTGCCACCTAGCTTCTGCTAGCACCTTCTACCGCCTTTGCCGCGCCACCTCCCCCCACCAACTCTCCTTGCCCGGCGCCGTCCAACCGAGCGCAGCCACACATGTCGCCAATCGATGCTCCCACCTCCTCCCTATTGCTGCGGCCCTACTAGCGCCACCACCTCTCTCCGGCCTATAAAAGGCCACCCCCAGCTCGCTTGCGTCATCACCTCCAACCTCCGCACCTCCCCTCTAACTCCTCTTGTTCCAACACCGGCCGATTTCGAGCTTTCCCCGCCGCCTCTTCTTCGGCCCAGGTAAGCTCCCCGGTAAAATTCGCCGCCTCCCTATTCCCCCCTCCCTCCCAACTCCGGCTGTGGCTCCGTCTCGCCACTGCGGTTCTTTCCCCCACCTTGCCTCACCCCCTCCCTCACAGGAGCTCATCGGCATCGAGCTCTACCGCCGCTCCACTCAAAGGCACATCTGTAAAGCCACCTTACTCCACCCCAAGCACCCAGACGACCACCCCCGAACTCCTCTCCACCCACTGAAGCTCATGCACCCCTCCCCTTCGCCGGAGCGTTGTCGTAGCGCCGCCGCCTCCTTCCCCTACTCTGGTCGGCCGCCACCTATGCTGCGATCCGATGCCTGAACCCCTTCAACCCCACCCAAGCCCAAACATGGAACCCTCTTACCACAGTGGTGCTCCCCACACCACTCGCTCCCGCCACCGGCCACCTCCGTCGTCGTAATCACCGCCACGGCTGGCTCGGGCACAGCTCGAGCGCGCTCTAGCCTTCAATCAAGCGCAGCTCAAGGCTGCCCAGCGCCGGGCCTTTAAGGCCTAGCCAAAAGGGCTGTGGGCAGCACAATAAATGGTGCCGACCCATTACTATTCATTTAATTAAGCTATTAACTATTCATAACACAGTAAAGCCAGTCACAGTTCATCGCACAGTAAAGCCAATTACTGTTCACAGGAATAACTGTTCATAAACCAAATAGTCCCTTGATTATTGTTCACTACATATTTTTGTCCATGAATAGTAAAATTAGTACTATTTATCATACAATACTATTCATCCCCAAAACCCTAATTCGGCATTATATATCCATTTCGTCCGTTTCGAACTCAGGAATCCATTTCTCCACTCTGTTCACACTACACCATGGCATATTATTAAGGGCAATGAAACTACCGCAAAAAACTGCTTTGCGCGGCAACTTATCTGCCGGCAATACCTTTCCCCAGCACTTGTTGCCTGCCTGGTAAAGTGCTGCCATGAAAAACATTTCCCGGCATATATTTGTATTCCTGACAGTTAACTGCACTAGAAAAATTATTTTTGCCGCAGGTTAGGTTTTTCTCCGGCAGTTAGGTTTTTCCTGGCAGTTGGAGTTTCTCCAAGATTATATGTATTGCGGCGGCTAAACCGCCATCGATTGTTCGATTTCTGGCGATTAATCGCCTCAATTGTCTGCTTTCCCTGTAGTTAATCGCCTCAATTGTCTGTTTTCCCCGGCAATTAACTGCCCTTAATTATCTGTTTTCCACAGTAGTTAATTGCCCTCAATTGTCTGCTTTCCCCGGCAGTTAGATGTATTGCCGACAGTTAACTGCCTTCGATTGTCTTTTGCACCATTTAACCATAATTTAGAAAACATATAATTTTGGTAATCATACAACTCAATAACTTGTCATATCAACAATTAAAGACATTTGCAACACGTAGATCAAATTCATATTTTGCAAAATACATAAACATGAAATATGAAAGTCTAATAAGCACAACAATACATCTCTAGTACGTACCGAGTGCATACAATTTCAGAATTCTGAGCATTCAAATATAGCCACGATCTATCCTTGGCATGTACAAAACATCCACACAAAAGAAGTCGACAATACTAGTATATCCTTAGCACATGTAAATACTAGTCGACAATATTGAAGGGTAGTCCAATAGGGGTAGCAAACATCACCCTGGTAACCTCATCCTTGATATTGAAAGTCCTTAGCAATGCAAGGATTAAAGAGTAACCATGTAGAGCCACGACTGAAGAGTAGTCTAATTTCTCAGTCAAGTCAACATCCCTAACGAATGAATAATGATGAGTCAGATATCATAGACTATGGAAAAAAGAAATCAAGTCTTTTAAGGTAATTCTTAATTCGAAAAGAATATAGACAGACTCGTGCAAAACTAAAGTTGACAGTATTGAACTGAGTTGGAACTGCTTGAGGTTTCAGTTTCACAAGATGGAAAATACCAGCAAACAATGGTTTCCAATATGACAAGTCGGCATTTGGCAACATGAATAAGCTAAAATAGCCATGTGTTAAAAACGTTTGGTGACAAGTCAGCAAAACAACAAGCAATGCACGCCCAAATAAGAGGAAACTAAAACAGAAAATAATTCTTTTTTTTTGCATAATTTGAGGTGTCGGGTCCTCCAAGAATTGCAACAATCATATACTCCATTTTAAGCAAGTACGATACTATATGTTAAGCAAACACGATATAACAAAAGAATTCATCTTAAAAAAGCTATTTTCGTTCATTTGCTTTTGCTATAGAAGTATTAGCCTACAAAGAAAGATACAAGTGGACCAAACAAGTTATATGCAACTATTTCACCACAAGGTTTTAAGTTGTAAAGTGTAAGTACTACCATATTTGACTATCTCTACATCGCAAATAGTTTCAATTCAAAATCAAACGGTGTAAATTTCAATACATGTTCAGGAGCACCTTTGCTAACCCTGTGCATTTTACCCCCAACATCTAAGTATGTGAGAGCAGTCTGCTTGTCAGTTGGGTTAAATGGATGGAAATGGACTTCTTGAATGCCAGCATGTGCCTAACAGCAGAAGTAATTAATGAAACATTTCAGTCAACCAAAGCATGTAGTTCAGTTTCGAAACTCGGACGTTAGAAGTAATTAATCAGTAATATAGCTCTCATGCTAGATTGTAAAAGTGAAAGCCAATCCAATGCCAACTAAGCCTAAGAAAAGAAGTATTCCACTCAAGTATCAGCTATCAAAATGAACAATCATTCAGGATTCCAATATTAAAAGATGTGAACAAAATATTTATTGTCTTGTGTTCCCAAGCAATCAAGCTCAATTTGCTTCGTCCAGTTTATCTGATTTAGTCCCTCCCACCAGAAGTCAGTAGTTCCCCAATCAAAATGAAGTGACTCCATTTGCTAGCTTACAGTCTTTTTTTCCATTTAGTAGTAGTACCCATACGCTAAGCCCTACTAGTTGGGATTTGTTGTTGAGAACTTGAGATAGCTGCCTAAATTCATGGTTCTAAAGTGCAACTTTGACCACTAATTACTATTGTAATATATTTGTTGAACTCAATAAAATTATAATATTATGATAGTACTTTTCGAGACGAATCAACACATATGATTTTCAATAGCTCAAGTTTCCGAAGTTTGACTGTACATGTTCCAAAATGACTTGTTTTTGCGAACTGAAAGGAGTACTAAGAATACGAAGAATAGCAATATCAACCCCATCATAAATATTAAAACCAGGATGGAGGAGAGCTTTAAAACCATTCTGATGGGAAAACATGAATTCCTAGCAAGTATCAATAATACAGACCAAGCATAACAGAGAAACATAGGGGGAAATAGATACAACAGGATATGGTTTAGGCTAGGTAAAATTAGAATAGCCAAAATAGGATAACGCGATAATAGGGATGTCAGAGGTTAGAAAGCAGATAAGACAACCAACAGACGGATCAAAAACATTATAACTAGGAAGGTTTTGATACTAGTTCCTAGAAGAATGCTGAGAGCACACTGCCATACAGCATACATAACCCGTGAAAACGACACTAAAACCAACCTATGCCAGTTATATTTCTAACATAAAAAATTACTAAATTGCAATGCTTTTGATATCATGGGAGTAAATTGTGATAAATGATTAAAAATAAAGAATAACATGGGTGTAAAAGCACATAAAGATCTTCTACCAACAGAATTTCCATGTTCTAGACACGAGAATATTGTAATAAAAAATAAAGGTGGTCCATTTGTGGATGGAAAACTATTGTGAAGCAATTCATTCATTTCACACTCAATGTGCCATTTTTCAATGCTACCATGTTGTATTCAATTTCAAATTAACTATTTTACACAGGAGCAACCATTGATAGATGAATAAGCAGAATAAACTTTAAACCAAAGCAGCTATTGCAGATTGACAACAAGCATTAATCCAACTTTCACAAAGATTTACAACGCACATACACAAATAATATGTAAACAAAAACAAGAACTACATATTCACAATATTACCTGGATAAGAGATAAAAAGTATGAATTGGTATCAAACTACAAGAAACTGTATTTGGAAGAAGTTAAAAGGCCAATTGTTGATTTGTATGACAGTAAACCTTCCAAATAACCAGACTTAGATATTCTTCTAGCAGTAACCACTGGTGAAGGATCTTCAATCGGGCCACTCATGTTTATCAATTTCTACATTAGCAATTATCAGCATAAACTAACTGCTAACCCGCCTCACTTCCAAGGAGGATGATAGAATGTACATACAACAGTATGAAAATGGTATTTACCTATAAAGGGAAAATATAGAAACCTACCAACATTTCGGCAAGTATATCTCTACATGACTACTAACAAGTGAACAACCTATTAGTAATAAAACACATATAACCATGACTATTAAGAAGTGAACAACCTATTAGTAATAAAACACATATAATTGAGCTCTTGACATATTTTATACCGATCCATTGCAATGGCAAGTTTGATTCATTGTCAAGTGGACAACAAAGGGAACAACCAGTTAAAACAATAACAACTGGGCAAAAATTCACACGTAACACAAACCAGATTCCAATTTGCAGTCAATGAACAAATCAAGAGTCCAGATAGTATTTAGCAAAACAGAAGGCACGGGTATAGGTTAGAGTACAAATAGTTTGCCGTCAGTTCCCAGAAGCTAAATAGAATGTCCATATCAACCTAGGTCAGCCGGTCCCTTGACCACGGAAGTACCCTGACCAATCGCCATTGATCAGGCCCTTGGCAATTAATGTATCCAGGCCGACTTATATTAATAGAAATCTTTTACTTCCGTGGGTATCATCATCCGGCATCTTAGAACCCAACACCCAAATTTTATCGACTTAGGAAGTCAGGGAACGAGGAAGAAGAGGAGAGCACCAACGAGGCCAACACTGCCACCCTCTTCTCCCAACCCAGATCCCATCAAGAGGTAACCTCAGTTACACCTCAGTATACACTACACAAATGCATGCATCATTCGCACATATCACCAGACCTCAGTAGCATCAACAGGTAGCTCTCAGTTCAATATCATCACAGAGCTTAAGCTGAACCCACTGTCAGTAGCATCATCCAAGCATCACAGAGCCAGGGGAGGGGTCAGGAAGTAGAGAGGAAGGTGGGTATTGCCTCAGTGTAACCCATGGCCGAACCACCACCCTCACCTTCCATATGCATCAACCCAACCCATGTCCACTAGTAGCAAGCTCACATCCAACCTCATACTCATGCATCACCCAATAAGCAACATCAGAAAGCAACACAAATCAAAACATTAATGAAGTAAAAATGAAGGGGAACCGAGAGCAGAGAGGGAGGAGAGACCGGGCTGAAGGGAACCGAGGCGGCGCAGGGCCGGCCTGAACCAGGACCAGGCGGGGCCGAGCGCCGGCGGCCGAAGGCCGGGCCGGCAGAGACGGTGGCGAGCCCGAAGCGACGGAAGGGCAGTCAAGGAGCGGCGACGCCGGACGAGGAGGAGCCGGAGTAGGGCGAGCCGAGGAGGGAGAGCCATAGACGGCAGCAGCGCCAAGCGCCGAGCCGACCATCGGGAGGAGCAGGAGCGGGGAGGAGGGGAGGCGCCGGGAGGATGGGGAGGCCAGAGAGGAAGGGGCGGCAAGGGAGGAAGAGCCGGCCGTCGGGAGGAGCAAGAGCGGGAGGAGGGAGGCACGGGAGGGGGCGGCGGGGAGGAGGGGAGGCGGGAGGATGGGGAGGCTAGGGTGGAAGGGGCGGCAAGGGAGGAAGAGCCGGCCGTCGGGAGGAGTAGGAGCGGGGAGGAGGGGAGGCACGGGGAGGGGGCGGCCGGGGGGGAGGGGAGGCGCTGGGAGGATGGGGAGGCCAGGGAGGAAGGGAGGTGGGCCGGCCAGGGGAGGAAGGGGCGGTAGGGAGGACGGGCTGGGAGGGAGGAGGCGCGGGGAGGAAGGGGAAAGGATAGGCGGCGCGGGGAGGAAGGGGCGGTAGGAAGGAGCAGTCGCGGGAGGGGATATGGGGAATAGGGTTCGTGCGAGGGAATCAGTCGATCGAATTTCTTCGTTGGCGCCAAAGGATCGATCCCCGATAGATAAGATGACTTGGTTGACTTTTTCTAGGGCAGATACATTGTAGCCAAACTTAAAACAATGCCAACAGATATATTGTTCTAGAAAATCATTATTTCCGGCATATAATGCGACCTATAATCTCTTAGATATCGTCGGCACATGTTTTACCACTAATCTAATTTTTCCCCAACAGATAATTGCACTTAATACTATGCCATAGAGAGTGTGTTTTTCCCAGAAGTTATGTTGACCGGGTTGACTTTTTCTAAGACAGATGTGTTGTAGCTAATATTAAAATATTGCCGACAGTTAAGTTGTTCTAGACAATAATTATTGTCGGCAGATAACAGGACCCGTTATCTCTTGGACATTGCCGGCACATGTTTTGCCACTCATTCCATTTTTTCCGGCAGTTAATTGCCCTTAATTCTATGTCATGGTGTAGTGTCAGTCCAATCTAACAAGAGATAAATTCCTACCATCCCACACTGCCTTTCTTTAAGACTCTTTTCGATTTTATTTACTTGCATGTTGTTCCCAGCTCATTTCTTGTCGAGCCAGATTTTATTTGGTTTATTTTATTTTTTTCCGCGTTAGGTCACGACGTCGACGACCAGACTCCATAAGACACAAGACAAGACCAGTATCAAAAAGAATTTGTGCAAGATGGCAAATCGCATTCCTTGATCATTTTGAACCAACATTTCATGTATTTATATTATTACTTTTATTACCGTATTTGTGCCAATTACTTTAAATATTGAAATAATACTTTTGAATGCCATGATAATTAGAATAATCCTATTACCCCACATACAAGCCCACCTACTTTTGTAAGCCATATTTACTTTAACAAGTTTAGGTTATATAATGACTAGATATTTAGCTTTGTCACCAGAAAAGTGTTGATAAATCCTAAAAAGCAGTATTGGCTGTTCGCCAATGGTTTTGGAGAAAAGTTAAGGGTTGTGACCAGGAAGTTGGACAATCCAAGAGACTTGTGTTAAAAGTGAGTCAAATGTGAGATCAAACGGGTGGACAGTCACAAGTTGGTGTTGGTCCATTTCCTCACTAGAGACAAGTAAGGACAAGAACCTTGTGTCAAAGTAATAGACACAGAAACCGCTCAACCACATGTGTTGTCATTACTTTCTAGCTTAGTACATTGCTCTTCCATTTGAATATCTACAGTATGTCAACTACTCTCATGTGTTAGAATAGAAGGAATTGGGGTGGGACAGGAGTGGGCCTATCTTGTGGGTAAAGCTGAGAAACTCTGCAGAGTATAATTAATGGTATTTGAATACGCTGTGCTTCCGGTTAATGAAGTTGTGTTCATGGGTGATCCAATACATGAGGCATAAGTAGAGTTTTTTAGATGTTAAGTTGGTAATTGCAATTGTTGAGAAACTCCCTGTTGTTATTATTTATTATTGTTTTATTGTTTTAAAGTTAAACTGCTTTAACTGTAAAATGCATCCACATATGCCTGTTAAGGTAAATCCTAACCATCCATTGAACTCCTTGTATGTAATTATTTAGCCTTTTCATGTGGCTTGGTGAGTACGGTAGTAGTACTCATTATTGCAAAATCTGCAAACCATCCACAGAGGAAGCTTGGAAAATGCTGAGGATCTTGCTGAGCAGGATTTTGGTGGATTCTCAGATGGCAACGACTACTGTTATTAGGTCTCGACCGTGCTCAAGCGTGCATGTGGTTTGAAGTTCTTTTGTCTTGTATTATATTAACTTTGGGTTTGGATGCCCGTGTCAGTGCTAAAACTGGTTATTAAGTCTTAATCTTGTGTAATAAAAAGTTCATTTTGTTATAATTGAAAGCTTACTTAAGACACTATTTTCTTCTCAACTGCACATCCTAAATGGCTATAAAGATTTTAACAGCCCCATAATTTAGGAGCGGTACAGCTTCTCACACTTCCAAACAGAGTACATGGCCATTATATAGCCTGTAACTTTCCGACTGACGCACACACACTCGTAAACAGAGACAAACTCGGTTTTTTTTACGACTCGGATACGGCAAGTACTAAACATAGAAACTAATACAAAAGATTGCCTAACAGCTACCAGTAGATTAGAACACTTGAAGCACCATCTTTTCTCCTGGGCATCCCGTACCAAAAAGGAACGCAGCCACGAGCACGAGCCACACAGAAAGCCTGGAGGCTCATGAAGATGAAGAGCAAAACCACCACGACGCATGCAACGAAGTCCCTAGAGCCAAGAACGTGCGCTTTCACGAACGTCCTAATCTTCACCTTCCAACAGCTGCTGTAATGCCTGTTCAGGTCATCAATTACCCTATCCATCGCTGGCACCCTTGTCAGCCTCACCGATCTTGTCATCCCGTTCCATAGCTCTGCCACTTCTTGGTCACTCTTGAGGTGGTTTAGTATGACCCCGCATTCCCTCAGCAGCCGGGCGTCCTCCTCAGTGTCGATGATCCCGTTCATGAGCTCGACGTACCGTGCGAAGACCAGCGCCCTGGACCCGACTGATGCCTCGTAGGCGACCAGGTTCCGCAGCACGACTTCGCTGGTCACGTCGAGACTGATCACTGGGAGGTGCAGCGTCACGGTTCTTGCGCAGAATTCGATAGTGGTAAGGTCGCTGTTTGTTGGACTGAACCTGACACCAGCGTAAGCTAGCTCCGCAACGGAGGGCACTGCAATCTCTTCAAGCAGAGGAGATATGTTCTTGTTCTGAAGGTCAGATGCACCCTTGGGTTCAGAGGCTTGTTGCGTCTGTTGAACAGTTATCTGCTCAATGGGTTGTCTGAGAATTGAGAGGCAAGGAAGGTTGGCTAAAAACTTTACTAGGATCCTCAAAATGAAATCAATTGCCATCGATGCAAACTTCAAGCCACGCTTGACGAGCAAGCCTGTTACTGAATTCAGAGTCCTCTTTGTGTGATTATGGTTTTGACGCGACTCATCTCCTGCTTGTTGTATGGCGCCATCCGAATCTGATTCTTCTACACAGCATGGTACCATGTTAGAGTAGAGGAAATCAAGCAAGTGGACTTGTTGATTGATGTCGGTGCACGGAGAGCCTGTTCCCTTGAGCGAGGAAACCTCATGAAAGAACCCAGACAGCATGGAGCTCAGAATAGATTGCTTTGTTTGGCCCGGCGAGCACCTCATTTCGATTGCTTCTTGGAGCAGAAACAGAGGGATCTGGTTTTCCAGCATGACTATGTCACGTAGCAGCATGCTGTGTGAGGACGTCCTGCGAGAGGGGTCGACCAAATGCGACATCCTTGAGGGGATCCTCTGCAGTGTCCTCTGGTTATTGTTTTCGCTGAAAGTCTGCAGGAATTCGAGAAGAAACGACACGTCGATCGCCATCATCCATGCTAGTGTCCCATTGCTGATATTGAGGTGCCTAGAAAGAAACAAGAACAAATAGATAAACAAGATGTTCTTGAAATATGAAATTAGGATAGTCCTTTTACGTACACGTAACCAACCTGTGGTAGTGAGAACGAATCCGATGTTGTAATGTAGCAAAGACGTCCACGAGCTGTTGGAAATTCTTGCTTGGGAGGTGGCTTTGGGCTCGCCTGGCCGCTGAGAGCTTGTACATCTCCATGTCTCGCAGTTCTTCACGGCAATGGTGGTAAGGTCCGAGGGCCACCAATTGAGGCATGTAAGCTTCTGGCTTAGTGCACAGTAGGGGCTTTGGGACATCAAAGATGGAGATGGGTTGGTCGGCGCCGAGCTCGATCTCCTCGTCGAGGACCCGACGAATTCGAATGATCCACTGTGTTTCATCAAACGGGAGGTTTGGACATGTCGCCATTGCTGAAAGAGGACAGACAGATTGCATGACTGAGCTGAAATGGTAAGCATTTAGAATGATGACCATACAACTGTTACTCCAGTTCATTTTTATTACCAGAGAAACCGAAGCTTAATAGCCAAATGCAAAACGTGATAGCCAGTTTATCGCAATAAAACTATAGAAACCGAAATGTACAATTTATGGCGACATTTGTCTCATTTGTTTCGTGTACTTATAATAATAACAACCATCGACCGGACAGATCGGTTTATGCTGTCGTAACATTATTTAGTTGTTTGTGTGAATACTTAAGACTAAACCAGCCCATTAGGTCCTTAGTGCCAACCAGGCGCATATTAGCGTAGTTTAGTCTCATATTACTTATTATGTTCATGAGTGAGACCTTCTTATAAGGGGGCAGAGGGCTCTCAGTGTACACATTAATGCATCTATCAATACGGTTGAGAGTCTGAGGACTACATCTTTATGTTCTTCTACTTTTGTGTTTGATCGTTGGTAACCCGACCATAATATTATAAGATATGCTACATTTTCATTTCATGTACTTACGGTTCTAACAATTTTTTCACAGCACGATGCTAATTTTTTGGGGTAATTCCTTATTTGCTACTGCAAAATTTTACGATCCCGGATATGCCATCCATTGTCTTACTAACATGTGGGTCTAGGCCCAGTGTTTCTGTTACCGGTTGGAAAAAAAATTTCGGAGAGTAGTGGTAACGCTGTAACTGGGAATTTCGGTCAAATTTTGGCCGAAATTTTCAAAAAAAAAATCAAATTTTCGGATTTTAAATTAAAAAATCAAATTTAAACAAAATTAAAGCAAATTCAAAATTTTTTGGACAAAATTTATCAAAACCGAAATTTTCGGTTGTGGTTTGAATTTTACCCGCGGTAAGCGGCGAAATTTCACCAAATAATTTTCACTGTCCATGCCCCACATGGTAGTGGCATAAGGGATGTCATATCCAGGATTTATGCAATTTGCAGTGGTATCCAAAAGATTTTCCCAAAAATATTCTGTAGGACTTGTCAGATAAATAATTCGTTGACAGAAAAAATAGGCTTACATCCCTGGTGATATGCTACATTTTTTTTTCTTGGAAGGAACAAAGAATAATGCTTAATTGCTTACAGTCCAGGCGTGCGTTTTGATTTTTATTAATTCATCTTATTATTGTCCAATAAACATTCCACTATTTTACCTTGGCAACATATCGTATGGAAACCCCCAATTCAGTGCAAAAATGGAAACCTCCACAATGGACTTCGGATGTAGCGCTAACCGTCCATATAGAGGTGGGAGTGGGATGCCATGCAAGGTCGTTACTGAAGGAGAGTTGGCCGGGGCGACCGCTCAGAGTCCACCAGAGTTAAGGGCTTCCGATTCTGATACACCATAGTACATATACGTATATGTATAATTGTGTATCCAATATATGTATAATTGTATACGCTCTATTGCTCTGCATGACTGTATAACTACTAACTATATTGAGGCATTGAGCTAGCCGATTGCTCAGGACATGGGCCTAAATTATTTAATCGGCAACTAAGGCCCACCCAACTAGTATCAATGACTTTGCATCTAGAAATGTTAGAAGAAATTGCTTTCTATGAGTAGTTTGTATCTTTTTGATGTATTAAATAACTTTGCAGCTGATATAAAAAATTGTATTATATATTTATGTAAGGATAAAAGACCTCTCATTTTGTCTCGCCTCGGGGCCCCCAAAATACCATAAACAGACCGGATGCCATGCCACCCTTCACCTGAACAATATTTTTCAAAAACCCCTGCAGCTCCTCATAGAATCTTGCGAAAACCCCTTCTCCCCTTAACAATCGTCCCCAACCCAGATTCACACTCGTCACTCACCTCACCATGCCACCTCCGCTACCCCCTTCGCTGACCCTTCCCTTGCACTCCGCTTGTTGTGCTGGCCGCAGGGTTAGCGCCGTCGGGCGGGCCCATAACCCAAGCTCGTAGACAATACTCACCTCACACACAAGATGGAGAAGAACAAGGCCGCGCTACGCCCAAGCTCGTCGTCGTCAATCTAAGAGGCACCGTCCGGCGTGAACCTAGCCCTCTCCCCAGGTCTCGTCCCTGCCGCTAAATTATGAAATAGTAGAAGCTGAGAAGTGCAAGGTTCATTTGATTGATGTCAAATTTTGGCAGCTCCATTGATGGTTTAGGTGATGTCCATCTGGATAGACAACACTGGAGAATTTACTTCAAAGATATTTGATGATTATTGTACGGCAATGGGAATTGCCGTGAGCATTCTATACTACATGTCTACACCCAGAATGGACTAGCAGATGCATTAATTAAAAGAATTAAATTTATTACCCGACCGCTCTTGCAGAATTGTAATTTACCAACTACGTATTGGGGACACGCAGTCATACACGCAGCAACTCTCATCGATTTTCGACCATCAGCTTATAACATCCATTCACCTATGCAACTAGCGTAAGGGTCAGCACCGAAAATCTCTCATCTTCGAAGGTTTGGTTGCAAGGTTTATATGAAGGATCGCGTGATGGCTACGATAGTACAAAATAAAATATTTACCACGCAACTAAGGAACCTCCACTAGTAATAAATCACGAGATTACCACTAGACGCGCCGACTCGTAGCAGAAGTAGAGTCGATGTAGCGAGTTGATGCGGTCATAGTCATACTCGCCGCGTGTCTTCTCATCCGAGTGGTCGTACTCGCCGCACCCCTTCTCCTACGAGAGGTCGTACTCACCGCACCCCTTCTCGTACGAGTGGTCGTACTCGCCGCGCGTCTTCTCCTACGAGTAGTCAAACTCGCCGCGCATCTTCTCCTCCTGCACCTGTGTTCGTCACAAGTTGCGAATCGTCCTAGTGCTGATGCTTCGCAACAACACCTCCAAGTTATCTACACGTACGGGGCAGTGATACCACACGTTGGAGTGCTAGCGCCGGCAATGTGGTATAAGGCGTGGCTATTAGAGTTTCGAGAGTTCTTCCAAAAATCATCGCACACCTTGCCACCGCCCTCTATTTATAGGCATCCATAATGTGTCTCATACTTGAGGCCCATTAGGAACTCGTGGCCTACAAGAATTCGGATCGCCATCTAAATCAAATTCCAGCCCTTTAAGTGTACGACCCTTAAGTTTATGTGTAATCGGTTGTGACCCGGAAACTCTTTTTCGACCACTAGTCGTTAGTGGTACCTAGCAGCACATAATGATTCCCAAACACACATAGAATATATCGGACGAATCTTAATGTAATATGATCTACGACCAGGTCCAAATCATTAACAACCAGCTCGTATCTCTATACGACCAGTTCATATTTGGTCTGAACCAATTCGTAACTCCTTATGACCTCGTTTCGACTACTTAGTGACCATGTTCGACTAGTCCGTATCTGATCGAACTGAAAGACCTTCTCGTGTATTCTCCCTTTGCCTCACGATGTTTGGTTGAACTCCAGGTGAGATGTTGTATCATCCATGAACTGTTCAATACTTTCTCGATCAAGTGTCGAATAACTTCATGGGGTCGACACTTCGACCACTAGTGGCATGATCATGCACTTTCTTTATCTGACCACAACAACGAGGGGCCCAGAGACATCTCTCCTGTTATGTTAGGAGGGGCAAATCCTATATCTGACCAGTCACATCCCTTCGCATATTTCATAGCATACCCGAAAGCTACCTTTATAACAACCCAGTTACGAGCAGCGTTTGACAACCCCTAAGAGTGCTACTATACATGTAGGAAACCATACTGATATCAGGTCTAAGAATTATACATCATCATTGTGTGACACCAACTAATGATACATAGAATCATAACAATCTCAACAGTGTCTCAAGGTGGGTCTTTTCCAACACCATATTCTCTAACATATGTCCATATTATTGGTTTGATATCTCCATATCCATGACTTGTGAAACATAGTCATCAACCAATACATATGACAGTCTATTCATATGTGTTCTCATATGTTTCCGACCAGGGAACGTTTAAGAATAATCATCACAGAAATAGACTTTCACAATCAAGTCACATACTTGATAATAAATATTATTGATATTATTCTAGGAATAAGATAACATATTATCCAATGTTATGAACATAATGAAATACAATCATCTTTATGATTGCCTCTAGGGAATATTTCCAACAGTCTCCCACTTGCACTAGAATCAATCATTTAAGTATCTAATACTGATAGCTCTTGTGTGCGCCTCATGCTTTGGCTGTGAGAGAAGCTTTGTCAACAGATCAGCAACATTTAAATCCGTGTGAACTTTGCATACCTTAACATCTTCTCTATCCACCAATTCGCGAATAAGATGATAACGTCTTACTATATGCTTGGACTTTTGATGGGATCTAGGCTCCTTAGCCTGCGCAATGGCTCCATTATTGTCACAATAGAGATCCATTGGGCTCGAGGCACTCAGAACCACACCCAATTCAGCAATGAAATTTCTTATCCAAACACCTTCTTTCGCGGCTTCAGAAGCTGCAATGTAGTCGGCCTCTATCGTAGAATCAGCAACCATCTCTTGTTTGGAACTTTTCCAGCTCACTGCTCCTCCATTCAAAATGAATACAAAACTAGATTGTGAACGATAATCATATTTTTCGGTTTGGAAGCTTGCATCGGTGTAACCATTTACAACAACCTCTTCATCACCACCATAAACTAGGAACGCATTCTTAGTCCTTCTCATGTACTTAATAATATTTTCCACAGCTGTCCAGTGACCTTCACCTGGATCAGCTTGGTATCTGCTTGTAACACTTAGAGCATATGATACATCTGGTCGAGTACATATCAAGCATATGGAATACCATGCAAACGGTCTCGCTCATCAGTTGTCGAAGGGTACTGACTATTGCTAAAACTTTTACCATGTGACATAGGCAATAACTCTTTCTTGGCATTCTGCATGTTGAACCGAATCAACACCTTGTCAATATAAGTACTTTGGCTTAATCCAATTAGCCTTATTGATCTATCTCTATAGATCTTTATCCCTAATATATATGCTGCCTCTCCTAGGTCCTTCATCGAAAAAACTATTTTTCAATGATACCTTAACGGATTCCAGTGTAGGAATGTCATTCCTAATCAATAATATGTTATTCACAGATAAGATTAGAATTACAAGTGTGCTCCCACTAACCTTCATGTAGCACAAGGTTCTTCTTTGTTTTTGACGAAACCAAACCTTTTGATTTTCTCATCAAAACGTAAATTCCAACTTTGAGATGCTTGCTTCAACCCATAAATGGATTTCTGAAGTTTGCACACTTTACTAGTATTATTTGGATCGACAAAACCTTCAGGTTGTGTCATGTACACATCCTTACTTATGTTTCCATTAAGGAAAGCCGTTTTGATATCGATATGTTATATCTCATAGTCGAAATATGCAGCAATAGTTAGAATGATCCGTATAGATTTAAGCATCGCTACTAGTGAGAAAGTCTTATCGTAGTCAACTCCTTGAACTTGTTGAAACCCTTTTGCGACTAGTTGAGCTTTATGAATGTTAACATTTCCATCCATGTCAATCTTTTTCTTATAGATCCATTTACACTCAATGGTTTTAACATCATCAAGTGGATTGACTAGGTTCTAAATCTGATTGTCTCTCATGGAGTTTATCTCGGATTTCATGGCTCTAAGCCATTTCTCAGGGTCTGGGTCCATCATTGCTTCCTCATAAGTTTAGGCTCGTCATTATTCAATAATAATATGTCATGCCCATACCTTATAGGCAATTGACATGGTCTTTTAGATCTATGTGGGGCTGATACCTCATCAACAGGTTCAGCAATATTTTGTTCATCTTGTAGAGGTTTAGTAGGATTTGAAACACTTTCAGACGTTTCCCGAATTTCTTCGAGTTGGACCTTTCTCCCACTAACTCCTTTTGAAAGAAACTCTTTCTCCAAAAAGACACCATTTCGACCAATAAAAACTTTGCCTTCTTCCCGATTGTAGAAATAATATCCTTTGGTTTTCCTAGGATATCCTATAAAGAAACATTTATCTCACTTGGATGTGAGTTTATCACATGTCAAACATTTAACATAGACATCACATCCCCAAATCTTTAGAAAAGATAAGCTAGGACTCTTCCCAGTCCATATCTCATATGGTGTCTTATCTACTGATTTAGATTGTACCCTGTTTAAAGTGAAAGCTGTAGTTTCCAAAGTGTGACCCAAAAAATACAATGACAGATCTGATTGGCTCATCATCTATCGAACAATGTCCAACAAGGTTCGATTACGCCGCTCGAACACCACATTCCATTGTGGAGTGCCTGGTGGTGTAAGCTGTGGAACAATTCCACATTGCTTCAAATGATCACCAAATTTATGGCTTAAAAATTCACCTCCGCGATCAGATCCTAAGGATTTGATTGTCTTGGCAAGTTGATTATGTACTTCATTCTGGAACTCCTTGAACTTTTCAAAAGATTCCGACTTATGCCTTATTAAATAGATATATTCATATCTACTATAGTCATCAGTGAAAGTAATGAAGCACTGAAAACCACCTCTAGCTGTCGTGCTCATTGGTCCACATACATCAATATGTATGAGTGCTAGCAAGTCGGACGCTCTCTCATTCCGACCAGTGAAAGATGTCTTGGTCATCTTTCCAAGTAGGTAAGATTCACACATTTCAAATGATTCCAAATCAAATAAGTTTAGAATTCCATCATCATGGAGCTTCTTCATACGTTTCTCACTTATGTGACCAAACGACAATACCAAGTAAAAGTGGAAATCATATCATTGGGCCGAAGCCTCATCGCATTAATATTATAGACTGGTGCATCATCAAGATTTAAAATAAACAACCCATTTAAAATAAGAGCATAGCCATAAAACATTTCATTCAAAAATATGGAACAACCATTGTTCTCAATGATGAATTTATAACCATCTGCCATCAAACATGAGGCAGAGATGATGTTTCTACTTATGGCTGGAACGTAAGAACAATTATTTAATTCCATAATAAATCCTGAGGGCAAAAGTACTGGCAAAGTCCCGACGCCTAATGCAGCAACCCTTGCTTTATTTCCAACACGAAGATCTATCTCGCCCCTTGCAATTCTCCTACTTGTTAGACTCTGTATCGAATTACAAAAATGAGCAACCGATCCGGTATCAAATACCCAAGAGCTAACAGAAGAGTCAGCAAGAAAAACATCTATAACATTAATACCTGAAGTGGAAGGTTTAGTCCCACCATTCTTTTTCAGATCAGCCAGGTATTTCTTGCAGTTCCTCTTCCAATGTCCTTGCTCCATGCAGTAAAAGCATTCATTCTCTTGAGTGGGGCCGTACTTAGTCTTAGGTTTAGGCTTGTTAGCTTGGATCCCATCCGAAACTTTAGCCTTGCCTTTACCTTTGACCCAAGTCTTAGCCTTCTTCTTAAAGCTTGTACTCTTTTGCACAATCATCACATGACTGTTGCTTTTCTTAATGCTGTCCTCGGCAGTCTTGAGCATCATATGCAGTTCGGTGAGATTCTTGTCTAAGCCATTCATATGGAAGTTCAGAATGAACAGCCCATAGCTTGCAGAAAGCGAAGCAAGAATCAAATCTGTAGCCAGCTCTTGACTAAGTGAAAAACCAAGTTTTTCCAAGCTCTGTGTGTAATCAACCATCTTGATCACATGTGGGCTCACCGAACTACCCTCAGCTAGCTTACTCCCAGATAATTTTTTGAGATCTCATATCTCTCAGTTCTTGCTTGTGTCTCAAACATGCATTTGAGCGCCACGATCATATCGCAGACCTTAATATTCTCAAACTGCTTCTGAAGGTCTGAGTTCATGACTGCAAGCATGAGACAGCTAACATCAAGGGACTCAACACATGCATTTTTATAGGCTGTTTTAAGAGCAGCAGCAGCATTCTCAGCAGACACATCAGGAATTGGTTCCTCTAGAACATGTTCTTTTTTATCTTTCCTAAAAACAATTCTTAGGTTGTGGGACCAATCCGCAAAATTTGTTCCATTCAGTTTTTCTTTATCAGGTATCGAACGTAAAGCAAAACTGGATGTAGGTACAACAGTTGGTGCCATGATCTACAACATAAAATATGCAAAACTAAGACATATATTCAAGAAAAGTAACTTCTATTAAATAATTTAATAAATATACTCCCACTGAATACCATATCCCTCTTATGACATTTAGTGATTCAAGACCCGCAATCAGTTAATCTACTTTGGCATCACTGCTAGAAGATTACTGAATTTGATAAGCAACCCTTTGCTAATCATATCTCTATATGACTCTTGTTATTGTACAGCATCTCTTTGCTCTGGCACCCAACCCTATACCCCAAATTCCATAACCGTTATGATGACCTTATCAAGTTAAACCAATGCTGTACGTGTAGTGTCCGATACAAACCCATCTAGTCAAGGAATATTAATGACACTCTACTTTAGCAAGACCTACCATTAAAATACATGACTGTGGATGGTGCAGCTAATTGGGAGGGCATTAATTTAACTTAATATTATGTGAGAGAATTTTACTTCTACCATGTTAAAAGCATTTAAACCAATTAAATAACATGCATAGAAATAAATGAACAGGAATATAAAGGCATTCACAGACAATCAAATTGCATTGTGATATAGTGTGACCCTTCCACATTGTGATCTCCATCGCCGAGCTTCCTATTCGTCATGTCTCTAAGTGGCCAAATCCTCCAAGTACTACCATTAAGCTATTACTCCTAATAGCACTAATAATAAATTACAAGGAGTGAAGAAGCACCATAAGTCGACACGTAGGCCATTATACAAATATAGACAGCCTTGGGCTGCAATAAACATGACACGCAGGTCATGAACATTACACACATACATGCATCTCATACATCATGGGTCATACTATTCACAAAAACCTGCAAAAACAACTTAGGCATATAATCGCATTCTATCAGGCGATAGGAACACATACTACCTATAATGCGCGGTACGAATACCTAGCACGGCGGTCCCGCTAGCATGTCCTTGGAAATCATTGGATTAATCATATTAACCTTATTCCGAACCAATCTGATCATTACCTTGATGCGACCACACACTGTGGCATACTCCGATGGTGGAATTCCGACCGGCAGGAGTGTTATGCAGTGTTATCATGAACAAGCGCAATAAACTATCTGGTCCTTTTTTATCGCAACTTCGATTCGATCAACCAGATTGATATTTGCGTGCTCCAATGGTTTTACGGTCACTATCTGCCCCAATGGCGCAAACCGACTGGTAGAGGCAAGTCGTGATACAACCATGAAAGCACGATCATGAAATAACGAACATTAACCCATTTTGCGACCACCGCGCATGGACGATCATATCGACCATCGCCAAAAACGATCTATGACTTCCACATATCATAATATGCATCTAATGCGAATCTAAAACTAGATGGGATGGTTCTGATACCACTGGAGGATCGCGGGAAGGCTAATAACAAAAAAAATTACTGCACAACCAAAGAACCTCCGCTAGTAATAGATCACGAGATTACCACTAGACGCGCCGACTCGTAGCAAAAGTAGAGTCGATGTAGTGAGTTGATGCGGTCGTATTCGTACTCGCCGCGCGTCTTCTCCTCCAAGTGGTCGTACTCGCCGCGCATCTTCTCCTTCGAGTGGCAGTACTCACCGCGCGTCTTCTCCTCCTGCTCCTGTGATCGTCACAAGTTGCGGGTCGTCCTAGTGCTGATGCTTCGCAACAACAACTCCAAGGTATCCACATGTTCGGGGCAGGGATACCACACGCCGGAGTGCTAGCGGTGGCAATGTGGTATGAGGAAGGTGTGGTTATAAGGGTTTCGAGGGTTCTTCCAAAAATCATCGCACCCCTTGTCACCGCCTCTCTATTTATAGGCATCCATAATGTATCTCATACTTAAGGCCCATTAGGAACTCATGGTCTACAAGAATTTGGATCACCATCCAAATAAAATCCCAGCCCTTTAAGTGTGCGACCCTATAGGTTCGTGTGTAATCGATTGTGACTCAAAAACTCTTTTCCGACCACTAGACATTTGTATGCTGGCACCGCTGGCAACATTGTATGCTCGTGGGCTTAGGGGTTCCGTTTTGGCCCTCTCCAGCCACCACGGTGGGACATCTCACCGGTGGAAAGCACGGTAGTGCCAGTGCTCGTGTGGTTCTGTTCTGTCCGAACCAGACAATTACTATGGAAGCACAATTAAGAGCCAAATCCCTATCGTTTAGGGTATCATTAATGCTAAGCATTATTAGTGCTGAGTTAAATGTTGATGTGTTAAACTGATGCACGGGTCCTAAAACAATAATTGCGCAGTGCACCGAAACTTGGATCGGTGGACCGAGTGCATGGACTTTAATCCATGCACTGTTATCACAGACCTAGCTACTCTATGACATGTGGTCCCTACATGTTAGTAGGATTTATTCTGAAAAAATAAAAGAATGGAAAGCGTTGTTTAGTGGACCCCACAAGTCAGCGGCTAGGGCTAGCTCAAGCCAAGTAGAAAAAGTATTTAATGCTTTTAGAATTTCTGAATTGGATTATTGTTGCACTCAAATTTATGTTAACTTCAAAAATCCATAAGTATTTCTTTGTAACACCAAATCGAGTGAAATAAATTTTGTTAGTTTACATTTTTACTGTACTTTATTGTGGAGTTGTTTTGAAACTTGTTATTATCCCAAAAATTCTCAAAGTTCTAATGAATTTATGGAATCAGTTATTTTTACATTAGAAATTCATTTAATTTCAAAAAAGCATAAGTATTTCTTTGTAACTCCAAATTGAGTTAAATCAATTTTGATGGTTTAAAATTTTAATGTAATTTAATGTTTAATAGGTTTAAAGTGTAACACCCTGGCTATTCGGAAGCCAAGATGCTACCTAAAGATTCATCATACAATTCATTTGCGGAACTAATAATCAATTTGCACCAAAATTAAATAATCATGACGAAGTAACAAAGAGTGATTAACCGATCAACCACAGAATCTAACCAAGTAATTAAACATGGAAGATCTGTTGTAAACTAGAGGTGATACTTATTATAGTTCATCTCTTAACCAAATAACATAACAAAACATCTTTATAAATAGGTGATTCTTGAGGTGTGTGAAACGTGCTTGGACTACGCCCTCCCGCTAGCAACTATATCATCATGGATCACCTAAAAAAACATAGAAAACAAGGGTGAGTTGAAACTCAGCAAGCACCATATCAATCTCACAGTTTACAAAGGAACCAAAACAATAATCAAGACATTGGAACATATCTTCCACGAATCTGTGAAACTACAATTTATGAATGCACACAATGAATGAAAATGGACCTTCCAATCACAGATATCGGTATAATGAGTGATACACCCGTCGGTGTTCACTTAAGCCCGTACTTCACAAAGTACGGGGACCCAATCACCGTATGAAGAACGTTTCATACGGGTGTCCAAGTTGCCACATTGGAATGGTGGTCAACACTACCCACATTGGAATGGTGGGTTTCATATGCCCATATTGGATTGATGGGGCTTAATCAAATTCCACTCCCGTGGACAGAAACGAATCATGCATGAATGGAATGAATCATGTACCACAAGAAACATAAATAATGAAATCTATCCACATCATGAGCACAATGCAATAACACTCATATAATCAACACATCATCATGCATTCCTTTGAAAACAACACAAATTAACAACCGGTACTAGCCTTCCGTGCTGCGACGTACTAGGAAGCCACGAAGTTGTCCTTCCACCCACCGCCTCACCGCCTACACAAGTATTTACACGGAATAAAAATAACAAAGTATGACATTTCTACACGTATCCTATCATACCCTATAATCAACCCACACAACCAAGGGCTCAATTTAACAACTTCACCCAAAAGACCAAATTACTACTCGACTGGCAGCTGTACGATAAAATTCACCATTAATTATCTGTAACTCCTAAATACCTGAAACCAGTGCTCATCTTTTCCTAACGAACCAGGCTACAGAACTTTAGTTGGTGAGATCCCCTGATTCGGCCAAAACAGAGGATCAAAATGCCCTAGAAGTCACCGAAAGAAAACTGTCCAGATTTCAGAACAGTCGTAAACAAAAGACTGTAACTTTCAGTCTACTGATCCTATGGAGATGACCTTTATCAATCTGGAATCATGGCGAAATCATCTTCATAAACCTATTTGAGTGGCCTCCCTGAATCTGGATCTAACTTGAACAAAACTGACTATCAACAGACAGTCCCTAAAATTTCTGACAGACAGAGTAGTGTGCGGTTAAAAATTCATAACTTCTAAACCACAGGGTGGAATATCGTGATCTCGGTGCCAAAAGAAAGCTAACGAAACCAGGAACAAAACTCTAGAAGACGAAAACCTGAGATTCTGCTCCTAAGATGCCGAAACAGGGCGCACAAGACGACTGAACAGATTGGATCTATTCTGGAAACTGGCAGACAGCAAAACGGTTTAACTCTAATCGATCAATCTACCTCCAAACAACAACAAACAGTGGGTGAGACTCCTCGTTACCCTTGTAGACCTGTAGGATGATGTTGATCCGTTCCCCGAAGATCTCCCTCCCTTCTCCTCTCTTCTTATTCTTTTCTTCTTCCTTCCTTCCTCTCCACCCTTTCTCCTCTTGGTATAGCAAGAGGGGTTGCTATATCTTGGTGCTACAGCACTGTGTGGCGGTATCTTGTAGCAGCTAGGGTTTCCCACCCTCCTTTTATTGGTGGCCGGCCCCTCATGGGCCTCCTGGGCTAAGGCCTGATGATGCGGGGTGCCCGATCTTCTCGACGTAGAACCTCTCGATAACTTGTGTATCCTGACGAACCACCAGCTGATCCCACGCGCCAATGCACGGACTTGCAACTCTATGAAAAATTCGCCCAAACACACACTTGATTGGATCCTCGCTGACCACAAGCGAAGATCGTCGAACCCTCAATTCCCAGCGGAAAAGCAAGAACGACCCCTTGTTCTCAACGCCCAATTCCCTCTGTATTGGCTATAAGCACAACAGGAGAATCAAGCAAAAGCTTTGAAAATATATTAAACGTGGTCTGAGGTTACAATGAGGGTCTACCCCTCTATATATAGTACTCCTACTCCTCCTCATGGCTGGCCAAGAGGCCCTACTCCTATGCTAATTCGGATTTAAACTCCTACTCCAATTCCGACTCAATCTAAAACAAAAAGGAAACTCTAATTTTACAACCGTCACATTGTTTCAGTTATATCTTTTGATACAGGATGAATTTCGGAGTGAGCGAGGATCCGTTGGATCGGGCTTGAAGTTAGCTTTCCAACAAGCCCAAAAACACTCAAATCCGACTTCGTATGAGACAGTTATGACCTTTTTACTCCGGACTGTCATGCTGATTCCGAATCCGAATTTGAGGCTGATTCCGAATCCGAATTAAATTCTGAGTTGATTCCGAATTTGAATTTGGTTGGGCTTGTGGAAGTTTCGAATTTGACTTGGATTCTTGGGCTTCTCTCCCCTTGCTTGTCTCCCACGAGCTTCTCCTCCATTGTGACGGCCTTTCTTCAAGAACAGCCTCATATCCTTCATCTCCGTACATTATTGAATCTTCCAATCTGAGCATAAGCAAAACACTAGTTTTAGGTAGTATGACATTCTCAACTAATTTAAAAGGAAATTCAGTGAACAAATTCACCTGTTGGATAAGCTTCTCTTGTTTTTCAACTCTCTTAGTAAGCTCATGTTGTTCTGAGGTATTTAATGAATTGAAAACATTATATGAAACAACATAGCTAAGGATGTTCGCATCATCCTCCCTTTCTTCAAAAAAAGCCGTCCTCGGCTTTTGATAGCCTGAAAATATGCTAGACGAAGAAAACAACGTATATGCATGGTATATGTATTTATCATCCAAACAAGTTCCGTGTAGCGCATGATGATTTGCCAAACATGTATTAAACAAAGAGAACAACGTATATACGTGATATATGTATGAATCAATTGTTGTGTTATTCGCGTTGTTTTGTACAATCGATAGCTCGGAATCACATTTCAAATTGCACAACTGACTCATATGATAAAATTTCACCTCCCCAATACCAAAGTCAAGTAAAGTGGGTGAAAACCAATTGATACCATTCCATGCTTCAACTGCGCTACTTTGATTAGTTATACATTTAAGAGATAAATAAGTAGGCATCATGTTGCATTCTAAACAATAGACACTTGTATTTAAACCCATCTTAAAGAGATCGTGACATTGCTCAATAGATGGTTTGCGCAAAACATGTAATTTTAAATAAACAAGATTACCACAGGTAATGCATATTCGATAAACTTAAAACATGTTGTTGTCTACACCAAAATCTCCTATAAAATTGAATTTATATGTGTGTATGTAGCTATTTACTAGTGATCTTAAATGTGAAATTTCAAGAACCTTCTTAATAACACTAACTACCTCTTTTGGTTTATCGAATATGATATGACACAAAGAATCATTAAGGGATATTCTAGTAAGAACTTCTGTATAACTAATCAATTCCATATTATGCAAATTAAACATATCAAATTTAGAACTTGGAATCATCAAAGGAATAATGGAGTTCTCAGTTTTACGCACCTTGTCTTGATGATATATCGATTTAGTACCAATAGTGTTACCTTTGTCGTCCTCCTCGCTTGATGTAGGTGCCATGGTATCGTAATGTCATCATGTAACGACGGGGTATCATGTGTTCCCTCTCCAACCATGGTTATATCTTCATCTTTCTCTTCCAATGGTGAGGGCTCTTGAATGTCCAACTCCTTATTTGCTTGGTCCACCTGCACAATGTGTGATACAACACTAGAAATAGAGGGTAAGTTGTTAGGTTCAAAAATAATCTTACTTATCCTATCATCTATCTCTCTCTTTTCTTTTGGTGTATCTCTCACACTCTCAATTGAGATGCTCTCAATCTCGCATATGGTGGAATCACACAGCTCACTCTTTTTATCACTCTCACTCAATTTGGCTATGTGGCTCTCATTCTCACATGGGTTTTGATACATATCATCCTTGTAAGACTGTGGCCAAGAATGACACAACTACCACCAACCACGACCTCCTCACGTGTTGCGGGTTGTGACAGTAGCGATACTACTCATCACCTCGGTCAAGAAAAATTCCCATGCTCGATCTTCTTCTCAAGTGACACACCAGTGGATGAATTAGAACTAAAGAGCCGGCGCATATTTAATTGATGTGCTTGTATGTGTTTAAGTCTCTTTTCTGCCTTCATAGCAAATTTCACAAGATCTTGCAGACTACGAAAATATTCCTCTTGAAGTGCAAAGAACGATCCGATAATTCAAGCTCGCTTGAAATATGCCTTTTCTTGATATGCACTAGTGATATTGGCACGGCGCATTGCATGGTTCAACTCAATATAGTAATCTTTGACAACTTTGCATCCTTATTTAATACTCTCCACGTGTCGTAGTAGTTCCCGCTCATAATAGGATGGAACAAATTCTCATCTCATGATGCTTTTTAAACAAACCCAAGATGTAATGAATCGTTTTAAACCTAGTTGTTGCCACCAACTAGAGGCATAGTCCGTAAAAAACAAAGTGGCCACTCTCACTTCCTTGGCTTCTGATTCGAACTTATGGGATTCAAGCTCGAACTCCATATCTTGTACCCACTCAAGATACTCCTCTGGATCATTACTACCATAGAAGGGAAGATACGTATACTCGCGATCTGCCATTGTTAGCAGCAAAGCAAAGAATATGTATGTAGGTGTATGTGTATATGTAGAGGTCACTCAACTCACAATCCTAACAAGGTGAAGTTTCTTTACTGTTAGAAGGAATTAAGATCAACAATACTTACACTTCAGTATGGGAACCACAAGGTGATGTGTGAGCGAATTTCAAGAGCAAGTCAAAGCACGACAACGGATGTTTTGTGGAGCTTGGTATGGATACCTACTTAATTTGAAAATTCTAGGTATTGTAAGGCTAAGTAAATATCCAAACTAGAATTCAATGCCTAGTTGCCGATCACAAAGATATAAGTGAAAATCAAAGCAACTCACACGCAAAGATATTGGAACTTAGTGCAATCAAGGAATGAGTTATGTAAGATATAATGTGGATATCGTGAGGATATGTGCACGATCTCAGGATGATGAGTCAATTGGCAATGGCGTTATTGGTTTACAAAATCTCGCGTTTTCGGGTTTGCTCCAAGGTTGTCAGGCCACCGCGGTCGATCGGTTGTCTTGGGCGGTCGATCGCCGTGGAGCGATCCGACCGCCATGGTGGCCGGTCCGACCACGATTTGAAAGTTGGGTTTTTGGAGCTGAGCCAAAAATAGGTTGTGTAGGCAAGTTAGGGGAGTCTCCTGGATGTGGTCCCATCATTTTTGGAGCTCCCAGTCAAAAGTTCTATTGAGTTGAAAATTCCAGAAGGTTTCGGATTTTCAAGCTAGATTTTTGGCTAAGTCCTTTGGACCGTCCGACCGCCGTTGTGGGAGCGGTCCGATCAAGATGAATCGGTCTGACCGCCCACGGGGCTGGCGGACCGGCAGTGACTTGGAGGTAAGCCAAGTTCGCATTGATGCGTGTTGATTGTGTTTCATGCTTAGTTATCAATGCTTTATTGTTGCATATTGCATTGCGGAACTGACGTGGGTCAAGTTGTGAAGAACTTGTTCCCGGAATCGGTTTGGTTGTCTATTGCTGTGCAGGTGGCTTGCAGGTCAACGGCGTCAACGGTGAATGGATCGGGACTACGCTTGGAGAGCTGAGGTCCAGAACGATCAGGGATACCGGGTGAGGTCGTGTGACTCAAGCATGGTGCAGAATGGACAAGATGAATCGAACGGGTGGTTCGGTACAGCTGGTTGGATCAGGCGGTGCGGATATCGGTGCGAGTCTCTGGGAGGTTCCGATGGGTTTCGGACAAGAGAGGCTTGGCGTCGATGAGAACCGCTGATCAACCTACACGTGGTGAAGCAGGCGATTGCTTCAAGAGTTATTTGTGTGTGGGTCCCATGTGTAAGAGACCCAAAAAGGGAAACCCTAGCTCTCTAGTATAAATAGGAAGGGGTGAGGTGGAAAACCTAAGCAAGCATTCATTTTAGCCCCCTTCTTCTTTTTCTAGGGTTTGGAGGAGAGGAGAGGAGAACTAGGGTTTGGAGTGTGCTCCTTGTTGAGCTCTTGCCCTCTTTGGTGGAGAGGCTTTGTAAGCATCTATTGTGAGTGAACAATCTTGTGATGCTTAATTGAAAGATCAATTGCTCCCTTTGTGTTCTTCTCTCTTTTGGATGTTTTTGGTGCTTCCTTGATTCAAAGGTTCATGCTTGGTCTCTTGGCCTACTTTACCTTGCTTTGATGTGTGGGATTACTCCTAGAGTCATCTAGATCATCAAACCCCCACAAGCAAGTGTTGAATCAAGTTTCTCTCATTTCTAGGGTTTGAGCACCGCTTTGATAAAATCTCAAGAGATCGATTCTGAAGTGGATCGATGGATCGTCGCTAGAAATAGGTCTCTAATATCATTAGGAGGTGTGCTAGAAATTTGGTCAAGTTTTATTGGTTGAATCAAAAGTTGGATCAAATTTCGTTTTGGATTTGGGTGGAGTTTTTCAAGATCGACTCTACCGTCCGATCGGCCTTTCAACGGCGTTCGACCGCCCGTATTCGATCACTGGTTTGGGTCGAATCGAACCGTATCCCACCGTCCGACCATTTGTTAGTTGTCGGTCGGACATTGAATCACCGTCGGTCCGATCGCTGTGGTAGCCGGTCGGACCGCCGTGTCGATGAAGAACATTGAGTTCTTTTCTCCTTTTGTGTCATGTGCTTGAGGGTTTATCAAATTCAACACAAGGCTTCCGTTGTGCTCTCCGAACTTCTTAGCTTCCATAGCTAAAGGAGTAAAGTTCGTGTTGGTTTTGATTTAGGTGAGAAAGTTTTGAAAGCGCCTATTCACCCCCTAGTCGCCTTTCCGGTCCTACAAGTGGTATCGAGCCGGTTAGCTCTCTTCTATAGATCTTAACCGGTCTTTGGAGCCATGGCGACCGACAAGTACTCAACCAAGCCACACATTTTGAGGAGTTGACTTTGCATCTTGGAAGGCTCGTATGCAGCGTATATCGAGGCTCAAGGGCACGCTATTTGGCTAAAGGTGAAAAACCCTTATGTCGTGCCCGGTAGATGACGATACGATCACTCGGATGTGGAGGCCAACAAAGAAGGCTCGAATTATTTGATCCAAGGCCTTAGTCGATCCGAGTTTGGCGTGTTGCTCACTTGCGGTGCGCTCACGAGATCCGCGGACACTTTGTGATTATCACGAAGGGTCCATCGCGATCAAGGAAGTGAGACAGAACCACTCAAAAGGTTTACTCGAAGATCGAACAAAGGCACGTGAGTCTTTGGATGAGTGTGGGAAGATTCTCTAAAATTCTTCATGATCTCCGCTGTTGACTTGATATTTTCGAGTCGAAAATGCACGCCACCTTCGGGTGCTCTTGATGTGAAGGTGCGGGGTATGAAGATCACTTCCATCAATGACAACATCACATGAGTGAGCTTACCATGGATAAGCTCTACTCGAGGTTGAAGACGCATGAGATTGACTTTATCTCGCGTCTCCCCAAGACAGAGTCGATGGCTTTAGTGGTCGACAAATCCAAGGGTTGCTCTTCTGATTCTCTTGATTGTAGCTCATCTGGCTTTTCATTATCTGCTTTACATTCCTTGAGTGATGAGCAACTTGAGAAATTGCCCGAGGATGACTTAGCCCTCCTTTCCACCAAATTCACAAGAGCGTACAACAAGGTGAGAAATAGGAGGAGGAGTGGACCTATCACGTGCTTCGAATGTGGTGAGCCAAACCACATTCGCTCCAAGTGCCCCAAGCTAAAGGGCAAAGAGGAGAAGGAGACACGAAGACATCCCCAGGAGAGGGATGCAAAACCCAAGAAGACAAACTATCGAAAGTTTGTCAGCCGGGTCCTTGCCGCTCTTGAGAATGTAAATATGAGCGATGTGGACTCGGAAACGGAGGACGCCGAGAGTGATTCTCGTGGCAAGAAGAAGGCGCATGACTTCACCGGCATGTGTTTCATGGCCAAGAACAGCCACGACAGCGATTCCTCCAAAGATGAGGATCCTTTTAGTGATCCTGATGAGGTATGCCCTTCTATTGCTGATATGAAAAGGGCTTTGGTGCTTCTGAAACAAAATTGCATAAGCAAGTAAAAATGATTAGGAAGCAGGACATTATGATTGATAATTTAAATCTTGAAGTTGTTAGGCTTAAATCTATCAATCCTGCTGATATTTGTGATTCCTGCACTAGCTTGCTTAAAGATTTGACAAGCTTGAAATCTGCTCATTCCTCTGTCACAAATCAACTAAAAGATGCTCTCGATGAACTAGAATCTTTCAAGTCTAGATCCGCTTGTTTAGATGTCATTCCTCTTGATGTGACCGCCATGGAAGCTATCCTTTAACTTGCTCTAATTGTGCTTTGCTAGAATTAAAATTGGATAGTTCCTTAAAAGAATTGCAAAAGTTTGATGCTAGTCACACATGCTCTCATTGTAAGGATAATAGGATTAAGATGCAAGAGATGACAGAAACATTGATTTACTCTAGAGTTGCATCTTGTGAAAATTGTCCCAAGCTTACAATTGAGATTGAAGCCTTAAACAAGACCACGGAAGAAAAGGCTAAAATTGAAAGATCCATGTCTTTTCTTGCTTCTAAAAGGTTATTGATTCTAACTCTTGTGTTTTGAATCTCAAGTTGAAACCATGGTTAGTCGGATACAAGAGGCTTTTAGAGTCAAGTTTAAGGAAGCGATTGAGTAGGATTCAGAATCCTATTGTGTGTCTTGTGAGGCCTTCAAAGTGGAAGTGGCCCTTCTTAAGAGTAAGCGCAATGAGGTAATCAAGTCTAGCAAGTGTACTAGATGTGAGGAGTTAATGAAAGAGAATGATTACCTCAAGGTGACTCTTGAGAAATTTTCAAGTGGGAAAAAGAAACTCAACATGATTCTTGATCAATCCAAGGTGAGCGTGAAAAATAGTGGTCTAGGTTTCAATCCCTAGAGCATTCCAAGAAAAACCCACCTAAGATTGCTAGAGTCGTGAAGAATGGTTTTGTAACACCCGGTTTCACTTGAGCACGGAATGCCACTAAACTACCTTCCAATTAATAATTATTGACACGCTTTATAAATACAGCAAGAAATCAATGATAATCAAAACCATGGACCACCAAAGAGCAATGCATAATTATGGATTGCTCTTTGGTGGTCCATGGTTTTGATTATCATTGATTTCTTGCTGTATTTATAAAGTGTGTCAATAATTATTAATTGGAAGGTAGTTTAGTGGCATTCCGTGCCTGTTGGGTGTTACATTCTTGGTATCGAGCGGGCTTTAGGTCCGTGGTGAATAGATTAACAACATAGGCAAACTAAAATTGTTAAAATTTGTTTTAGTATTAGTAAATCAACTAAAATTTGCTAATGGTTAACTAACCTAAAATTTGACACACTAGTGCACAGTAGGTTAGAGAGAGGTACGATTATAGTTTTTACGCTTCCGTTATGTTGTTCATTGATGGATGAGTTTACTTTGAGCTTTGAACTCATTGTGTATTGTTGATTGTGGTTGATAGCTATGCCGAGGGTAGAGGACGTGGTCGTGGTGGCCGCGATCGTGGAGGTCGGGTCGCGGAAGAGGTTCCGTGGAGCCACCTCCAGTGCTTGAGTTAGTCGATGGGGGGGTTCTTTGTTGACCCGCCTCGGTTGTGGTCGAGATGAGACCCCGCTTTCTTTGAGAGAGTTGGTGGAGAGATCCGTGCTCTTCGTCAGCAGCGCCGACCCTTCGTTCTGCGGCATCTGTTGTTGCTCCTGTCGCACATCCTCCGGTTCCTGAGGCGCGGATGTCACTTCGAGAGTGGATGGGGTTGAGGTTGGATCCGTTTGACGGCCGGGCACACCGTCGAGCGTGGATGGTTGCGTTACATGGAGAGGCAGTTTGGAGCTTTGGAGATGTCTTCACACCAGAGGGTCCGTTTTGTAGCCTTTCAGCTGAAAGGGCAAGCAGATATTTGGTGGGAGGGCGTGTTGTCTTCGAGGACCGCCACTCAAGGGCCAGTCACTTGGGAGGATTTTGTTGATCAGTTCAAGGGGAAGTTCTACCCCTATTCTTTTGTTGAGAAGATGGAGGTTGCCTTGACGACCTTTGCTCAGGGGAAGAGGTCTATTGCTGAGTATGAGGCTGAGTTCAACAACTTGGTTCGCTTTGTCCCTTCAGTAGCGAACGATGACCTTCAGAAAGCCAAGAGGTTCCGTCGGGGTCTCAATTCTGAGTACCGACATGTGTTGGGAGCTACTCCACTCTGTGACTACAGCTCTGTTGTGGAGCAAGCTAGGGGCATGGAGTTGGAGATGCAGCTCACAAAGGCGCGACAAGCCTCACGTGGATCGTAGTTTCGGTGGTGACGGAAGAGGAGCTCTAGTGAGGGAAGTGGGTGCAGTCGACACCTTTCAAGAAATTCAAGGGAGGACCGCAGATCTTTGAGTCTAAGCGATCGAGGCCGTTCTCTTCTTGGCGCCTCGTCCTTTGCGAGCACTCCAGCTCTTCGTCTGTCCCGAGGCGGGCATGCTTTGCTTTAAGTGCGGTGATGGACACCACTGCTGAGTGCACTTGGACGGAGATTGCCGTCGGTGTGGCCGATGTGGTCACAAGGAGCGGGTGTGTCGCGTAACCCGCTAAGCGTGATCAAGTGGGAGCTGTGCCATCTTCTTCTTGATGGGTCCCGCTCGAGGATCTTTCGGATGATGATCGCTCCTCCAACGATGCCATTTCCTTCACTTGGGCGCCTCGGCGGTACTCTGGCGGCCGCCACCTTCGCACCGCTTCAGTTGCACGACCGCTTTACCGCACCGCCACAATGATTGTTGGGGCTCTCGCCGCCCGGCGTCGTCTTCTTCGCCATGGCGCCACAGAGTGTCGCCATGCCCACAATGAGTCCGCAGTCGTCTGACGTGGTGGCGGTACTTTGCTTGTGGATTTGTTTGATGCTTTAGTCCTTTTGATTCGGGGCTACCTTTTCGTTTGTCTCGTCGGCGTTTGCTAGGAGAGCGAACTTGAGTATCTGATGGATTTCTCGATCGGTGTTGGTTAGTTCTCACGGGGTATTATTGCTAGCTCTCTTGTTTGTCCCGGGTGTTCTATTATTATTGATGGTGAGAAGTTCACGGCGAATTTGATAGTTATACAAATGGAGCCGTTCGACGTTATCTTGGGTATGGATTGGTTGCACTCTTATCGAGCCGTGATATCCTGTTTACGTAGAAACGGTCTGTGCGAACCCGTGCGGAGAGACGTTGACTTTTCAGGAGTGCGCCTCGCGCTCTCTTCGATATTACGGATGTTCCGGGTCGTGCGAAAATCGGACTTCTTTTAGCTCTTCCGAGAAACCGAGTGTGGCTTCGCAGATTGAGGAGATTCGGTGGTTAGTGATTATCCGATGTGTTTCCTACCGAGCTTAGGGTTTGCCACTGCGCGAGGCGTGGAGTTTCGCATTGATCTTGTTTGAATACTCGTCCCATCTCGATGTCTCCATATCGATTAGCACGTCCGTTTGGGACGAGTTGAAGAAGCAGCTGGATGAGTTGTTGGCTAAAGGTTTGATCAGCGTAGTGTTTCGCCATGGGGAGCTCTGTTCATTCACGAGAAGAAGGATGGGAGTTGGCGCATGTGTATTGATTACTGCGCGCTTAATGCGATCACAATCAAGAACAAATATCCATTGCCCGCATTGAGGACTTGTTTGATCGCTTGAATGGAGCTCAAGTGTTCTCCAAGATTGATCTCGGTCGGTATAATCAAATCCGGGTGCGTGGCGAGATGTAGAGAAGCGCTTTCTCCACGGTATGGGCATTATGAGTATAAAGTTATGTCTTTTGCATTGACTAACGCTTTGCCATTTTATGGAAACCATGAACAACATGTTGCACGAGTATCTAGATGACTTCGTGGTGGTGTTCATTGATGATATTCTTATCTATTCCAAGACCAAAGAGGATCATGAGCGTCATTTGAGGCTGGTTTTAGAGACTTTGAGAGAGCACAAGTTCTATGCTAAGTTGAAGAAGTGTGAGTTCGGATTTGAAGTGGGTTTTCGGGTCATGTGATTAACCCTCGGGTATTCTTTGTTGATCCTAGTAAGGTCTCCACAAAGTGGTGGATTGGAAGAGGCCGACTAGTGTGAAGGAGGTGAGGAGTTTCTTGGGATTGGCTGGTATTTTCCGGGTTTTGTGCCGGATTTCCTTATCATTGGCCAACCCGAGTCTCCAGCTTACTCAGAAAGGTGTGAGATTCCAGTGGGCCGATGAGTGTGGCGCGATTTACGCATTTTGAAGGACAAAGTTGGTGACCTCTCCTATTCTCACTCTTCCCGAGCAGAGAAGCGGTTCACGATCTTTTGAGATCGTCTCGAGTGGGTCTTGGCTGTGTTCTCATGCAAGACGGTAAGGTGATTGCTTATGCGTCGAGGCAGTTAAAGAAGCACGAGCAGAATTATCCCACTCATGATTTGGAGTTGGCCGCGGTTGTTTTTGCTCTCAAGATTTGGAGGCATTATCTATACGGCGAGCCTTGTGATATTTTCACAGATCACAAGAGTCTCAGATATATATTCACTCAGAAGGATCTGAATTTGAGGCAAAGGAGGTGGTTGGAGTTGATCAAGGATTATGATCTTACTATTCAGTATCATCCAGGCAAGGCCAATGTAGTTGCGGATGCTCTTAGTCGCAAGGCGACTCCTGCTACTCTAGATTGCCTCATTGCTGATTTTGATCGCATGGGTATATCTTATTGTTATGCCGGCACATCACATGTTGAGACACAGTTGATTCTTGAGTCAGCTATTCGGCATCGTGTCTGGAAGCACAACAGTGACCGGTTATTACGGGAGGTTAGGAAGCGTCTGGATGGAGGTAAAGAGGGTGATTTCAGTATGGATGATTCTGGTACTTTGAGGTTTAAAGGCCGTCTTTGCGTGCCGCAAAAGGCGGAGGTCAAAGATGATATTTTGAGGGAGGCACATCGTACTCCGTACACTATTCATCCTGGCGAGACTAAGATGTATCGAGATCTGAAACAGAATTTTTGGTGGAAAAGAATGAAGGTGGACATTGCTAATTATGTGGCTTCTTGTGGTGTTTGTCGACAAGTGAAAGTGAACACAAGCGTCCCGCGAGATTGTTGCGACCTTTGGAGGTACCCAGTGGCCTTGGGATGATATCTCTATGGATTTTCTGGTGGCGTTACCTCGTTCACCGCGAGGGAAGGATGCAGTTTGGGTAGTGGTGGATCGATTCAGTAAGTCTGCGCACTTCATTCCTATTCGCACGACAAATTCAGCGAGTGATCTAGCTCCTATTTATGTGCGTGAGATAGTAAGACTGCATGGTGTGCCAAAGACCATCGTTTACGACGAGGGCCAAGTTTGTCTCCAAGTTACGGGAGAGTCTGCGAGTGCATTGGGCACACACTCACTTTGAGTCTGACTGTTCCACCCACAGACAGATGGGCGATCGAGCAGCACTATTCGACTTTAGAGGACATGTTGCGATCTTGTGTTCTATCTTGGAAGGGTAGTTGGGAGGACCATTGCCACTTGCGAGTTTGCTTATAATAATAGTTACCATTCGAAGATTAAAGCCGCGCCATTTGAGGTTCTCTATGGGCGGAAGTGCGGATCGCCACTTTGTTGGGATGCGATTGGAGAGAAGGCAATTTTGGGTCCGGACCGATTGAAAGACCGTTGAGCGTGTGGCTATGGTGAGGCGTAATCATTAGCGGCTCGAGTAGACGTAAAAGCTATCTTGATTTGAGGAGGCGACTTGGAGTTTGCGGTGGGTGACCGGTGCTCTTGAGTGTCTCCCACTAAAGGTATTGTTCGGTTCGGTACCAAAGGAAAGCTTAGCCCGAGGTGCGTTGGACCGTTCTCGATTATTGCAAGAATTGGGAAGTTAGCTTACGCTGGACCTTCCCGAATCCATGCGTGGAGTTCATAATGTGTTTCACGTCTCGATCTTTGAAAAGTTTTGAGAGATCGAGCATAAGATTTCATTAGAGCCGTTGACTATTGAGCAAGACCTCACGGTTGAGTCGCGTCCGTGGCGCGATTCGGAGAGGTCGGAGCGAGTCTTTGGGGCACAAGACGTTGGTATACGTCAAGGTCTTTGTGGGCGCATCGATCAGAGAGAGGCGACTTGGGAGTTGGAGTCTCGCATGCGCGAGCTATACCTAGAGTTGTTCACGTCGGGTACGTGTTGTTTTGTTGTTTACTTTCAGTTGTGCAGTTTTTATTTGAGTAGAACGGCGATTAGAATTCGGGGTCGAATTCTGATAAGGGGGGTAGAATGTAATACTCTGAAATTAATAATAGTATTAATAATCTTGTATTAAGGGTCGAGGCGTAATTAATCGATTAGTATATATAAAAGCGTCTTAAGGGTCGGAGAGTAATTAATTAAAGAGTAACAATAATTAATTATTTATTAACCTCTTAAGGGCACAGGTGTAATTAAATAAAAGATTTTGTGAAAAATAGAATATTTTCGGAATTTTTTAGAGCTATATAAAAGGATTCTGGATTTTCTTAAAAACCTAGCTCTTCTTTTCTTTTTCCCTAGTCAGCCGCCGCCAGCCAATCAAATTTTCTGCAGCCGCCGCCTTGCGCCGCTCGGCATTTTCCTTTTCTTTGCCGCAATGCGCTGGAGCCGCTTCTGACCAGTATTTTTTCCCTAGCGTGGTGCTGTGCTGCTTTGCTCTGCAGCTCTTCTTTGGAGGCTTTCTTTGGGCGTCGATTCTTCTTCTTAGAGCCAACGTGGAAACCACGCGCGTGGAAACCTGCGTGGCGGTGCCTCTGCGTCGACAAATCCGCTCTGCTTCTTTGTGGATTTCTCTCGGTCTTGCTGCTGCGGTTCTGCGTTGCGCGCCTTTCGGCCGAGCCAAGACCGTGATCTGATCCGCTGCATTCTTTGGAGCTAGCGCTGTGCCAAATCATCTTGGCGGCGTGTCTGCCGCTCTGCTGCTGATTGTGTTGCCGCTTGTTTTCTCTGCTGCTATTCTTTTCTCCCGTCCTGCTGCGTGTTAGTTTTTCTGGCCGAGTGATCTTGATTGCATGCGTGAAGTCCAACCTGTGTGCTGCACTGCCGATTGCATACGAGAAGGTAATTAGTCCTTTTGATTGTGGTTACCAATACTTGCGGTAATTAATGTCTCGGTTGGAAAGCTAGTGATTAACTATTTTGTCTTGTAGTTATATATGATTGCAAACAACTATTGCTATTAAATAATGTAGTAATGCAATTTTTCATGGTATTGCTAATAACGTGATTAGTAGTTCTCGTTAAATGTAGATAATTTCGATATCTTTACGTAGCGTATTTTATCGTGTCAATCGGACTAGTAGATTTTGAGTTATGTTTTTGAGAAGGCCGCTGTTTTTAGGGTTATCATCTTTCGGCGCTGTTTTAGTAGACTGCGGATTAAAAATAGTAAATAGACTAATTAGAGTTTTTGATCTACATGAATGTTGTAGATAATTGTCCAATGGTTCTGTAGGATCTGAGAACACGCATTTTGGTTGAGTAAAACAAAAGTTATGAATTTATTAAGTCTGCTGTTCCGAAGCGGACAGATCGGCTTTCGGGGCTAAATATGGAGGGTTAGATGATTTAATTAGAAGTCTTCATAATCTAAGAAAAGGTGGATAATCTTATGAAGAATCCGGAATGGGGTGGTTTGTGGCGATCGGACTTTCGAGTCAAAAGTTATGCTCTTTTTAGTAACCGGACAGCAATGGGTAGCTTTTCGGTACCGGCGTAACGCGGTATATTTGGGGACATGTAGGAGCGATGTATATTGATTGCTATTCTTGTTGCTGTAATTTGTATTGAAGTTGGTGTATTTAATATAGGAGAGGCGTCGTGCTTGTTGCCGTCTTCTAATCAAATCGTGCGTCGCAACTAGTAAAGGCAAGTGCATGGTAGACAGCGATCAATGATCGATCACTGTTTTCTTTACCTTCTATTACCATTATTGTTGTGCTTTTATTTGGTTTAATTGCAAACAATGAATTGGTATGTTTATATCTTTGTTGATAAGCATGATGAAAAGTTGGATATGATGTTTATGATGGAGTTTGCATGTTTGCATTCATAAGCATCTTTGCATAAGAGAAGGTGATCTTGATGATCACAACTCCACGGGAGTGGAGGAGGTCCCGATCCTTATGGAGGAACGGGCTTGAGAGCGAATGTTGTCGCGAGCATTCACTCACGCTATACCGGTATACGCGAAAGAAGTGCATGTGGACATGTAGAATAAAGTTGCATTCATAAATGAGACTAATGACTGAGAATATTAATGAAAGTGCCTGTGATGATAATGAAGTTATTGATTCTTTGTTGATTTGTTATTATCGTTGTATATCGATGTGTTTGCTTTGAGTCGTGGACTCACCCTTGCTCTATTGTTGTCTTTAGGTGAACTTGAGGTTGCCGTGGCGAGGCGAGTAGAGCACATGGGCATCACATGATCATTCGCCATGATAATCTTTTCATTCAATATTGGTTTACACTTGGGCATGTTAGTTATTGAATCATGTTTAGGATATCATTTGGACTAGACTATTTGCTTTATTAATTTGAATTCATTGGTTGATGCTGCTTTGGATTATTTACCTGGTTATATTTCCCATGTCTTATTTATTACCCTATGATCCATAATTATGCATTGCTCTTTGGTGGTCCATGGTTTTGATTATCATTGATTTCTTGCTGTATTTATAAAGTGTGTCAATAATTATTAATTGGAAGGTAGTTTAGTGGCATTCCAGGCTCAGTGTTGGGCTGGGGTGTTACAGGTTTGTTTGAGCTAGAACCCCCTAAGCCATCCGGGGTTGTTTTCAAATCCGGTGGTTTTGCTCAAACTCTTTACGGCAAGAAAGGTGCTTTCACTCATTCATCAGCAGACCCTCAAAAGGTCGATACCATTGCACCTTCGCAAGAAAGAAGGCCATCTTGTTGAGTTCTGCTTCGGAGAGCAAAACTTGAGAGAAAAGAGAGGATGAGCGTCCTAAGATCCATTAGAGGAGTCCTTCTCCGGATGTAGTCTCTAGAGCTAGGCGACTGTTTATCGCACCACACATAGGCCTAGATTTGTAGAGAACTTTGTAGACTCTTTTGGTGGGTCTAGGCGTGAGGTTGGATTAGGACATCGTGAGGAGAGACACGGGTAGCACCTAGACAGGGGAGTATCGATCTTTTGGTAGATCGTTTGGAGAGGTCTAGGTGGTTCTCATGTGCATTCTTATGATTTTGTTCTGATCATGTTTCAGCTATTACTCTCTTTGCTCCCGGACATCGTGCTTCTCGATCTTTGGATTCCTCGTTCATTTATCACTAACCCGATCTTCGAGGCACGGATGTTTTCGATTGTGCCTTTTAGGTCCGTCGTGCGAGGAAGGAGGACAAGTGGCTTGTAGACTCGGGTGTTCTCGACATATGACCGAGATTCTAGATGGTTCTCCTCCTCACACGTGCATCCGCAATGAATTGATTACATTTGGGGATGCTTCTACGGGACCGTATTGCAAAGGGCACCGCGTCTTGCGTCAACGACAAGTTCATGCTAAAAGACGTTGCTTTGGTGAGTAAGTCGAGGTATAATCTTCTATCTGCTTTCTCACCGCTTGATGAGGGTCTAAAAGTGAGGTTTAAGAGAAGTGAGTGCAGAGTTCTAGATTCCTCGGTGAGCTTGTTTTTGAGATCTCAGTTTGAGAAGATTTTACGTGCAAATTTCAGCATTTCTTCATTTCCATCCTAGGTGTCTGTAGCCTCTGATTCTCATGACCTTGTTTTGTGGCATCGTAGACTTGGGCATATAGGTTTTGATCATTTGTCTAGAGTCGGTTGCAAGGACTTGATTAGAGGTTTGCCTAGGTCAAGGTGTCGAGAGATCTTGTGTGCTCACCACAGTAGACATGGTAAGATGGTGTCTGCTTCCCACCCACCTCTTACTTTGGTAATGACTGATGGACGGGACAGCTTCTTCACTTAGATCTGATTGGTCCTTCTAGAGTTCATCACCGGTGGGAAATGGTATGTCTTGGTGGTTGTGGATGATTACTCCGGTATTCATGGGTTTATTTTCTTGCTTCTAAGGACGAAGCATTTGGATTCTTTAAAGATTTGGTCCTTAGAATTCTCATTGATATACCCGAGCCTTGAGAGCCATTAGGAGTGATAATGGGATGAGTTCAAGAATTCTTCTTTTCTACCTTCTGTCTTTGATAGGGAATTGAGCATCGTTTTCTTCTCCTAGAGTTCCTCAGCAGAATGGTGTTGTAGAAAGGAAGAACAGAACTCTTGTAGAGATGGCTCGGACCATGCTAGATGAGCATTCTACTCCTAGGAGATTTTGGGCTGAGGCGATCTCCACTGCTTGTTATATCTCCAATAGGGTTTTCTTGAGATCTGTGGTTGGGAAGACTTCTTATGAGCTTAGATTTGGTCATTCTCCCAAGGTCTCTCATTTCAAGATTTTTGGTTGCAAGTGCTTCATTCTTAAACATGGAAATCTTGATAAATTTGAGTCTAGATGTTTTGATGGCATATTTCTTGGATATCCTGCTCATTCTCGTGGCTATCGTGTTTTTAATGTTGATACTAACAAAATTGTTGAGACTTGCGAAGTCACTTTTGATGAGGCTAGTCACAGTACTAGACCCGATGCTTGGTACACGTGTTTCAAACCCAAGAAAGCATCTTCGTCGATGATGATTCCGAGGATGAAGACCCAAACCATCCTCCTGCTACCTCGAGAGGGTGGAGAGCCCGCTACTACTACTTGATGTCGGTGAGCAACGCCTCCTATCCCCACCGACGATCCGAGTGGCTCTGTTCCTACCTCCACAACTCATGGGGTAGAGGCCACTGCACCAGAGCACCTCTTCGCATTCAAATGACAACATCCTCTGAGCAGATGATTGGGGATCTTCAAGAGCGAGTCACTCGCTCGTGTTTATTTCTCCCGATTCCCACGCACATTCGCTTTTGTCGCTTCTTTTGAACCCCGAGATATCACCCATGCTTTATCGATGCCTCTTGGGTCAATGCCATGCATGAAGAGCTTGAAAATTTTGAAAGAAACAAAGTCGGTTTTTAGTTGAGCGACCTTCCGATTCTCATGTTATTGGAACAAAATGGGTTTTTAAAATAAGCAAAGTGAGGATGGATTGGTTGTTCGCAATAAGGCTAGACTTGTTGCTCAAGGTTATTCACAGGTAGAGGGCTTAGACTTTGAGGAGACCTTTGCTCCAGTAGCTAGATTGGAGGCCATTCGCATTCTTTTAGCATTTGCAACATCCAAGGGTTTCAAGCTTTTTCAAATGGATGTTAAAAGTGCTTTCTTGAATGGCTTCATAGAAGAAGAGGTCTTTGTCAAGCAACCTCCTGGGTTTGAAAATCAAAAATTCCCAAACCATGTTTTTAAACTCTCTAAAGCTCTGTATGGATTGAAACAAGCTCCTAGAGCTTGGTATGACAGGCTTAAGAGTTTCTTGCTTGAAAATGATTTCAAAATGGGAATGGTTGATAAAACCTTGTTCACTCTCAGGCATGGCAGTGATTTCTTGTTGGTTCAAATATATGTGGATGATATTATTTTTCGTGGTTCCTCTCATGCTTTGGTGTCTAGATTTTGATTCTATGAGCAAAGGAATTCGAGATGAGCATGATGGAAGAGTGACATTCTTCCTTGGTCTTCAAATCAAGCAAGCGAAAGAAGGCACCTTCGTCCACCGTAGTACGTATACAAAGGACCTTCTTGGCGCTTCAATATGGGAAGCGATGAGGCCAATGTCTACTCCCATTGCAACAACCACCGTCTTTGGACCACGATGAGGATGGAGAGTCCGTGGACGGAAAGAGTACCGCAGATATGATTGGCTCCTCCTCTATCTTACAAATGTCGAGGCCGGACATACAATTCGCCGTATGTCCGTGCGCTCGGTTTCGAGCTTCCTCGTGCTTCTCATCGTCAAGTCAGACGCCGCATCTTGGTGTATCTTCAAGATACGCTTGATTTTGGACTCGTATTCTTCTTCTTGGCTCTTTCAATTCGAGCATTTTACGATCTTGATTTCACGGTGTAGAGTTGATAGGAAGAGTACTTCGCACTTGTCATTTCTTGGGCACATCTCTTGTTTCTTGATCTTCTAGAAAATACAGTCTTACATTGCCTGATCTACCGAGGTCGAGTATGTAGCCGCCGCCGATGGTCGCTCTCGTGTTCTCTGGATTTTATCCACGCGGGACTATGGGTTATCTTTGGGAAGTGTTCCTCTTTTACGTGATAACACTTCGCAATTAATATTGCCAAAACCCAAAGCAACATTCGGGACTAAACACATTGATATTCGATTTCATTTTCTGAGAGATCATGTTGAGAAAGGTGATGTTGTGCTTCATTTTGTAGAGTCTGAGCAACAGCTTGCAGATATTTTCACTAAGGCTCTTGATTCTTCTCGTTTTGCTGCTTTGCGGGGAGAGTTAGGAGTTATTAGTCCTTTTGGGCTGTTTTGAGGTGAAAGTTGCTCTTTTTGCATTCATTGTATCATAATGCATGTTTCATTTCATTTGTCTTGCATAGTGTAATAAAATCAGTGGAGCTTTGATTATTATCCTTGTATGACTTATTCTCATATTCTATACCTTGTCATATCGAGTGATAGTCTGCTAGACCTCTTTTATGGCTCTTCGTGTGTGGCTTAGCTTTTGTCTTGCTAGCTTTATATCTGTGAGAAATTTGAATCAAATCATGTCTTGTTGGATCTTGTGACTAGTTTTGCTCTAGTGATCCACTTATGATTCTCGCCATGTCTTACAAGTTGAATTGAGTTTTGAACTTATTCTGAGTTGAAAAATGAGCTTTTTATCTTATTAAGTCAAGCAAATGAAAAATGAGATTTTCTGTGCGAAAAAACTGATCTCACCAATTCTTTCTCATGAGACGGCTTGCCATTGCACTAGGCATGAACTCAGGGGGAGTTTTGGATGGCCTAGATCATTCTTTTAAGCTTATCGCTTGAGATGGTCGCGGCAAGGCTTGAGATCTAGCACAGCAAAAAAAAAAGGGGAGAAAGAAAAAGAGAACTTGCCCAAAAAGGGCTAAGTGCTTGAGCTTTTGCTTCAAAAGAATCTTCTTAATGCTCAAAGTGCCTCAATTCTTATTTTGAGTCTCTTTTTTTTTCTTATAGACATGGCTTGACTCATTTTTGGTTGCTTTGAGTGGATCTATGATTTTGAGCAACCTTTCATGATTTCAATTCTGTTAATCTCAGATTTCTGCTATCTTGGTTTTAGCCTTGCAGTACACGTTTTGCCATGATTGAATATAGCGTCTTCTCCTGATATGGCTTGGTATAATACTTGTACTGTCTATATGTATAATGGTCATGGCTCCTTTTCACTAAAATTCAAAAATAAAGTCTTTCCTTCATGCTCCTTCTTTTTCATGCATCTTGATGAATTCATTGTCAAAGGGGGAGAAAGATTGTGAAGAAAATGAGGTTAATAATGTTGGAGCTTTTGGTTTCATACTCAAGGTTTAATATAAAAGAACTTCATAAAATAAAAATTTTGAACCTTTTGAAAATCTGTGATCATGGTGAGTTGAGTTTCTGGATTTCATTATCTTATCTTATTTGATTTGCAATTGAAGGGTACTCACAATGATCAAAGGTCAAATAGAACATTTTGTTTTTCAAATGGACCTTAGTGAGATTTTTGGCTACTTTCTGGAATGTGAATCCTTTTGTGCTTTCAATGCCTTATCTCACTTGCTTACACTATTCTGAAGCCAGCTTGGTCGGTTCCTAGGCTTTTTGTTGCTTATGGACCAAGTTGTGCCTTTATGCGAAACGGCGAATTTTACTTTTCATTTTGAAAAACCACATTTTCTTGAAAATTGCCAATGTGTTCATCAAGGGGGAGATTGTGGATATCGTGAGGATATGTGCACGATCTCAGGATGATGAGTCAATTGGCAATGGCGTTATTGGTTTACAAAATCTCGCGTTTCGGGTTTGCTCAAGGTTGTCGAGCCACCGCGGTCGATCGGTTGTCTTGGGCGGTCGGACCGCGATGGAGCGAATCCGACCGCCATGGTGGCCGGTCCGACCGCTGATTTGAAAGTTGGGTTTTTGGAGCTGAGCCAAAAATAGGTTGTGTAGGCAAGTTAGGGGAGTCTCCTGGATGTGGTCCCATCATTTTTGGAGCTCCGGTCAAAGTTCTATTGAGTTGAAAATTCCGAAGGTTTGGATTTTCAAGCTAGATTTTTGGCTAAGTCCTTTGGACCGTCCGACCGCCGTTGTGGGAGCGGTCCGACCAAGATGAATCGGTCGGACCGCCCTGTGGGCGATCGGCAGCGATGACTTGGAGGTAAGCCAAGTTCGCATTGATGCGTGTTGATTGTGTTTCATGCTTAGTTATCAATGCTTTATTGTTGCATATTGCATTGCAGGCCGCGTGGGTCAAGTTGTGAAGAACTTGTTCCGGAATCGGTTTGGTTGTCTATTCTTTGTGCGGTGGCTTGCGTGTCAACGGCGTCAACGGTGAATGGATCGGGACTACGCTTGGAGAGCCGAGGTCCGAGCGATCGAGGATACCGGTGAGGTCGTGTGACTCAAGCATGGTGCGAATGGACAAGATGAATCGAACGGGTGGTTCGGTACAGCTGGTTGGATCAGGCGGTGCGGATATCGGTGCGAGTCTCTGGGAGGTTCCGATGGGTTTCGGACAAGAGAGGCTTGGCGTCGATGAGAACCGCTGATCAACCTACACGTGGTGAAGCAGGCGATTGCTTCAAGAGTTATTTGTGTGTGGGTCCCATGTGTAAGAGACCCAAAAAGGGAAACCCTAGCTCTCTAGTATAAATAGGAAGGGGTGAGGTGGAAAACCTAAGCAAGCATTCATTTTAGCCCCCTTCTTCTTTTTCTAGGGTTTGGAGGAGAGGAGAGGAGAACTAGGGTTTGGAGTGTGCTCCTTGTTGAGCTCTTGCCCTCTTTGGTGGAGAGGCTTTGTAAGCATCTATTGTGAGTGAACAATCTTGTGATGCTTAATTGAAAGATCAATTGCTCCTTTGTGTTCTTCTCTCTTTTGGATGTTTTGGTGCTTCCTTGATTCAAAGGTTCATGCTTGGTCTCTTGGCCTACTTTACCTTGCTTTGATGTGTGGGATTACTCCTAGAGTCATCTAGATCATCAAACCCCCACAAGCAAGTGTTGAATCAAGTTTCTCTCATTTCTAGGGTTTGAGCACCGCTTTGATAAAATCTCAAGAGATCGATTCTGCGAAGTGGATCTGACGGATCGTCGCTAGAAATAGGTCTCTAATATCATTAGGGAGGTGTGCTAGAAATTTGGTCAAGTTTTATTGGTTGAATCAAAAGTTGGATCAAATTTCGTTTTGGATTTGGGTGGAGTTTTTCAGTACTGGACTCTACCGGTCCGACCGGCCTTTCAACGGCGGTTCGACCGCCCGTGTATTCAGACCGCTGGTTTGGCGGGTCGAACCGCTATCCACCGGTCCGATCACGGTTAGTTGCCGGTCGATCCATTGAATCACCGTCGGTCCGATCGCTGTGGTAGCCGGTCGGACCGCCGTGTCGATGAAGAACATTGAGTTCTTTTCTCCTTTTGTGTCATGTGCTTGAGGGTTTATCAAATTCAACACAAGGCTTAGTTGTGTGCTCACTGAACTTCTTAGCTTCCATAGCTAAAGGAGTAAAGTTCGTGTTGGTTTTGATTTAGGTGAGAAAGTTTTGAAAGCGCCTATTCACCCCCCCCCTAGTCGCCTTTCCGGTCCTACATATAAGTAAAGAACAAAATAGCTCGTATTGCACAAGTTATAGAAAGACGCTAGCTAGTTGCAAATAATGGAACTAGGGCACAAGATTGCAAAAAATATTGATATTCTAACAATTGAATCAAGAATGAGTGGGGATTTTCGCTCAAGTTTATGGTTCAGCTATGCGCTTCCTTTTTCCTTTTCTCTTTTCTCTTTTCTCTTTTCTCTTTTGTTTTTCTCTTCTTTTTTTTCTCTTCTCTTTTTCCTTCCTTTTTTTTGAACTATTACCAAAATTCTTGTTCTACCAAAAATGAGCAAAAATTCTTTCCCACCTTTTGATCTTTGAACAATTGCAAGAACACAAATATTAATATGCAGCCCTAAGCAACGATTTAGCTAGTCTTCAATAGGTTCAAAGTATTCACAAAGGATTGAAAGGTTCACAAAGGATAAATTGGTTACTCACTTTTTTTTGGTGTTTTTTTTTATAAACACGACAAAAAAATCAAACTAGGCTCAAATAAAAGCAACGCAAAAGAATTCAAGATCAGCAAACTAAACTTGATTCTAATGGACAAAAACTTAACAAAACTCACTAGAATAACAAATTAAATACTACGGCTGAAAGAATTTTTTTGTATGGCTTTTTCGTGTATGGGAAAAAAGATAACTGGATAAACATCCTACCGAGTCAACGGAGCTCTGATACCACCTGATGCGGGGTGCCCGATCTTCTCGACGTAGAACCTCTCGATAACTTGTGTATCCTGACGAACCACCAGCTGATCCCCCGCGCCAATGCACGGACTTGCAACTCTATGGAAAATTCACCCAAACACACACTTGATTGGATCCTCGCTGACCACAAGCGAAGATCGTCGAACCCCCAATTCCCAGCGGAAAAGCAAGAACGACCCCTTGTTCTCAACGCCCAATTCCCTCTGTATTGGCTATAAGCACAACAGGAGAATCAAGCAAAAGCTTTGAAAATATATTAAACGTGGTCTGAGGTTACAATGAGGGTCTACCCCTCTATATATAGTACTCCTACTCCTCCTCATGGCTGGTCAAGAGGCCCTACTCCTATGCTAATTCGGATTTAAACTCCTACTCCAATTCCGACTCAATCTAAAACAAAAAGGAAACTTTAATTTTACAACCGTCACATTGTTTCAGTCATATCTTTTGATACAGGATGAATTTCGGAGTGAGCGAGGATCCGTTGGATCGGGCTTGAAGTTAGCTTTCCAACAAGCCCAAAAACACTCAAATCCGACTTCGTATGAGAAAGTTATGACCTTTTTACTCCGGACTGTCCTGCTGATTCCGAATCCGAATTTGAGGCTGATTCCGAATCCGAATTAAATTCTGAGTTGATTCCGAATTTGAATTTGGTTGGGCTTGTGGAAGTTTCGAATTTGACTTGGATTCTTGGGCTTCTCTCCCCTTGCTTGTCTCCCACGAGCTTCTCCTCCATTGTGACGGCCTTTCTTCAAGAACAGCCTCATATCCTTCATCTCCGTACATTATTGAATCTTCCAATCTGAGCACAAGCAAAACACTAGTTTTAGGTAGTATGACATTCTCAACTAATTTAAAAGGAAATTCAGTGAACAGATTCACCTGTTGGATAAGCTTATCTTGTTTTTCAACTCTCTTAGTAAGCTCATGTTGTTCTGAGGTATTTAATGAATTGAAAACATTATATGAAACAACATAGCTAAGGATGTCCGCATCACCTGAGGCCCAGGTTGCCGAAAAATTACCGAAAACCCCCCTGTCTAATTGCTGCTAAATCTATTTTATATTTGGTCCTTCTCCGAATTCAATTGATTCGCTCCCGATAATTATTTCTAATTCTTTTGGGATATTAATTCTACCCCCCTTAAACGGAATTCGACCCCGAATTCTCAGCACACGTAACGCTAAAGAACAATCTTAGCTTATCATTCTACCAACATTACCACGTACTTGCTGTGATTAACCCTGGATATTGCTCACGCATGCGAGACTTCAAATTCCCAGGTAGTCTCTCTCTCTGTCTTCTGCGACCAAAGCACCTTGACGTAACTGACGTGTTACGCCTTATTACTCGTCCCAACCTTTCAAGAGTCACTCAACGGACATGACTTGAAGGCACAGTCTTACTCGTAGGTCAACGGTTCTAACGAAACTTCACACTCTGGATTTCTCCAGTACTCCCTGGACACCAGGTCATATAAAACAATATGTACTTACGCCAGACTCTAGACGGTCCTAGTAACACACTATCTCTCAAATCTCTACAACTTTCAGAAACAACCAATATACGTTGGGCCAACATTCGCTTCGGTACCAAGCCACACAACCAGCACATGGTACAAAAAAACTATTATTCCTTGTATCAATCGATCTCTTCACTTTAACAATGGGCACATCCTTTAACCAGGGACGCTCAACGGAACTCGTTTTTAACAAACTCCTTTAGAAACAGAACCCAACTGAAAATAAAGGATTCTCATCGCAAACACACAATTACCAACTTATCACAAAAAAAATTAAGCCCAAAACCAAGAGATTCATCATGAAACTCTTCCACTTTCCAAGTAGGCAAATTGCCAAAGAACACTACATAAGCCAAAGGCGAAATCTCTCGCTTGTCCAAAACCATTTCTTTTTTTTTCTTAGCCGAAAAGAATCACGCATACCAAGAAGAGCCAACTTAATTTATAATTAGCATCTAATATAGAGACAAAGCTCAAATAAAACCAAGAGAATATTTCATTATCCAAGAATACAGCCTTTTCCTCAAACTTGCTTTTGAGAATTCAACTTTGACTTAAACCATGAGATCCCAAATCATCGCATAGCACACTAATTCTTTTCTTTTAATTTGGCAACCTCAAAGCTATGCTCAAACTGAACACAAAATCCACATCTAGGAAGAGGGACTCTTCCAATCCACAATAACATACTCTGATCAGCTTCTCTACCAAGGGAATTACCTTGACATATAATTCCCCACACACCTCCATATAGATTTCAGCCACAATCACATCACCTCAAGCTTTTAAGGTTAATCAACTTGAAATTCACCACACTCACACTCATTTACTTTACCCAAAGTATTCTATCAAAGATCAACACACTATTCAAAATTTGCTTCTGTTCATCCACCTCTACACATAATATTGGGTCTCCAAGGTCCTAGCAGAAAACGTAAAGCGCCAAATTTAACCTCCAAGTCTCCTTCCATGAACTTCTAGTATACTTGACAGGTAACCCTCAGATCTGATGACTAAAATTTCACACAGCTCAACAATACCCTCAGTCATTAATATCAACATTCCTCACTAATCAAGTAACCGTCCAATGCAATTCATTACACCAATCTTAGACCTTCTCGAACCCACACCAATCAAATACATTTACTTGACCACAATATACCCATTCACAATATTTTAACTGATTGATCAAGATTTAGTCCTACTTAATCACTAATCATAAATAATTAAATATATTCTTGACCAAGTTAACTTTAGAGATGATCTATCTCCCATAAGATTAATCACTGGCTCAGTCATACTTGACAAAACTTAACAATCCTCGCTATCCCATTATTTAACTCATTGTTAGATTTCACTACACCGCTACTCTCATTAAACTACACCATCATAATTCTTCCACACAATCTTACCGGTACCCAATTGCGAATCTCTAAAAAAATTTATCAAGAGTCCATACTTTGATAATCCCAACATCCCAACTTGGACAAAGGGTATTGGATCATAGTTCGCCATCGTCCCACTAGTTGTAACACTAATCAACTTTATTTCATCGTCAACCATTCCATTTAAATAGAATTCTCTCCAGGTGTTATAGGTCAAAACCAATTCACTTTCTACTGCTCTTCAAATAGCTTGGTTCCCAATATCTCACCACTATCACATACTTGTCCACCACCAACCAGTCTCCACATTTCACTTTATAAGACTCGGCAACACAAGATGGTTAATTCCTTTCTCAAAAGGAAGAGACAAACTAATACAAATTTTAACACACAAGAAAACATTGTTCCTGGAGTAAGCACAAGACCAAGAGAAATAGTCAAATAGAAATAACCTCTAAAAACAATAGTGAAACCATAGATGAGACTACATGTCCCACAAGAAGGAACTTTTAAACCTCCATGAATCATAATAAAACACTGCTATGGAAACCCAAGAAACTCTTAAGCTGTAACAACAGAAAGGTTGCAGATTACAATTTTTTTAACTCCACCCTAAAATACTTAGGGCACACATTTTCCGTTAACCAAGAAAGCAATTTTTTTTCTTTGATTACAACATTACTTGCCATCCCAAACAAGAAATGCCTTTAAAACCAAATCAAGTTAATCACTTAGGAACCAGACGGAACCTTCCCATACGTCATAATACTCAAATAATCTCATCTACTACATAAATCATGAACTCCCAAAAGAGCACGTATGCAAAACTCCAGACATTTCATTTAACCGGTATTACGAAAAGCAATCAACTTACTTTCTCTCTAGAAGAACCATTACCACTCCAACGTGTCACATTCTCTTATTGACAATCTTACTAATATAAAAAATAATTCACTATCGTCAAATCTTCCTTTATAAAGCCCCCAACGGCTTACCAAAGTATTACATACCACTTTATTATCTCATCCTCAATTGAGAGTATACCAAATTCTTACAATATCATCATTACAACAACCACATAATTTTTGAGGGAACCTACTACACAATTTAAGAGGTTATTCCAAAACCCTCGCATCAAGGGCATATTATTATCTAACAGTTTTCACCGTCATGCAAACACAGGTCATTCTCATTGGCCATCCTCATGAACCACACACAAGTAAATCACTTTTGACTTTCAACCTTTCATCTATTAGGAATGCTCACACTAATATAGTGCACTCCAATTCTAATCTAGAGGTTATCATAAACCATTGATGATTATTCACTCATGGACGAATTGATGGTCATTTCTCTATTTGGATTCCCACGAGCATAAATAAGATCATCAAATAATCAATTAAAGAAAATCCCATATTATTATCTACTAAGACCACAGTCGAACCATCCTTATATTTCTCTTGCTGCACAGTTAGATTAATCCATTGAGTCCAAATAATCTAATAAGTTTAGCAACTAAACAATTCTATTGATCAACCATTTCATCAACGTTCCACACTTCTTAATAAATCTATTGATTCTGACTAAATATAGTCATACTCATAGTCACAGCTCATCGAGAACTACTAGAGGACAACCTCATCTTATGCAACTTTCCTTTCAAGGATCCTAGTTAAAATCGATCATGCACACATTGCAGGCCCATCCTGATACTTCATATCATATCCATTAATTTATTTGATTATACCCTCTCACTTAACCACGATAAAACATCGCTAAAGGGTTTAACATCTTCTTTAGTAAAAGAGAACCATAAATCTTCAACACCCAAAATACCCAAGAGATATATATTGAGTCAAAGCCTCCACGTAATAAAGGACTTGCAAAAGGAAACTTTCATTAACCAAAAACATCAAGCGAATAAATTGTTCATGTTTTCCAATGGAAAGGACAAAACTCGAATACAAAGGTCAAACTTGTCAATCAACTAAATTCATCAGCCGCAAGAATAACTCATCGGTTGGGAAAACAATAATTGCTTTACGAGACGAATTTAGCCAAGGGAAACACACCAACCTTTCTCAAAGCAACCCATCAGCTGCAAAGAAATAATAACCCAACAGAAATTCACCAATCACTATTGGACAAAGGTTGACCAAATGCAAATTCCAGGAAGAGAACAACTCTTCTAAAGATACTCACTATCAACGCCTGTACTATGATATCCGCTGTAGACACTTCACTATTCCTACACCACGAACGGTGGTGTAACCTGGTAAAGCCCAGGGCCACAACCATGACCTCAATCTCTCAACATGGGTTATCCCCACACATAATAATCATATAATCAATTAATGAGCAATAATACTCAATTCATATCAGCAATCAACAATACGATATAGCGAAAACGTAAATGCAATGCTTAGCCCATTCCCATCCAACTGTGCATAGTGTGTCAAAATTAATATTCAAGAACCACGGACCTACAGCCCGCTCTGATACCAACTGTAACACCCTGGCTATTCGGAAGCCAAGATGCTACCTAAAGATTCATCATACAATTCATTTGCGGAACTAATAATCAATTTGCACCAAAATTAAATAATCATGACGAAGTAACAAAGAGTAATTAACCGATCAACCACATAATCTAACCAAGTAATTAAACATGGAAGATCATTTGTAAATTTGAGGTGATACTTATTACAGATTCATCTCTTAACCAAATAACTTAACAAAACATCTTTATAAATAGGTAATTCTTGAGGTGTGTGAAACGTGCTTGGACTACGCCCTCCCGCTAGCAACTATATCATCATGGATCACCTAAAAAAACATAGAAAACAAGGGTGAGTCGAAACTCAGCAAGCACCATATCAATCTCACAGTGTACAAAGGAACCAAAACAATAATCAAGACATTGGAACATATCTTCCACGAATCTGTGAAACTACAATTTATGAATGCACACAATGAATGAAAATGGACCTTCCAATCTGCGATATCTGGGATAACGAGTGATACACCGTCGGTGTTCACTTAAGCTCGTACTTCACAAAGTACGGGGACCCAATCACCGTATGAAGAACATTTCATACGGGTGTCCAAGTTGCCACATTGGAATGGTGGTCAACACTACCCACATTGGAATGGTGGGTTTCATATGCCCATATTGGATTGATGGGGCTTAATCAAATTCCACTCCGTGGATAGAAACGAATCATGCATGAATGGAATGAATCATGTACCACAAGAAACATAAATAATGAAATCTATCCACATCATGAGCACAACGCAAGAACACTCATATAATCAACACATCATCATGCATTCCTTTGAAAACAACACAAATTAACAACCGGTACTTGCCTTCCGTGCTGCGACGTACTAGGAAGCCACGAAGGTGTCCTTCCACCCACCGCCTCACCGCCTACACAAGTATTTACACGGAATAAGAATAACAAAGTATGACATTTCTACACGTATCCTATCATACCCTGTAATCAACCCACACAACCAAGGGCTCAATTTAACAACTTCACCCAAAAGACCAAATTACTACTCTACTGGCAGCTGTACGATACAATTCACCATTAATTATCTGTAACTCCTAAATACCTGAAACCAGTGCTCATCTTTTCCTAACGAACCAGGCTACAAAACTTTAGTTGGCGAGATCCCCTGATTCGGCCAAAACAGAGGATCAAAATGCCCTAGAAGTCACCGAAAGAAAACTGTCCAGATTTCAGAACAGTCGTAAAGAAAAGACTGTAACTTTCAGTCTACTGATCCTATGGAGATTACCTTTATCAATCTGGAATCATGGATAAATTATCTTCATAAACCTATTTGGGTGGCCTCCCTGAATCTGTCTCTAACTTGAACAAAACTGACTATCAACAGACAGTCCCTAAAATTTCTGACAGACAGAGTAGTGTGCGGTTAAAAATTCATAACTTCTAAACCACAGGGTGGAATCTCGTGATCTCAGTGCCAAACGAAAGCTAACGAAACCAGGAACAAAACTCTAGCAGACGAAAATCCGAGATTCTGCTCCTAAGATGCCGAAACAGGGCGCGCAAGACGACTAAACAGATTGGATATATTCTGAAACTGCGGACAAAGAAAAGCGGTTTAACTCTAATCGATCAATCTACCTCCAAACAACAACAAACAGCGGGTGAGACTCCTCGTTACCCTTGTAGACCTGTAGGATGATGTTGATCCGTTCCCCGAAGATCTCCCTCCCTTCTCCTCTCTTCTTATTCTTTTCTTCTTCCTTCCTTCCTCTCCACCCTTTCTCCTCTTGGTATAGCAAAGAGGGGATTGCTACTGATCTTGGTGCTACTGATGCAGCGGCGATCTTGTAGCAGCTAGTGTTTCCCACCCTCCTTTTATTGGTGGCGGCCCTCATGGGCCTCTGGGCTAAGGCACGAGGCCCAGTTGCGAAAAATTGCGAAAACCCCCTGTCTAATTGCTGCTAAATCTATTTTATATTTGGTCCTTCTCCGAATTCAATTGATTCGCTCCCGATAATTATTTCTAATTCTTTTGGGATATTACATAAAGAATGTTACTTTCACTGAAAATCTTGTTTTTCAAATTATTTGCACACTAAATGATCCGGGTCGATTGCTTTCAGTGCATATAATGCACACAGCTTTAGTTTCTGGTTGGGCCGGCTCGATGGCTTTATATGAATTAGCGGTTTGTATTGTTCTTAGAATGTCATTCTATGTCTACCATAAAAATTTCATGTTCACCATCTTTCTGGAAAATTTTGCGAAAAGATTGAATTTGGTGAATAGTAACCAGTTGTAATTTTTTCAGGTTTCCTTTTTCGGCAGATATTGTTCAGTGCATAACTTTCACATGCAAACTTCAAATCAAATGATTTTTATTTCTAAATTCATTTAAAATCATTCTCTACCTTCTATGTAAAATTCATAATTTTTGGATAATTGTGAATTTTTGAACATATTTGGCGTTTTGCGTTCTTATTCGTTCTTCGCGTTTATTTGATAGGTTTCGATGAATTGATTGACTTCAAGAGTGACCCTCTGTAGCAAGTGGAATATATCTAGCAAGGCAAAAAGCCCCCCTTTGATCATATTGCTCCTATTATGTTTGATACAATTATCTTGTTTACAAATATATGTATGCATGTTCTATATTGAAGTTTAATTTCTCGCTAGAGGTAGTTAATCCAAATAGATGCATGAGCTGTAGGTAAGCATTTATCATTACCACTGAGCCTAAGTTATATTCTTTCTAGTGATTTAGAGCCCGATGGATGGGCTCTGATCATTTATATATAGTATACGAGTTGCTGTCGCCTAGCAATGCTTATAATGGTAATATGGAGATCATCGCTTCAGCGATGGTCATTATATAATCACTTAAATTACTTGGGTCAGGGTACTCATGTATGTATTGTATTTGAAAAGACTAAAACAGAAAATAAAAAGATTTGGACTTGGGCTCATGTGTAACATCCCAATTTGGGTTTGTATTTCAAATGTATAAAAATGTGAACTTTTTAATATTTTGGATGCATCATGTTTTCATTTGAATTCTCTGGATTTTTATTCATTGGTTTTGGTGAATTTTGATAAACTAATGCTTCAAATCACTTAACACATGGTCCTTTAAAACTTTTTAAACAAAATCTTGTGATTAGTCTATGGGAATAATTTTTCTAGGTTTTGGAACATCTATTTGACTCACCTGAAAAATTTCATAATTTTTATAATTATTTTGCTATTTTAAATGGACAGTCAAACCAGTTAGTCCTTGGTCAAACACTTAAACTAGAAACTTAAAACATTTTCTACAAAAATATTTATTTCTCTAAAAACTCTGCAAAAAAATATAAAAGACTTTAAACTTCGTTAGAAGCCTCCCATAAAAGTTTCAAATTTTTTGGGGCTTTAAAACTCTATCTAAAAATTCACAACCCTCTCAGCCTTTTGAAATCAACTCGGTCAAACCAATCGAATTGACTCCACTCGATTTCGACCAACCACTCAATTTTGACTAGAACCACTTGGTTTTGACCAACCACTTGGTTTCGACATGACCCCTCCGACCAGGTCCGACCAGACCCTCCGACTAGGTCCGACCAGACCCCCCGACTAGGTCCGACCTAACCACCTAACCAGACCAATCCGATCCGCTTACCTTGAGCCGCTCACCGGTGGGCCCCCATTGTAGTTCTTCGTCTCCACACGACCATCGTGCCCTCACCAGCGCGCTTCGCCCATGCGTTAGCACCAACTGTCGTGCCCACCGTTTATGATGTGCACCCATGGTTTCCCTACATCCTCCGCACTCACCCATGCCCACGTCTCCTCACCATCCCCTCCCTGTCACTCAACTCATCCATGGCAGTGAGACATGAACCAAGCTCAGCGCCGAGCGCGCCTCCTCGCTATTCTCCACCATGGACCCTATTTAAACCTTCGAAGCTTCTCTATCTTCCTATTTTGCAACCCTGACACACTCCCTAGCTCTCTCCCATCCTCTCACTCCCTCAACCGAGCCGGAGAGCATTTGGAGCTTGATCTCTAGCTCACGGCCGTGGAGCTCTCCCCTTTCTCTTCTAGTCATATCATGTTCTAGCACTCGAGTATCAAATCCACTAACTTAATTTCACCATTCATCCACAGGAAACGTCAAAATTAGGCTTCTTCTCCATCTCCAGCCATAAGTGCCATTGCCTCCTCCTCAACCTCTACAGTGAGACTCTTGTCAATTCTTCGCGATATCCCTGTCTACTCACATTGCTTAAGCTTCTACTACCTCCCATTTTGTACCTCCTTTCTCAGGCCATCGTCTCCACAGTGAAGCTTCACACGCCGCCACTGGTCTCCACCACCGGCTCACCTCCACCTCCTCTGGTCACTCTCGTGCTTCTGGTAAGGTACCTAAACCCTTCCCTTGCTCTTGCGCGTGTTGGTTTGCCTCAAGCGCCATCGCTCTACAAGATAGCACATCACCGTAGCTCCACCGCCGCTACACTCTGTTGCGCCACCGCTATATGTCAGCTCCGACCACATTCTGGCCACCCCTAGGATCGCCGGGCCGCCAACATCTCGTTTTAGGCCTTGGACGGCACCGCCATGGCCTCCTTCGCAGGCGTCATGCCAGCAAAGCCATGGCCAGGAGCTCCTCTGCGTTGTTGGATTTGGACAGTCACTGTTCATGTGTCATTAACTCCTTAATCTCTATCCTTAAGGGTAAGAAATGATTACCGTGTTAATGATTGCTTTATTATCTCTATGACGCATGGGCCCGAGGCCATTTAGCACACAGTAAACCCCATCGGGTCTGTGGACCCATGAAGCGGGCAGTGCACCAAGGGTCCATGCGCTATTATGTGGACCGTGTCTATGACACGTAGGTCCCGCTTGTAAGACTAGGTTTTCTTTAGGATTTTATTTAAAAATGAAAAGAAAATGTGTACGGCCCACTAGTCTGTGTCTACGGCTAGGTAAGCCTCAGTAAGAAACGTGTTAAATGCTTTTATATTTATTGAAATGAATTAATTATGTACTGAAAATTGCTTAAACTTCAAAATTGCATAAGTAATTCATTTTAACTCCAAATTTGATGATTCAAATTTTGTTGGTTTCCTTTCTAAATGTAACTTTATCTAAAATTAGTTTGAACCATTCTTCTATTCCAGAAAATATTTTTAGTAAAATTACTTTCGGTTTAGCATTATTTTTGGACTAAAAAGGATTTTAAACTTGAAAAATGCATAAGTATTTCTCTGTAACACCAAATGGAGTTAAATCAATTTTGTGGGATTTATATATTAGTTTACTCTAGTATGGAATAGGTTTTGAGTGTGCCACTATCTCATAAAATTTTGGTTTTTAAATCTGTGGATATCATGGGGATATGCTCTAGATCTTGGGATGATGTGACAATTGGCAATGGCGTTAAAAGTTTGATGTTTTGTATATTTTTGGCAAAGAAACAGTGATGTTAGGCCATAACTGGTCTGACCGGCCAGGGCGGCGATTATACCGGTCCATGGACGGTCGGACCGGCCATAGCGGCGGTCGGACCGGTCAATTTCAGAAAGTGGTGTTTTGAGCTGGGCCAAAAATAGAGTGTGTAGGCAAGAGAGGGGGTTCTATTGCACTTGGTCTCATAATTTTTGGAATCTCTAGTCAAAAGTTCTATTCATTTTAAATTTCCAGTAGGTTTCAGAATTTCAGTGGCTGAAATCGGCTAAGTCCCAATCGGCGATCGACCGACCTATAGGTGGCGGTCGGGCGGCTAGGGTGGCGATCGACCAAACCATGGGGCGGTCTGACCGGTTTTCACTTATGTCGTCGTTCTTCATGGCGGCGATGTTCGGTTGATTTGGTCAAAGTTATGAGTTTCAGTGCATATGTATTGCATGATGCATGTTTTGACTAACATGGGTCAAGTTGTGAAGAACTTGTTCCCGGATTCGGTTTGCTTGTCTATTTGTTTTGCAGGTTGCTTGGTGGTCAACGACGGTCAACGGCGAGGATTATCGGGACTAGGTTTGGAGAGCTGAGGTCCAGAACGATCGACATTTAGCTTGTGTTGATTTTTGTCGTATTGCTTAGGGGGTTAAATTGGATTCAATACTAGTCTTCCGCTGTACTGTTATATTGATCTTCATAGCTTCCATAGCTACTGGGGTAAAATCTTATTGAATCAATTATTTGTGAAAAAGTGAGCATGCTCCTATTCACCCCCCCCCCCCTCTAGTCGTCTTTTCAGTCCAACAAAATCTTTTGCACACTAATGACAATAATTTGAAAATGCATAGAAAATTCATCTTAACTACAGATGAAGTGTATCAATTTTTTATGCTTAAAATGTCATAATAAATCTAACATTAAATTTTCATGTTCACCAACTCTCTGGAAATTTTTTACATGAATAGTAACCAAAAGTTGCATTTATTGATTTTCTTTTCCGTCAGTTTTGTTTAGGCTATAATTTTGTATGCAAAATACAAATCAAGTGACTTTTGTTTCTAGTTTCATATAAAATTATTCTCTACTTTTCTGTGTAAATTTCATAATTTTAGGATGATTTTGAATTTTTGAGTTTATTTGGCATTATCTGTTCTTATTAGTTTTTTCGATTCTTTCGCTAGGTTTCGATAATTCTATTATATACGAAAGTGACCCTCTACACCAAGTTAAATATCTCCATCAAGACAAGCATCCCCCTTTGAACATATTTCTCCTATTACTTTTGATAAAATTATCTTGATTGCAAATGTATGTATGCATGTGCTATTTTGATATTAATTTTTATTAGTAGTAGTTAATCCGAAAAGATGCATGAGCTGTAGGTAAATGTTTACCATTACTACTAACCCTATGTTAGATTATTGATAAATGTTAATTTTTGCAGTGATGGAAATCTTACGTACCCGACCCTATTGAAGAGGCACCTAATGACAAGGAGAAGGCTCCTACTAGTGCAACTGATGGTCGTCCTAGAGCTCCCTGTTGCCCTAGCACAGTCTGTATCGGTGAGGTAAGTGATGGTCTATTCACATCCAGATTATTGATTTCGCCTTTCATGGTGCTAATATCATGCAATCGTCCTGCCTGTCGCGTAGAACATGGATGACATCGACAATCACCGCCACCGTGGGCAGCCCCAACACAAGGGGATGGGGCCTATGCGCCGCCAAGACTAAGTTTAATCCTCCTTTTTTCAATTCCAAAAAAAGCCGCACGTGCATCTTAGGTGTTTTCCGGTATGTTGATTTGTGCATGAGGTCATTTCTAATGCATGTAACCAAATCATGCAGACATGTAATTCACAAATTACATTGTTTATTCTGAAATTTTGTCAATTTTATTTTTCAAATTCTAGTCTACAACTCCACATGAAATGACGACAGACCACGAGTGAACTTGACATAAAATGTAGAAACTTCACATGAAATGTCGAAACTCACATGACTCCCCCCCCGGTTTAGGGTTTTATGATTTCATGTGAATCCAGAACCGATGTACTCCAACAATACGCACATAACATACAAAATATGCATACAAATCTAGCACAATATAAGCGCATAACATCTATACAATGTAATTATACATGGGCTACAATATGGCTCACTCGCCTTGTAATATTCTGACAATAATAATAACAATAATAACGTCTTAAGGGCCTGTGCGTAATTAAATAAATTAGGTACGTAAAAATAGAATATTTTGGAATTGTACGGAGGGACTAAACTGTGCGAGATATAAAAGGATCATGAGGAGACCGAATTCTTCAAACCCTAGCAGTCTTTTCTTTTTTTTCTACCCTAGCCGCCACTTTGGTTTTTCAGTTTCCGTGCGCCGCCGCACGTGTCCTATTCGCATCACCTGTAGCCGCGCTCACCAGCACGTCGTCTGCAGCCGCGCTCGCCCGCATTCGCGTGTCGCCTGTGTGCACGCGTGAAAGCCGGCTGCGCTTGTCCCCATCTGCTTGATCGCGAGCGTGGACGCCCGAGGTAGCAGTGGACGGGTTAGTTGATCTATTGATTTGTTAGTTGATCTGTTGGATTTTGTTTTATTGCTACGTGATTAGCTTTGGCAAGTGCATGGATCGGTTGTCCTGCGCCTTACTTTTACGTCTTGAATACTTTGCATGGAAAAAAATGAAGGTTGAGTAGTAGAGGAGAGAGAAGGTACCAGGGCAAGAAAGAATAGGAAAAGAAATAAAGGAAAGAGAAGAGAAAAAATTAGAAGAAAAGAAGCCAAGATCCGGATTCGAGTGGGTAACGATCTGTAATTTCGTTTCGTCTCTGTTTCGCTGTTTTATTTAGAGATTAGAATTTAGATTAATTAGAGAGGTTTTAGAATTTCTAACCGAGGGGACGACTAATAGATCTGTTTAGCACTGTTTAGCCTGTTGTTCTGTTGAACGATTTATTCGGGTACCTTAATGGAGAATTTTGAAAATATCATCTACTAGTTAATTGTAGATAATTTCGATATCTTTCTATAGAATATTTAATCATGTCAATCGGACAAGTATAACTCGAGTTATGAATTTTGGAAGACTGTTGTCTTTGTAGCCGTCTTTTTTCGGCGCTGTTTTGGTAGATCAGATATTAAAAATAGTAAATCCACTAATTAGAGTTTTTGATCTACATGAAAGATGTAGATAATTGTCCAATGGTTCTGTAGAATCTAAAAACTTGAATTTTGGTTGGATAAAACAAAAGTTATGAATTTAGTAAGACCCGCTGTTCCGAAGCGGACAGATCTGTTTTCTGGGCTAAAAACGGAGGGTTAGATGATTTAATTAGAAGACTTTGTTATCTAAGAAAATGAGGGTAATTTTGTGTAGAATCCAGAACTGGGTGGTTTGTTGTGATCGGACTTTTGAGTCAAAAGTTACGTTCGTTTTAGTACCAAGACAGCAATGGGTAACTTTTCGGTACCGGAGAAGCGTGGTAGATTTGGGGACGTGTAGGAGCGATATCGATTGATTGTTGTTCTTATGATACTGTAGCTTGTATTGAAATTTTAATATTTAATGTAGGAGAGGCGTCGTACTTGTTGCCATCTTCTAGCCAAATCGTGCGTCGCAACTAGTAACGGCAAGTGCATGGTAGACAAATGATCAATGATTGATCACTTGCTTTTCTTTATCTTCTATTACCATTATTGTTGTGCTTTTATTTTATTTAATTGCAAGCAATGGAATGGTATGGACTTATATTGTTGATGGATGTGATGAAAAAATTGGATATGATAAGTAATATGAAATTATGCATGATTGCATTCATAAGCATCTTTGCATATGAGCAGGTGATCATGAATGATCACAACTCCACGGGAGTGGAGGAGGTCCCCGATCCTTGAGGAGGAACAGGCTTGAGAGTGAATGTTGTCGCGAGCATTCACTCATGCTATACTGATATCTGTGAAAGAAGTGCATGTGGACATATAGATTAGAGTTGCATTGATATATGAGATGAATGGGTGTGAAACAAAGAGAAGTTAATAGCATGAGAATATTAATAGAAGTGCATGTGATGATAATGAAGTTATTGATTACTGTTGATTTATTATTGTTCGTTGTATATTGATGTGTTTGCTGAGTCGTGGACTCACCCTTGCTCTTTTGTTGTCTTTAGGTGACCTTCGAGGACGCCGTGGCTGAGAGCGAGTAGAGCACATGGATTAGATCCATACTTCAATCACATGATCTTTTGCCATAAGAACCTTTTCGTTTAATGTTGGATTACTCCTGGACATGTTAGGGGTTGAATAAAATTTAGGTCACATTTTGGACTAGATTATTTATTTCAATGATTTTGGATTTAGTAGTTGGTGCTATCCTGGATTGTTTACTTGATTATATTTCCGCTTGCTTATTTATTATCGTTTGATCCATAATTATGCATATTCTTTTGTGATCCATGGATATGTTTATTGTTGTTTTCTTGCTGTAATTTTATAGTGTGTCGATAATTATTAGTTTAGAGAGTAGTGTGGTGGCATTCCGTGCTCGGTGTTGGGTGGGTGTTCAATGGTATCGAGCGGGTTTAGGTCCGTGGTGAATAGATTTACAACATAGGCAAACTAAAATTGTTAAAATTTGTTTTAGTTTTAGTAAATCAACTAAAAATTGCTAATGGTTAACTAACCTAAAATTTGACACACTAGTGCACCGTAGGTTAAAGAGAGGTACGATCATAGTTTTACGCTTCCGTTATGTTGTTTATTGATGGATGATTTTATTTTGACCTTTGAACTCATTGTGTATTGTTGATTGTGGTTGATAGCTATGCCGAGGGGTAGAGGACGTGGTCGTGGTGGCCGCGGTCGTGGAGGTCGGGGCCGCGGGCGAGGGTCCGTGGAGCCACCTCCATGTGAGATGAGTCGATGGTGAGGGGTTCTTTGTTGACCCGCCTCGGTTGGGGTCCAGATGAGACCCCGCTTTCTTGAGAGAGTTGGTGGGAGAGATCCGTGCTCTTCGTCAGCAGCGCCGACACTACTGTTCTTCGCGGCCTCTGTTGTTGCTCCTGTCGCTCCTCCACCTGCACTTGAGGCGCGGATGACGCTCCGAGAGTGGATGGGATTGAGGTTGGATCCGTTTGACGGGTCGGGTACACCGTCCGAGCAATGGATGGTTGCGCTACATGGAGAGGCAGTTTGGAGCTTTGGAGATGTCTTCACATCAGAGGGTCCGTTTTGTAGCCTTTCAGCTGAAAGGGCAAGCGGATATTTGGTGGGAGGGCGTGTTGTCTTCAAGGACCGCCACTCAAGGGCCAGTCACTTGGGAGGACTTTGTTGATCGAGCCTCAAGGGAAAGTTCTACCCCTACTCTTTTGTTGAAAAGATGGAGGTTGCCTTGACGACCTTTGCTCAAGGGAAGAGGTCTATTGCTGAGTATGAGGCTGAGTTCAACAACTTGGTTCGCTTTGTCCCTTCAGTAGCGAACGATGATCTTCAGAAAGCCAAGAGGTTCCGTCGGGGTCTCAATTCTGAGTACCGGCATGTGTTGGGAGCTACTCCACTCCGTGACTACAGCTCTGTTGTGGAGCAAGCTAGGGGCATGGAGTTGGAGATGCAGCTCACAAAGGGGCAGCAAGCCTCTGGTGGACTGGTTGCCTCTGGTGGTGACCAGAAGAGGAACTCTAGTGAGGGAAGTGGGTCTGTTCAGCGACCTGCTTTCAAGAAATTCAAGGGAGGACCGCAGTCCTTCAAGTCTAAGCAGTCGAGGCCGTTCTCTTCTTCGGCGCCTCGTCCTTTTGCAGGTACTCCGGCTCTTCGTCCTGTCCCAGGGCAGGGCATGCTTTGCTTTAAGTGCGGTGATGGACATCGCGCTGCTGAGTGCTCTTGGACGGGAGATTGCCGTCAGTGTGGCCGACCGGGTCACAAGGAGCGGTGTGTCGCGTAACCCGCTTAGCGTGATCAAGTGGGAGCTGTGCCATCTTCTTCTTGATGGGTCTGCCGAGGATCTTTCCGGATGATGGTCGCCCCTCCGGTACGCCACTTCCTTTTCACTTGGGCGCCCAAGTAGGGTACTCATCGCGGCGCCACCTCGCACCGCCGTGGTGCACGACCGGCCTTACCTGCACCGCCACAGCAGATTGTCGGGGCTCTCGCCGCCCCGCCATCGTCTTCTTTCGCCATGGCGCCACCTGGAGTGTACGCCATGCCTACTGCAGAGTCTGCGGTCGTCTGGACGTGGTGATAGGTACTTTGCTTGTGGATTCGTTTGATGCTTTAGTCCTTTTTGATTCAGGGGCTACCTTTTCGTTTGTCTCGACGGCGTTTGCTAGGAGAGCGAACTTGAGTATGCAGTGGATTTCTCAGTCAGTGTTAGTTAGTTCTCCTGGGGGTATTATTGCGAGCTCTACTGTTTGTCCTGGGTGCTCTATTGTCATTGATGGAGAGAAGTTCACGGCGAATCTGATAGTTATTCAAATGGAGCCGTTCGACGTTATCTTGGGTATGGATTGGTTGCACTCTTATCGAGCCGTGATATCTTGTTTCTGTAGAACAGTCTCTGTGCAGACCCCGTCTGGGGAGACTTTGACCTTTCAGGGGAGTGCGCCTCCGCGCTCTCTTTCGATATTGGTGGATCGCTGTTCCGGTCGTCGTGCGAAAATCGGGCTTCTTTTAGCTCTTGCTGAGAAACCGAGCGTGGCTTCGCAGATTGAGGAGATTCTAGTGGTTAGTGATTACCCAGATGTGTTCCCAGCTGAGCTTCCGGGTTTGCCACCTACGCGAGACGTGGAGTTTCGCATTGATCTTGTTCCGGGTACTCGTCCCATCTCTATGTCTCCATATAGACTAGCACGTCCGTTTCAGGACGAGTTGAAGAAGCAATTGGATGATTTGTTGGCTAAAGGTTTGATCAGGCGTAGCGTATCGCCGTGGGGAGCTCCTGTCCTGTTCACAGAGAAGAAGGATGGGAGTTGGCGCATGTGTGTTGATTACCGTGCGCTTAATGCAGTCACAATCAAGAACAAATATCAATTGCCCCGCATTGAGGACTTGTTTGATCGATTGAATGGAGCTCAAGTGTTCTCCAAGATTGATCTCCAGTCAGGGTATAATCAAATCCGTGTGCGTGAGCAGGATGTAGAGAAGACAGCTTTCTCTACCAGGTATGGGCATTATGAATTTAAAGTTATGTCCTTTGGATTGACTAATGCACCTGCCATTTTTATGGAGACCAAGAACAACATGTTGCACGAGTATCTAGATGACTTCGTGGTGGTGTTCATTGATGATATTCTTATCTATTCCAAGACTAATGAGGATCATGAGCGTCATTTGAGGCTGGTTTTAGATACTTTGAGAGAGCACAAGTTCTATGCTAAGTTGAAGAAGTGTGAGTTCTGGATTTCAGAAGTGAGTTTTCTGGGTCATGTGATTAACCCTCAGGGCATTCTTTGTTGATCTGGTAAGGTCTCCACAAAGGGTGGATTGGAAGAGGCCGACTAATGTGAAGGAGGTGAGGAGTTTCTTGGTCTTGGCTGGATATTATCGGCGTTTTGTGCAGGATTTCTCTATCATCGCCAAACCGATGTCTCAGCTTACTCAGAAAGGTGTGAGATTCCAAAGGTGATGAGTGTGGCGCGGTTTACGCACTTTGAAAGAGAGGTTGGTGACCTCTCCTATTCTCACTCTTCCCGAGCCAGAAAGCGGTTCACGCCTTTTCGAGATCGTCTCGGGTGGGTCTTGGCTGTGTTCTCATGCAAGGCGGTAAGGTGATTGCTTATGCGTCGAGACAGTTAAAGAAGCACGAGCAGAATTATCCCACTCATGATTTGGAGTTGGCTGCGGTGTCTTTGGCTCCCAAGATTTGGGGCATTATCTATACCGGCGAGCCTTGTGATATTTTTACAGATCACAAGAGTCTCAAATATATCTTCACTCAGAAGGATCTTAATTTGAGGCAAAGGAGGTGGCTGGAGTTGATCAAGGACTATGATCTTACTATTCAGTATCATCCAGGCAAGGCCAATGTAGTTGCTGATGCTCTTAGTCGCAAGGCGACTCCCGCTACTCTAGATTGCCTTATTGCTGATTTTAATCGCATGGGAGTATCTTATTGTTATGCGGGCACGTCATATGTTGAGACACAGTTGATTCTTGAGTCACTATTCCGCATCGTGTCGGAAGCACAACAGAGTGACCGGTTATTACAGGAGGTTAGGAAGCGTCTGGATGAGGGCAAAGAGAGTGATTTTAGCATGGACGATTCTGGTGCTTTGAGATTTAAAGGCCGCCTTTGCGTGCCACAAAAGGCGTTGGTCAAAGATGATATCTTGAGGGAGGCACATCGCACTCCATACCTCGCTTCATCTGGTGAGACTAAGATGTATCGAGATCTCAAATGAAATTTTTGGTGGAAAAGAATGAAGGTGGATATTGCTATCTGAAACAGAATTTTTGGTGGAAAAGAATGAAGGTGGATATTGCTAATTATGTGGCTTCTTGTGGTGTTTGTTAGCAAGTGAAAGCGGAGCACAAGCGTCCTGCAGGGTTGTTGCAGCCTTTGGAGGTTCCCCAGTGGCCTGGGGATGATATCTCTATGGACTTTGTGGTGGCGTTACCTCGTGCGCCGCGAGGAAGGATGCGATTTGGGTTGTGGTGGATCGATTCAAAGAAGTCTGCGCACTTCATTCCTATTCGCACGACAAATTCAGCGAGTGATCTAGCTCCTATTTATGTGCGTGAAATAGTGAGACTGCATGGTGTGCCAAAGACCATCATTTCTGACAGGGACGCAAAGTTTGTCTCCAAGTTCTGGGAGAGTCTGCAGAGTGCATTGGGCACACAGCTCCGCCTTAGTACAAATGTTTCACCCACAGCATGATGGGCGATCGAGCGTACTATTCAGACTTTGGAGGACATGTTGTGGTCTTGCGTTCTGTCTTGGAAGGGTAGTTGGGAGGACCAGTTGCCACTTGCAGAGTTTGCTTATAATAATAGTTACCATTCCAGTATTAGAACCGCGCCATTCGAGGTTCCCTGTGGGCGGAAGTGCAGATCGCCACTTTGTTGGGATGCAGTTGGAGAGAAGGCAATTTTGGGTCCGGACTGGATTCAGAAGACCGTTGAGCGTGTGGCCATGGTGAGACAGAATCTGTTGGCTGCTCAGAGTAGACAGAAAAGCTATGCTGATGTGAGGAGGCGTGACTTGGAGTTTGCGGTGGGTGACCAGGTGCTCTTGAAAGTGTCTTCCACTAAAGGTATTGTTCGGTTCGGTACCAAAGGAAGCTTAGCCCGAGGTACGTTGGACCGTTCTCGATTATTGCAAGAATTGGGAAGTTAGCCTACCGTTTGGACCTTCCTGAGTCCATGCGTGGGGTTCACAATGTGTTTCACGTCTCGATGCTGAGGAAGTTTTTGAGAGACCCAGAGCATAAGATTTCATTAGAGCCGCTGACTATTGAGCAAGACCTCACAATTAAGTCGCATCCGGCGCGCATTCTGGAGAGGTCGGAGCGAGGGCTGAGGCACAAGACGTTGGTATACGTCAAGGTGTTTTGGACTCATCAGTCCGAGAGAGAAGCGACTTGGGAGTTGGAGTCTCGCATGCGCGAGCAATACCCGGAGTTGTTCACGTCGGGTACGTGTTATTTTGTTGTTTAATTTCAGTAGTGTAGTTTTTCTTTGAGTAGAACAGTGAGTAGAATTCGGGGTCGAATTCTGTTAAGGGGGGTAGAATGTAATATTCTGATAATAATAATAACAATAATAACGTCTTAAGGGCCTGTGTGTAATTAAATAAATTAGGTACGTAAAAATAGAATATTTTGGAATAGTACGGAGGGACTAAACTGTGCGAGATATAAAAGGATCATGAGGAGACCGAATTCTTCAAACCCTAGCAGTCTTTTCTTTTTTTTCCACCCTAGCCGCCACTTTGGTTTTTCAGTTTCCGTGCGCCGCCGCCCGTGTCCTATTCGCATCACCTGTAGCCGCGCTCACTAGCACGTCGTCTGCAGCCGCGCTCGCCCGCATTCGCGTGTCGCTTGTGTGCACGCGTGAAAGCCGGCTGCGCTTGTCCCCATCTGCTTGATCGCGAGCGTGGATGCCCGAGGTAGCAGTGGACGGGTTAGTTGATCTGTTGATTTGTTAGTTGATCTGTTGGATTTTGTTTTATTGCTACGTGATTAGCTTTGGCAAGTGCATGGATCGGTTGTCCTGCTGCCTTACTTTTACGTGCTGAATACTTTGCATGGAAAAAAAACAGAAGGTTGAGTAGTAGAGGAGAGAGAAGGTACCAGGGCAAGAAAGAATAGGAAAAGAAATAAAGGAAAGAGAAGAGAAAAAATTAGAAGAAAAGAAGCCAAGATCCGGATTCGAGTGGGTAACGATCTGTAATTTCGTTTCGTCTCTGTTTCGCTGTTTTATTTAGAGATTAGAATTTAGATTAATTAGAGAGGTTTTAGAATTTCTAACCGAGGGGACGACTAATAGATCTGTTTAGCACTGTTTAGCCTGTTGTTCTGTTGAACGATTTATTCGGGTACCTTAATGACGAATTTTGAAAATATCATCTACTAGTTAATTGTAGATAATTTCGATATCTTTCTATAGCATATTTAATCATGTCAATCGGACAAGTATAACTCGAGTTATGAATTTTGGAAGACTGCTGTCTTTGTAGCCGTCTTTTTTCGGCGCTGTTTTGGTAGATCAGATATTAAAAATAGTAAATCCACTATTTAGAGTTTTTGATCTACATGAAAGATGTAGATAATTGTCCAATGGTTCTGTAGAATCTAAAACCTCGAATTTTGGTTCGATAAAACAAAAGTTATGAATTTAGTAAGACCCGCTGTTCCGAAGCAGACAGATCGGTTTTCTGGGCTAAAAACGGAGGGTTAGATGATTTAATTAGAAGACTTTGTAATCTAAGAAAATTAGGGTAATTTTGTGTAGAATCCAGAACTGGGTGGTTTGTTGTGATCGGACTTTTGAGTCAAAAGTTACGTTCGTTTTAGTACCAAGACAGCAATGGGTAACTTTTCGGTACCGGAGAAGCGTGGTAGATTTGGGGACGTGTAGGAGCGATGTCGATTGATTGTTGTTCTTATGATGCTGTAGCTTGTATTGAAATTTTAATATTTAATGTAGGAGAGGCGTCGTACTTGTTGCCATCTTCTAGCCAAATCGTGCGTCGCAACTAGCAAAGGCAAGTGCATGGTAGACATCGATCAATGATTGATCACTGTTTTCTTTATCTTCTATTACCATTATTGTTGTGCTTTTATTTTATTTAATTGCAAGCAATGGAATGGTATGGACTTATATTGTTGATGGATGTGATGAAAAAATTGGATATGATAAGTAATATGAAATTATGCATGATTGCATTCATAAGCATCTTTGCATATGAGCAGGTGATCATGAATGATCACAACTCCACGGGAGTGGATGAGGTCCCCGATCCTTGAGGAGGAACGGGCTTGAGAGTGAATATTGTCGCGAGCATTCACTCATGCTATACCGGTATACGCGAAAGAAGTGCATGTGGACATATAGATTAGAGTTGCATTGATATATGAGATGAATGGGTGTGAAACAAAGAGAAGTTAATAGCATGAGAATATTAATAGAAGTGCATGTGATGATAATGAAGTTATTGATTACTGTTGATTTATTATTGTTCGTTGTATATTGATGTGTTTGCTGAGTCGTGGACTCACCCTTGCTCTTTTGTTGTCTTTAGGTGACCTTCGAGGACGCCGTGGCTGAGAGCGAGTAGAGCACATGGATTAGATCCATACTTCAATCACATGATCTTTTGCCATAAGAACCTTTTCGTTTAATGTTGGATTACTCCTGGACATGTTAGGGGTTGAATAAAATTTAGGTCACATTTTGGACTAGATTATTTATTTCAATGATTTTGGATTTAGTAGTTGGTGCTATCCTGGATTGTTTACTTGATTATATTTCCGCTTGCTTATTTATTATCGTTTGATCCATAATTATGCATATTCTTTTGTGATCCATGGATATGTTTATTGTTGTTTTCTTGCTGTAATTTTATAGTGTGTCGATAATTATTAGTTTAGAGAGTAGTGTGGTGGCATTCCAGGCTCAGTGTTGGGCTGGGGTGTTACACGCCTGAACCACTCTCTGCTCACTGCGTCTGCGTGCGCATCCTGGCCTTGCGTTGAGCATGTCCTGTGGAATATGTGAACTGATCTGGAGAGAGTGTGTCAGTTTAGAGGGTGTACGGAGACCGTTGAGTGAGCGGAGGTGCTTCAGCAAGCTGACTAAGACCTAGCTGAGTATGACCCGTTGAGTGGGCGGTGGTGACACGTGCGGGTATACGCCCCTGAGGTTGTGGAGATGGCATCCACGCGCAGGGGGCACAGATTTGGACACGTAGCGGGCACCGACATGTCTGTTGTTCCATTTTTGGCATTACAGCGCGTGGATAACCAATTTTGTTAATAACGGGTGTCAACAGTGCGATTTAGGACAAAAACTCTGGCCCTTTAGCCATGACTATTGGAATGATATTGGCTTCCATTGGCAACTGAATATTGATATCTATAAAATGCTAATTCTGGCAAGAACAAACTGGCCTCATCCATTATTTATGGAGATCTTCATTGTGGTGGCCTGGCAAAAATGGAGGCAACACAATGGCAAAAAAATTTGAGAACAAAACTCCAAGTAAAGCAGATTGGAAGATATTTTTTAAGCAAGACATCACTCTACATATGTACAGGGTGAAAGAGGAACTCTGAATTTTTTTAATTGATTTTCTAAGTATTTTGTGATCCATATCTGATATACATTCTCCTTTTTCTTTTTACCTCTTGTACATACACTCTTTATTTTATTATTAATATAGCGCAGTCGGAGACTATCCTGTTGTTTCATGTAAACAAACAACTTAAGAAAGATTGATTATATTTTATACTCAACAAGACTTATAGTATATCACAACATAATATAAAGGCAAGGCTATCAAAGGATGTGGCTCTACACTACAAGTTTTTTCCAGCATTAAGCAAGTTTAATTTGCAATATACATACGTAATAATTTGCAATGGAAATTTCAAAGAGAAGTTGACATGTAATGAAATAACAAGTATATAACTTAACAATAGTAAATTCACAACCCTCCTTGGTTGTGATCATCATTTCATTCCCAGTCGTAGATATGGCACTTCATGTTATCAACAACTAAAACCATTCCAACATTTCCTGACAAGACCTTTTTTTTCCAAAGTTGAGACTATACCTGATGTGACCGCACTTAGCACTCTCATGGCTGCAAGCATGACTATTCAAATATATTTATACTCTACAGAGGTGTACAACTTTACCCACACGATACAAGCTTTCAAGTTTGTTTGACATCCATTGACACCACCGCTCACGACATGTTAGTAAGCAGTCTAGAGTTAGTAACGAAGCCTTTTACTGTAATATTCTGAAATAAATAAATAAATAAATAAATAATAACGTCTTTAAGGGCTTGTGCGTAATTAAATAAAAAGAATACGTGAAAATAGAATATTTCAGAGTTTTTTTAAGGGCTATATAAATCGTGGGAGTGGAGTTCTAAAAAAACCCTAGCCACATTTTTTATTCTGTCGTGCGCCGCCATCATTTTTGTTCTTTGCTCAGCTTTGATCGCCATCACCGTGCACACCATCACACGCGGCGTTAGCGTTGCTCGCCTGCTGCGTAGGTGCGCCTACCGCGTGGCGCAGTGCGCTACGATGCTAGCGCCGCTAACGCGTCGCTGCCGGGCTTTGCTGCGTAGTTCTTTGCCGTTGGCCGACGCGGGGTCATCCTGGAGTTGCCGTTCGGCCAATCACTACGGCGCGCGTGAGGACCCAGCCGACTGGCTGCTGCTGCGTGATTTTCTGCCTGCAGCCTCGTTTTCCAACCCAAGTGCATGTGAGTGTACGCCTCTGCATGCATGCAGACCATTAGCACTAAGTTAATTAGCTTGGCAAATTACTTTTGATGATGCTGCTGCTTGGCGTTGATGGCTTGAACAGTAAGGAAGGAGAAAGAGAAGATTAGAAGAAAAGAAGCTGAGATCCGGATTCTTGTGGGTATCGATCCGTAATTTTATTTTCTCTCTGTTTTGCTAATTTAGTTAGAGATTAGAATTTCGATTAATTAGAGAGCGGTTTTAAAATTTTCTAGTCGAAGTGCCGGTTAATAGATCTGATTAGCCTGCTGTTCTGTTGAATGATTTATTCGGGTACCTTAATGGCAAATTTTGAAAATGTCATCTACTAGTTAATTGTAGATAATTTCGATATCTTTCTATAGCATTTTTAATCACGTCAATCGGACAAGTAGAATTCGAGTTATGATTTTCGGAAGGCTGCTGTCATTGTGGTTGTCGTCTTTCGGCGCTGTTTTGGTAGACTGCGGATTAAAAATAGTAAATAGACTAATTAGAGTTTTTGATCTACATGAAAGATGTAGATAATTGTCCAATGGTTCTGTAGGATCTAAGAACTCGTATTTTGGTTGGATAAAACAAAAGTTATGAATTTAGTAAGACCTGCTGTTCCGAAGCGGACAGATCGGCTTTCTGGGCTAAAAACGGTGGGTTAGATGATTTAATTAGAAGACTTTGTAATCTAAGAAAATGTGGAGAATTTTATGAAGAATCCAGAATGGGGTGGTTTGTTGTGATTGGACTGTTGAGTCAAAAGTTACGTTCGTTTTAGTACTAAGACAGCTATGGGTAACTATTCGGTACCGGAGTAACGTGGTATATTTGGGGATGGGTAGGAGCGAAGTATATTGATTGCTATTCTTGATGCTGTAGCTTGTATTGAAGTTTGTGTATTTAATATAGGAGAGGCGTCGTGCTTGTTGCCATCTTCTAGCCAAATCGTGCGTCGCAACTAGTAAAGGCAAGTGCATGGTAGACATCGATCAAAGATTGATCACGGTTTTCTTTATCTTCCATTACCATTATTGTTGTGCTTTTATTTTATTTAATTGCAAGCAATGGAATGGTATGAATTTATATTGTTAATGGACATGATGAAAAGTTGGATATGATGTATATGATGGAGTTTTGCATATTTTGCATACATAAGCATCTTTGCATATGAGCAGGTGATCATGAATGATTACAACTCCACGGGAGTGGAGGAGGTCCCCGATCCTTGTGGAGGAACGGGCTTGAGAGTGAATGTTGTCGCGAGCATTCACTCATGCTATACCGGTATACACGAAAGAAGTGCATGTGGACATGTAGATTAGATTTGCATTGATACATGAGATTAATGGATGTGAATCAAAGAGAAGATAACTGCATGAGAATATTAATAGAAGTACCTGTGATGATAATGAAGTTATTGAATGCTGTTGATTTATTATTGTTCGTTGTATATGGATGTGTTTGCTGAGTCGTGGACTCACCCTTGCTCTTTTGTTGTCTTTAGGTGATCTTCGAGGGCGACGTAACTGAGAGCGAGTAGAGCACATGGACAACACATGATCATTTGCCATAAGAATCTTTTCATTCAAAATTGGATTACTCTTGGACATGTTAGAGGTTGAATAAAGTTTAGGACAATGTTTTGGACTAGATTATTTGTTTTAATGATTTGGATTCATTGGTTGGTGCTATTCCCCTTGCTTATTTATTATCGTTTGATCCATAATTATGCATGTTCTTTTGTGATCCATGGATATGTTTATTGTTGTTTTCCTGCTGTAATTTTGTAGTGTGTCGATAATTATTAGTTTAAAGAGTAGTGTGGTGGCATTCTAGGCTCAGTGTTGGGCTGGGGTTTTACATTTACATCACCTAGTCCAAACCTTGCACTAGCCCAGCGAATGAAAAATCCTTACTTCACCTAGGTACACCCCTATCTCAGTGAGGTTTTCACCACTATATCGGGAGGCTTTTGTCTCAACGCCTCGATGAAGGGAGCGCCTTCGAGCAAACCTACCCAGATATGCTCGTACTATTGTAGCCTACCAACATGCAAGGCTAGACCTAGATAACTTAATTAGCTAAGATCGCTCCAGGTCATCCATGTGGTTGTACTCTTATGCTTACGATGGATACACCGACGTTAGGTCCTTAATCAACCTGGGCGAGGATCCCCCCTATCTACTCGCGAGATACACCTCTCACACTTCTCAGTTTATAATATAACTCGTCAGTGTTGCCTAAACCATATCCTAAAGGTTACAACAGTAAGGAAATCAACTCAACATGTAAAAAGCATCCATTCAATAGGAATTTAGCTACCGGTATCCACAAATATAGCAATTTTAGCCAAACATACAAGCATGCATATTATATTTTGTAAAAAAAAGTAAAATAATTGAAATAATGTGATCAACATGGTTAAAGGAGGTGCTTGATTTGCTTTGGTAGCTCTGAATAAGAGGGTGATGGCTCGTCGATAATCTCGATCGCGTTTCCGACGTCTATTCGAAAAGAGCTGAAACCAAATCACCAATAGTAAAATGAATTCAAGGTGGCGTTCATGAGGGAGACATCTCCTGGGCTAATGGCTTGGCACACAGGACTTAGTGGGTCCAGGTTATGCTAATGGGTTGAGCATGGGGACCTAGGATCGGCGGTGTTTTCCGTGGAGGCATCATGGACAGTGCTAGCGCCAAGGTCTTAAACTACCCGCCCGAGATAAATTGAAGTGGACGTGAGGTTCAGGTGCTCACCACGATGACGAAGGTGATGATGATGAGGTTGGAGATGACTTGGGGAGCTTGACGACAATGAGCAGTTGTGGCGCAGAGAGGTCCCTCAGTGAAGGTGCTCTATGATGAGGACATGACCCCTATGGATACAACCATATTTGCTATGCTTGTTGTTCCAAGTACAAGAGCTCGTACGCTTCACTTAAATTATCAGGTGAGCTTGTTTTTAGGAGTGTCTTTATATTATATGAAATATATGATGCTACCTAATGATGATATATATATGTGCAGCACCATGTCACTTTTGGTCCAAGACAAGTAAGCAGTTCGAGCTGGACCCGTTCTGGAATCCAGTTCGGCCTCCAGAATCAGCCTAACAGCACCAACTTAAAACAGACATAACTTTTGCAAACGGAGTCCGATTCGGGTGTTCTTGGGCTTGTTGGAAAGATAACGATGAGATCTTTCCAACAGATCCAGTCTCACCTCCAAATTACTTCTGTAGACTTCGGAATCATCAAAAGAATATGCTATATCACCGATTTGGGCCGATTTGGGCCTTGTAATAGTACCGGAATTGGCCCATATGCCGCCGGCCCACCTGGGGGTGTGATTACTGTTCACATGAACAGTAATTCATGCAATTAGTCCCACCCCTCTATTTCTTTTAGATTTGTGGCTCCTCATTCCCTATTTAAGGAGGACGCACCGCCTCTAGTTTCCTTGGATTTTGTTTAGTTAAAAGTTAGCCTTGTTGTAACTTTGTGTATTGGCTTGTGTCGACTAAACCAACCATAATACCTCTTTCAAAATCCCAATTTCAATATTTCAATCTTTATTTGCAATTTTAGATTGTTTTATCTTGTTCTTGCGTGCTTCTTCGGTGTATGCAGGAATCGACCTTCGTGGTCAGGTCAACTGGGCATTCGTGCACGGTTGATAACGACTTGTCAATCAGTTCAGCGATTGCGTGGTTTCGAGCCTTGCGTGTTCATAGCCGAGATCGTCAGAGTTGAGCGACGCCTACTGGACTTATTGTTCTCATCGAAAGATCGGGCTAACAAATCAAACCTTAGGGTTCATCACTCTACGTCGATGGAGATGCTATAAGAAGGTGCGCATCAACTCGCGGGCAGGCTGAAGATTGTAATGGACAAAGGAATCGACCGGGGACTCATCGGGTTGGCAGAAATCGACAGAAATGGCGATGGCAGCCGGAAATGGGAAGATGACGAAAAGACTTTATTCCTTGTGAGATAGCCTATGTTAAGTGGAGGGATTGCATCACTATGGCACGAAACAGATTTTGACGCGATTGGCTTCAGCTCAAACTCACCGGAATAGTAGGAGCACGGTGACTTGGATCTTTTGCGCGCGATAGATGAAGGCGAAGACAAAAGCAGTGTGATTGTGCTACGGAGCTCCTGGGGCTACTTGAGCAAAGGAGAAGGATGAGTGAAGCTCAAGGATCATAATGACATGCACGTCATGGGAGGAGAATCTGAACAGAGCGGCAATGGTGCGGAGGTGCGCTCACCAGCGTCGAGAATGATACATGTGTTCCCACGAAACAAAGGAGTAATAAACTCGGGTTTACGTGAAAATGGAATGGGGCAATCTGAGGAAGACGATGACAAGGTCAGGGCTTTAAGTATAGAGGAGAAATGCACGAGAATGACGAGAAGTTCACGGTCGCGGCGAGAAAATGGCTACAGGGATGGTGGGGAGGTGATGCGATAGGATTTGGCACGGGAGACGTGATGCGGAGCATAGGGTGGAGGCGACAGGGTCAATTGACCTCCAAAATGGTGTGCGGCAGAGCGAACGCGACCGCGCTGGCGTGCATGCGCAACACAAGGTGGACGAAGGGTTTTGTAACGTCCCAAAATTTGGCTTTTCAAAAATCTTTTGAGTAGTTTAGGTCACTAGAAAATTTCACCAATTTTATTTGAATTAATAAAGCTTAATTGGAATTTTTCTAAATTAAAAATATTTAATTTGATTAATATAAACATAAATTAAATAAAAATATATTTTATTTGGCTTCCTGGTGTTTCCAGGAATTTTCTGGTATTTTTGGGGATTTTTCTGAATTTATTTGCTATTTATTCTATCTTATGGATTTATTTCCTTTTAATTCAAATTCGAAAATCAGTTTTACTTTCTCTCTCCTCCCCACGTAAACAGTACCATGCGGTCTTGTTCATCCGATTTTCCACCGAGCGCACGCCCGTAAATGAACTCTGCGTCGTTTCGTTTCCAACTCCAAAACTTCAAATCTTCATATCTTTTCGCTCGGTGCATATAAATACGAGCCGTCTGCGCCCACGCGTCCGTCTCGACGTCCTCTTCTAATCCCCTGATTTGGTTTCCTCCGAATCGATCTGTATTCAACGCAGTTCGTAGAATACCGAGTTCATCCGAAAATCTTCCGCGCGAGTTTCTCCTCCGTCCGACGTCCGCCGGCGAACCGTCGTGGCGTTGGATTCGCGTCGTTGTGCTCTACGTCATGGTGCCGCCCCTTCGCTGAAGTTCGCGGAGTTTCGCCGTCCGTCGTATTCCAACCGTATTCTTCGCGTATTCTCCTTCCTCGGTGAGTATTTCTCAAATCCGACCGCACCATCGCGTCCGGCTCGTCGTTTCCTTTCCGTTTGCCGCCGCGCCGCGCTTGCGCCGCCGTTCGCGGCCATCTTGATCGCACCATTAGTCTGTCACTATTCATGTTTTTTTTCCAAAGTCGCGTGGTCATCCAAAGTCGTGTTTCTTCAATCGGTTATTATTTTGCTCCTGCTACTTGCAGGTTACTGTGTTAATCCTTCCAAAATATATATATATATATATATATATATACACACACACACGCACTGCACATCCTCATTGCGTTGGCTAGCAAGCTCCTCTGCTCCTGTTGATGTTTCTATATCTTCCTTTTCTTTCTCCAATGTACAGAGCCAAACACAAATTCTCTGTTTGGACGCCATGCACCGAACCAACCGGGCCAGCAGTAGCTCCATGCACTCTGATCTTGATTTTCTCATCTGCTGATTAACTCTGGTTGGTTCTCTCTTTCTCGATTATAAATGGGTCTCTAGTGCGATATTTCTTTTCCTCTTTGTTGATTGGCCCTGCACGTCATTCATACAAACAAAGTCATTATCCAACTCTTCTCTCTCTTGCGTGTGGACCCACTTGTCATCCACACCATCCAAACCTATGTATATATATGTATATGTATATGTATGTACATATATATATGTATGTATGTACGTATGTATGTATATGTATATATCTTCTCTCACTTCCATGTTGACCTCACATGTCATCCTCGCAATTAAAACCCTAATTATTTATCTCACTTACATGCGGGTCCCACATGTCAGTCAACCTTTGGTCAACCCTCCTCCATGAGCTTGGTCCACCATGGACTAGCCTATCTCCGTGGACCTGGTCCCTAGACCAGTGGCCCACACGTCAACCCCTAATCCTATTTTTGAGAATTAATTTAATTCTTGAAAAATTATTTATCTTATTGGTCCCATATGTCGTTCTCTCTACCTTATTTCTGGAATTATTTTTAATTCTAGAAATCCATAAATATCAGTCTGTCCCACATGTCATACACTCATCCAATCTCTAATATTTTCAGAATAGAATATTCTGGTAATATTCCACTTGTCAGCTTGTCTCTCTTTTTATTTTCATCATTCCAAAAGTCATATCTTCTTCATCCGAGTTCCGCTTGAACCCATCCAGATTCCTCCATGCATCTAAATTCAATATCTATTTTCCAGTACCATTCAATTTCAATTTGGAGTTTATTTGATTTATCTTTTGAATTGTGTTTGTTTTGCGTTTTCTTTATCGTTAGACGTTGAAGTACCAGAATCGTCTGAAGGAGCTAAAGATCAAGGAAGTAGAAGATTGAAGATAAATAAAGACCATCATTGCCATAGCAAGGCAAGTTATACCTTTGATCATATTGAACCCAGTTTTCAAAATACTTTGTTTCAATGTATTGCATTCTATTTCAAGTATTTATTTAAATGCTTTTGGGATAGTTATTAATCCAAATTGTTATACCACCTTGTCTATTGTATGTCATGATCTTTTGTCACCCTAGGTTGGTTAATTATTAGTTGGTATTATCGTAGCACCAACGTGGGTTGGTTAGATACGATTAGACTGCTTAGCCATGCCACGAGTCATCATTTCATGAGAGTTGCAATTATAAACTTGACTAAGTGATTATGGGCGTGTGATGAAACTGTGTGTCTTGTGTCTTTATTACTCGTTGATGGCATGTGTTGCACTTAATCAACAGGGTGGAAAAAGATTTAGACTGAGGCAAGTGGTGGATCTGTGTGAATGGTGGAGCTGTGTGAATTAAACTGTGTGATTTGGGTAAAACTGGAAGTCTTGCCTTGGTCAATTAAGGACTTAACTTTGTGCGCCATTGAACTGGGCCTTCTTGTTACCACATGCCTAGTATGGGTGGGCCTGACTTAGTAAGTTATGGAGTCTTGACATTGACAACTCGAGTTGTATTTAAGGCGTGTGATGGGTTTGGAGGTGTGATATGTCACATCGCGGGACGGTTCGCTGCATCCCTGTCCAATGGTGTGTGTCGTTCCAAGGGCTGTGTGTACAAATTGGGCGGCAGTAAAGCACACCAGGAGTGTCATTGTTTGAGATGAAGTCTCTGAAAGGTTTTGTTATGGTCAGTGATCGCTACACTGATTGTATCGTGTGGGTAAAGTGTACAAACTCTGCAGAGTGTTTAAATCAATCTATTCGAATAGCGCGTCCTCGGATATGGACATGCTCGGAATTTCACACGAGGGGTAGATTTTCATAAAAATAAATGGGAAGGGTCAGCTGTGTGAGATAACTTGTTCAGCTGTGTGAAAGAACTTGATTAGACTGTGTGTCCTTTGTGAAATCAATTGTTAGCTTATTATTGCCTATTTGTTTTGAATTATGCTTTCAATCTATTATTTGTATTCAATTGCAAATGTTGCATTTCTGCAAAATAACCACAGAAGCCATTCCTTTGGAATAAGCCATCATCTATAAATTGCATTCTGTGGTATGACTTGCGAGTACGGTGTGTACTCATACTTGCTATAAACAATCAACAGAAGTGGAAGAATCATCAGTCAACAAGGTCTACTTCAAGGATCGTGGAGAACTAGGTCGCGCTACCCCAGTCGATTGCCTGTGGGCATATGGATGGGCTTCACTGAAGTTATTCCGTTACGTTCCGCTGCAGCTTTATTGAGCTATTTGTCTTCTGAGACATTAATTGTAAGCTTTGACCTTAAGGTCTTTACTCTGATAATTATTGTTATTTGTCTATTTATTAGTCATCTTTGCATATGGAAATGATATTTCATCGATGTTGCCACTGTGTGCACTAGCGTGATCCTAGACTAGTGCAGTATACACAGAGGGTCCAGATTTGCATATTTGGGTCCCGACAGAGGTGGTATCAGAGCCAGGTTCGACTGTAGGTCGTGACCTTAGTTAGAATGGCCGTGTTTAAGGAAAAGTTCAAAACTTATTTTACAAATGGAAAATCTTCATGATGTGCTATTCTCATCTTGTCTAGATTCTATTCTCTTCCACTCTATTCATTTCTCATCTATATTCTTCCTCACCATTTTGAGTATTAAGTTGGACTTCCTTTCCTCATAATTTCTATAGTTGTCGTTATCTGTGCCAAATGTCTTGGTGGATGCCCAAGAGCTGTTTTGAGTAACTCTTCGAAGACCATGCAACCAACAACAATGTATCAACATCTCCCCATGTGTTCAAGACAAGTTCATCGTGAGAACTGAAGATCAAGAAGATGTTGTACGTCGCCTCTGTCTTTCTCCAAGATTCGCCTACAAGAATCACAAGCATCAACGTTGATGAAGACCGTAACCAGTTCCAGTTTTCTTCAGACCAGCCATATAGGATAAATCAGCGTTGGTTTCTCCCGTGTGTTGAGCCATGTCGCCCAGTTAAATTAGAGTTTAATCGACTAGACGATTAGATTTTCGTTTTTCTTCTTCTGTGTGAAGTTTGTTTGTGAGTTTTATGCTTCTTAATAGCTTTCCGGCTATTTGTGTGTTCCTTGGTGTTTTTGGGTTAAACCTGCTCCCTTAGTAGATTGTCTTCCCTTACCTTATGCTTTTCCCTCTCATCTATTAGCCCTGATCAGCCAGCAAATGAAGAACCCTAGTGAAGCAAACCTTGTCAGTAATCTTGAGACAGTTTGTGTCAGCTCAGATCTTGTCAATCCCAGTGGATAGTTGTCAATACCAGGAGTAGCAGATCCAATCATGACACAATTTTAGCAGCTCAGACTCAACTCATGAACGCGATGATGCAGAACATGTACAACATGATGACCCAATAGAATCAGACCGTCGCTACCTTGGCCAATTTGTTGAATCATAATAATCAAGCAAGCCGCTGTTACATCACCAGTCTCAGTACCAAAGTAGACGCCAACCAACAGCTATCACGGTGCGGTGGTGACACATAAGAGCCTGAACTAGTCTCCCGTCACACAGAATCAACTCATGTCAGCGACGATGTAACCGTCGGATAGTAGTAACTTTTGCAATGATACACAACCCGTTGCCATCCCAACGGTACGCCATCAATTCAAGTTTGTGAAGTTCATGATGACCTAACCGCCTATTTTTGAAGGCTCAGTCAAGCTCAAGGATGCAGAATCTTGGATTCGCACCATATAATAGAAGTTAATTGTTGTGCAATGCAATGATAATGAGAAAGTTTTCTATGCTGCTCATCAATTAGAAGGAGTTGCATTAGATTGGTGGAAAAACATTCGCGCCGCCCATCCGAACAAGTAGACCATCATTTGGTCAGAGTTCACCGTAGCTTTTCATCAGCAGTATACGACATCAAGCAAAAGTGATCAAGAGAAAACTGTTATTCCGATGTCCCACATCCAAGTTAGCCATTGTCAGTTGAAGTGCTACCAGCCAGATAAGTCAGAAGCTTGTGCATGTACCTGTTGTGGAGAAATAAGCCATAGTGTCGATGAGCACAATATCAATTGTCCTAGTTGCGAAGGAAACCATTCCGTCGGAGAGTGCCCAATGAGCAAGATCAGATGTTTCTTATGTGAAGGCGATGATCATTGTCCGAGTCAGTGCCCCATGTATTCAGTGTTGACTTTCGCAATACAATGTCAGTGGGAAAAATCAGTGGGAAAAATTTCAAGTCGAAGTCAGAGCTTTAGCAAAAGAAGGCAAAACATTGTCAGTACAAGATATGTCAGCTGAAGAATCATAAAAGCAGAATGTTGACTTTAGTAACCAGCCTCGAAAGAGAAGCAAGTCGGTATCGCCAGTAGAGTGTTTCGAGTGTGGTAAGCAAAGCCACTATGCAAGTCGGGATACCCTGCAAAGCGTCAAGCTTCAACCCTCAAGGAGGATAGTCATTCTGTCGTAGCCTGTCAGAAAAGTCGCAAGGTTCGACACATTTATGTTACAGTTATCGCAAAGAAGACCACCACATCAGCCAGCATCCTTAGAAGAACCAGCCACTCACTCTAGATGCCAGAAGTGTGTTAGTTAAGATCGTAACACCCACAACAAGTGGTAAAATAGTAGGACCCGTTTGTCCAAAAAAGCAGTCAAAGAAGAGACGTTTGAATGATGATGTTATCAAGAAAGCCTAGATTGAAGATACCAGATTATGCAGTTGTCATTGCAAGTGATCTATACAGCATGCAACCAGATCAGAAGTCAAGTTTGTCTTTTACTTGGTACCCAGGATCAGCCAATTCCAGAAGGATTTACATCAGAAATGATACATGGCAAAAGCTGCCAATAAGTTTGCAGAACTGATACAGTAGAGCAGATGACTTTCTCAGATAAAGGCAGTGTCTAATTATATTCGTCAGCTTGGCATGCACCAATGTCGATTACAAAGTAAATTGTTAGCACAAGGATGTGCGAGAATTTCGGTTTATTCAAGAGCTAATCCCAGAACCTTAGAATCAGCATGTTTGAGATATGAGAAAGAACTGCAATTTTCTTTAAGATCGTCCATGAACTGGACAATGTCAATTGAATACTAGTGAGACAATCGTTTTGTTACAGTGCCAGCAGAAGATCAGTAAGACAGTCATTGCAAGATAGTCAAGACCCTCATCGTTGTAAAAGAACAAGTTCACCAGATCACCAGAAGTGAGATAAGTTAGTGAGAATTTCAGAAAGGATCGATCACTCCTTTAGTGTTCATACTACCAGCTACTTGAAAGAAACTTGATAACTTTTATCACGGAACATCTAAGAATTTATGCGTTACGGAGTTTCGCCAACACTTCCTAACAGCTACAGTTTCAAGTAGTGAATTGTGCTAGTCATAATTCAGAGTTGCTATCATAGAGCATTAAAGATGGTTTTATTGGATCGAGAACCAGGAGGTTGGAGTCTATTCCCTCAGTTCAGATCAGTATAGTGGCAGATGCCTCAAATCGGAAGAGCTAATGCAAGAAATTGTTGATCAAGTGAAGAGTCAGCTAAAGTTACCTGTGAAAGCCAGAAGTTGAATCTTGAGTTAGTGCAAGAGTATATTTGTTGAACCCCAAAGTTAAACCGATGCTAGAAAAAAATCAGTGTTGAGAAGACAGTAAGATGACAGTTTTATCAAGGGAATCAGTCCTCACATGAAGTAAGGTATAGCATGAGAACCTGCTGAAGGTGAACCAGGTGATCCATGAATCAATGACTATATATGTGTATCTGATGAGAAGAAACTAAAGTAGTTGATGCTCAAACCAACATCCTAGTGCAAGCATTCCATTTCTCCTGAAAGTACCAAGGTGTACAAGGATCTCAAAGTTGAATTGTGATGATCCAATATAAGGCAAGAGGTCACGAATGTGTTACCACGTGGTTGGTAAATCAGAAAGTTGGCTAGTGTGTCAAAGGCCAGTCAGTACTCCTATCTTTGAGAATTCGAGCATGGGTTTTTCCAGGACCCAATCGAGATGTAATATCTTGAAAAGTGATTGTTGAGCATTTGATAGAAATTTGCCGCTTCAAACCTGTCAATATCACCTAGTTTGGAGGCTATCTAGCGAGCAAGATATCTGACGAAGTTGTATATAGCGAGAGATGGTATTCACGAGTTGGTCTAGTATCGGATCGTCGAGATTGTCGGTTGCACGATGTGCGAAATAAGTCGATGTCGGACCAACGATCCTAGTGTACCTCGTGTTAGTGACCGAGTGTGTATCTGACCTTGGATGTTCGTTCGATTCGATTGTGTATCACCACGAATCGATGTGCAGATTGAAAGAGTGAGTTTGTGCTTAAACTCATAGTACCAAGTCGAACAAGTAGGTGTTGTGTCTTTGAGTTCCCCTACAACACGGATGTTAGCCGATTTGGGGTTGCCACCATTTGAAGTTCACAGTGGTTGATCATGTGAGTCATCGCTTAGCTAGAAGCAGATCAGATCACAAAGTATGCCGATTTTGCATTAATCATGAAGCAGAAGGTCAAGTGTCTTTAGTCCTAAAGGGATTGTAAGTAGCTCAGTTCAAGCAGAAAAGCTATATTATGTATGCAGATTATCACCCTCGTAGTCATGTTTATCTTAAGGATACTGTTGAAGTTACGTGTTAAAAAGTTGCGACGAGGTAAAAAGATGTGTGTCGATCAATTCAAGATTCTAAAGTTCATAAGAAGAGTTAGTTTGTCAACCTAAGCTATCGATCGTGCAGAGTTCTGAACTCCGAAGTGTCTTGAGCACCAATTAAGCGATTCTGTCGAAGCAATCGAGTTGCTAGAAGTCCTTTCCTACCAAGAGCGACTTATCAAGTTTTCGTCAAGCAAGAAGCTCGAAGAAGCAAGGCGTCTGCTCGTAAGTGTTCGTAAAAGAAGTTTCGTCAGAGTCAAAGCAGTTGAAAGCAAGGAGAGCGCCCGAAGGCTGAGTTCCGTAACCTTTTCTATAGCCAGCCTGAATCTCGGGGACGAGATTCCTTTAAGGGGGAGAGGTTTGTAACGTCCCAAAATTTGGCTTTTCAAAAATCTTTTGAGTAGTTTAGGTCACTAGAAAATTTCACCAATTTTATTTGAATTAATAAAGCTTAATTGGAATTTTTCTAAATTAAAAATATTTAATTTGATTAATATAAACATCAATTAAATAAAAATATATTTTATTTGGCTTCTGGTGTTTCAGGAATTTTCTGGTATTTTTGGGATTTTTCTGGATTTGTTTGCTATTTATTCTATCTTATGGATTTATTTCCTTTTAATTCAAATTCGAAAATCAGTTTTACTTTCTCTCTCCTCCCCACGTGAACAGTACCATGCGGTACTGTTCATCCGATTTTCCAGCCGAGCGCACGTCCAGAAACAGAACTCTGCGTCGTTTTCGTTTCCAACTCCAAAACTTCAAATCTTCATATCTTTTCGCTCGGTGCATATAAATACGAGCCGTCTGCATACCACGCGTCCGTCTCGGCGTCCTCTTCTAATCCCCTGATTTGGTTTCCTCCGAATCGATCTGTATTCAACGCAGTTCGCAGAATACCGAGTTCATCCGAAAATCTTCCGCTGCGAGTTTCTCCTCCGTCCGACGTCCGCCGGCCGAACCGTCTGTGGCGTTGGATTCGCGTCGTTGTGCTCTACGTCATGGTGCCAGCCCCTTCGCCTGAAGTTCGCCGGAGTTTCGCCGTCCGTCGTATTCCAACCGTATTCTTCGCGTATTCTCCTTCCTCGGTGAGTATTTCTCAAATCCGACCGCACCATCGCGTCCGGCTCGTCGTTTCCTTTCCGTTTTGCCGCTTCGCCGCCACCGCGTCGCCGCCGTTCGCCGGCCATCTTGATCGCACCATTAGTCTGTCACTATTCATGTTTTTTTTTCCCGTGCGTGGTCATCCAGTGCGTGTTTCTTCAATCGGTTATTATTTTGCTCCTGCTACTTGCCCGGTTCTGTGTTAATCCTTCCGAATATATATATATATATATATATATATATACACACACACGCACTGTACATCCCTGTTGCGTTGGCCGGCGAGCTCCTCTGCTCCTGTTGATGTTTCTATATCTTCCTTTTCTTTCTCCAATGTACAGAGCCAAACACAAATTCTCTGTTTGGACGCCATGCACCGAACCAACCGACGCAGAGCTCCATGCACTCGATCTTGATTTTCTCATCTGGCGATTAACTCGGTTGGTTCTCTCTTTCTCGATTATAAATGGGTCTCTAGTGCGATATTTCTTTTCCTCTTTGTTGATTGGCCCTGCACGTCATTCATACAAACAAAGTCATTATCCAACTCTTCTCTCTCTTGCGTGTGGACCCACTTGTCATCCACACCATCCAAACCTATGTATATATATGTATATGTATATGTATGTACATATATATATGTATGTATGTACGTATGTATGTATATGTATATATCTTCTCTCACTTCCATGTTGACCTCACATGTCATCCTCGCAATTAAAACCCTAATTATTTATCTCACTTACATGCGGGTCCCACATGTCAGTCAACCTTTGGTCAACCCTCCTCCATGAGCTTGGTCCACCATGGACTAGCCTATCTCCGTGGACTCGTCCCTAGACCGATGGCCCACACGTCAACCCCTAATCCTATTTTTGAGAATTAATTTAATTCTTGAAAAATTATTTATCTTATTGGTCCCATATGTCGTTCTCTCTACCTTATTTCTGGAATTATTTTTAATTCTAGAAATCCATAAATATCAGTCTGTCCCACATGTCATACACTCATCCAATCTCTAATATTTTCAGAATAGAATATTCTGGTAATATTCCACTTGTCAGCTTGTCTCTCTTTTTATTTTCATCATTCCAAAAGTCATATCTTCTTCATCCGAGTTCCGCTTGAACCCATCCAGATTCCTCCATGCATGTAAATTCAATATCTATTTTCCAGTACCATTCAATTTCAATTTGGAGTTTATTTGATTTATCTTTTGAATTGTGTTTGTTTTGCGTTTTCTTTATCGTTAGACGTTGAAGTACCAGAATCGTCTGAAGGAGCTAAAGATCAAGGAAGTAGAAGATTGAAGATAAATAAAGACCATCATTGCCATAGCAAGGCAAGTTATACCTTTGATCATATTGAACCCGCCAAAATACTTTGTTTCAATGTATTGCATTCTATTTCAAGTATTTATTTAAATGCTTTTGGGATAGTTATTAATCCAAATTGTTATACCACCTTGTCTATTGTATGTCATGATCTTTTGTCACCCTAGGTTGGTTAATTATTAGTTGGTATTATCGTAGCACCAACGTGGGTTGGTTAGATACGATTAGACTGCTTAGCCATGCCACGAGTCATCATTTCATGAGAGTTGCAATTATAAACTTGACTAAGTGATTATGGAACCGTGATGAAACTGTGTGTCTTTGTGTCTTACTCGTTGATGGCATGTGTTGCACTTAATCAACAGGGTGGAAAAAGATTTAGACTGAGGCAAGTGGTGGATCTGTGTGAATGGTGGAGCTGTGTGAATTAAACTGTGTGATTTGGGTAAAACTGGAAGTCTTGCCTTGGTCAATTAAGGACTTAACTTTGTGCGCCATTGAACTGGGCCTTACTGTACGACCACATGCCTAGTATGGGCTGGGCCTGACTTAGTAAGTTATGGAGTCTTGACATTGACAACTCAGGTTGTATTTAAGGCATGTGATGGGCTGGAGGTGTGATATGTCACATCGCGGACGGTTCATTGCATCCCCGTCCAATGGTGTGTGTCGCTCCAAGGGTCAGTGTGTACAAATTAAGCGCGATAAAGCACACCAGGAGTGTCATTGTTTGAGATGAAGTCTCTGAAAGGTTTTGTTATGGTCAGTGATCGCTACACTGATTGTATCGTGTGGGTAAAGTGTACAAACTCTGCAGAGTGTTTAAATCAATCTATTCGAATAGCCGCGTCCTCGGATATGGACATGCTCGGGAATTTCACACGAGGGGTAGATTTTCATAAAAATAAATGGGAAGGGTCAGCTGTGTGAGATAACTTGTTCAGCTGTGTGAAAGAACTTGATTAGACTGTGTGTCCTTTGTGAAATCAATTGTTAGCTTATTATTGCCTATTTGTTTTGAATTATGCTTTCAATCTATTATTTGTATTCAATTGCAAATGTTGCATTTCTGCAAAATAACCACAGAAGCCATTCCTTTGGAATAAGCCATCATCTATAAATTGCATTCTGTGGTATGACTTGCGAGTACGGTGTGTACTCATACTTGCTATAAACAATCAACAGAAGTGGAAGAATCATCAGTCAACAAGGTCTACTTCAAGGATCGTGGAGAACTAGGTCGCGCTACCCCAGTCGATTGCCTGTGGGCATATGGATGGGCTTCACTGAAGTTATTCCGTTACGTTCCGCTGCAGCTTTATTGAGCTATTTGTCTTCTGAGACATTAATTGTAAGCTTTGACCTTAAGGTCTTTACTCTGATAATTATTGTTATTTGTCTATTTATTAGTCATCTTTGCATATGGAAATGATATTTCATCGATGTTGCCACTGTGTGCACTAGCGTGATCCTGGACTAGTGCAGTATACACAGAGGGTCCAGATTTGCATATTTGGGTCCCGACAGGTTTCGATGGGTGGGGCCACGACATCAACAAGAGAGAGGAGCAGGGGTGCGAGGTGGGCTGGTGCGGGCATGTGGAGCTGGGCCGCTGGACTTTTGGTCCAATAAGGCGGTGGGAAACTGGAATTGGTTTGAATTTTTTTCAGAAAAGGCTGAGGGTTTGATAAATTTTTACACATAGCAAAATGACTCCAAAAATTATGAATATTCTTGTGAGGCTCCTGACATAGTCTAGTGTCTAGTAAGATTTTTCAAGAATTTAATCTTTTTTAAATTTCTCTCAAAAAAAATTCAAGCTACTTTTGTATGCAAATGCTTTATTTGATTTGAGGAAAAATTAAAAAGCATGCTCAAATACTTTCCACATTTATTCTTAGCTTCGGTCCATGTAAGGGGTACGCATGTTTTTGAGAAATAAAGAAAATCCATAAAGGTTTGATGGCGCAATTGTCTTTTGCTGCCGTGAGGAGAGAAAAAGAGAGCCAAGATTAGGGTTTTCTTGCTTGCCACGTGAAGATTAGATGGAGCTTCCTCCATCTAATCCCTGTGAATCCTTGTAGTTCAAACTTCTCAAGATTGGTCGACAAGCTCTTGTCTTCGTGATTTGCATCTATTCGGTTATAATTGGCTTGAATAGTGTAAAAACAAAATTCCCATTGACTTGTGTGATTGCTTTGGCCGAAGTTGGATGTGGCCGAAGTTGGATGTTCTTGAATTGCTTTTGTCAAGAAGGAAATCCAGGGATTTATTTGGTTGAACAAGGAGACAAGGCGAGCTAGGTTTTTCGCTTCGGTTAAAGGAGGAATTGCTTGGAAGTGATCTTTGTGCAAGGCTACAAAGGAGAAAGAAGATTGTTATTCAGGTACCATGAAATATTAGGCCACATTACACATCAACTACACTAGTTCTTCCCCTTCTCAATCTTCTTGTTTTCTCTGTGCCCCCGTCTCCAATCTCTCCAAGACCCTTGTATCACTTGTATCCCATACCAAATACGTGAAAAGAAGTTGCTAGGGTTTCGAGGTCTAGTCGAGGGCGACCGGCGACGAGTGGAAGACGATGCGGGCGCGGCGGATCTTGTCAAAAGTCGAGGAGGGCTGTGTTGACGTTGTGATGCAGCGCGGCGGCCGCGTCTAGATACAGCGATGTGTTCGGCCTCGCCATGGGCAATGTTAGACGTATCATATCAAGCCTTGCATGGCTGTTTGTATCACCACCGATATTCCCTCCAAACCTCCCGATTCTGTTGCTATAAGTCGGTTGAGCAGTTATGGTAAGGGTGAGGTGTATATATATGTTTTCCCTTCGCAATGGATTCTGTTGCGTTGAGCATAATCATTCTCACATGGTATCAGATTTGTTCATTCCGTAGCTTCCGCTCCTCTCTCTCTCTCGTCGCGGCGCTGGCATGGCGCGCTGATGACTCCTCGGCCACGACCAACTGCGGCGGTAGGCGCGGCCGCCACTGCGGATATCTCCCCCGACACCCCTGCCGCCTCTCTCGCGGACGCCATCGCCGTCGCCACTGCCGATGCGGTCCGAGCAGTCTTCGCCTCTCTCCCTGCTCCCGTGTTCGCGTCTCTTGCGGCATCTACTACTTCCGCATCAGTGTTCCCCATGACGGCGCCCCTGGCGGCGCCCCTGCCGACGGCCACACCACCGCGTGGATCTCTTCCAGAGGCTGCCACCTTCTCAACCGATCCCGGTGATGATGCCACGGCTTCTCTTCACGCCCAAGCCGTGGCGGTTCTCAACGTCAAGACCTTGGTCCCGGTCACTCTTGACCTCGCTGCGGCCAACTACACGAAGTGGTGGGGTCTCTTCCTCGTCATCCTCTGCAAGTACGCGTTGGCTGACCATGTCTTGTCCGATGCCTATCATCCGGACCAACCGGATTGGGCACGGATGGATTGTGTCGTCCTCGCGTGGCTCTACGGCTCCATCTCCATTGAGCTCCTCGAGATCGTCATGTCGGCCTCCTCCACCGCGCGCATCGTCTGGCGAGGTCTTGAACACCAATTTTTGGGCAACCGTGAGCAGCGCGCCCTCAACCTCTCGGCGGAGTTTCATTGCTTCGTCCAGGGCGACCTCTCCGTCACCGAATACTGCCGACGCCTCAAGAGTATGGCCGACGGCCTTGCCGATCTCGGCGAGCCCGTCACCGGTCGCACCATCGTCCTCACGCTGCTCAAAGGTTTGAACGAGCGGTTTCGCCACCTGTAGACTATTCTTCCTTTGCAAAAACCGTTTCCTACCTTTGTCGAAGCCAGATCGCAACTCCTGCTTGAAGAGATCACTAGCCGCAGCCATTCTTCCGGTGCCTCGACAGCTTTCCTAGCCGCCGGCTCATAGAGTGGCGGGGGCGGTCTCGCTCCTAATCCCGCCCATGCCACTGGGTTTGGCTCCGGCGGCAACGGCGGACACAGTGGTAATGGCGGAAACAGCGGCAGCAATGGCGGCCGAAGCTCCCGCAATAACCGCCGACGTCGTGGCAATGGTGGCAGACAGCACAGCTCGGGCGCTCCATCCAGCCAGCCGCAGCACTCATCCTGGCCCAGTCCCCACAACCCATGGGCTGGTACGATCCAGATGTGGCCTGGACCACTGGGCCGCGGTCTCCTCGGCTCACGGCCGCCTACTCCTTTGGGCCAAGCACCCTTCGCTGGCGCTGCCTTGGTGGGTCAACCCGGTGCTGCGGGCGTCCACCCCGGTCTGCCTCCCGGCCATCCCGGTCTGCCTCCCACCCTGTCCCAGCCCGTCACTCCTCTGGCGTACTTCGGCGCTGGGCAGCTCGGCACGGGTGCACCGGCTGGTGCGGCCCATGCTCTACAGCCGTACTACTCGCCTCCTTTGCCGGCAGATTGGAGCTGCACCAGCAGCTCTACTTCGGCGCCTACATGGGATCAACACGCACTGGCGAACACGTTCAACACCATCTCCCTGACGCAGCCATCTTCCACTGCGCATGACTGGTACATGGACACAGGTGCCACATCTCATATGGCTTCCGACGCCGGTATCCTCTCCCTTTCTCATACACCTTCCTCACATACACCTTGTAGTATTATTGTGGGCAATGGCTCTCTTCTTCCTGTCACTTCCGTTGGCTCCACCCATTTACATGGTTCCTTTGCACTTAACAATATTTTGGTCTCCCCTTAAATCATCAAGAATCTTATTTCTGTTAGGCGTTATATCTCTGATAATAATTGCACAGTTGAGTTTGATCCTTTTGGCTTTTCCGTGAAGGATCTACAGTCCAGGACCGTGATCGCCAGGTGCAATAGCTCGGGTGATCTCTATCCGTTCTGCACGTCGTCTCCTGCGCACTCTCTCACCGCCGACTCCACCACCCTTTGGCACCGACGCCTTGGTCATCTCGGTCATGATGCTCTTGCCCGCCTCACTCGCTCCTCGGTCATTCCCCATGGAGTCTCCACCACCATTTGTCACGCTTGTCAACTTAGTCGTCATGTCCGTCTTCCTTTTACTAGTTCTTTTAGTAGAACCACAGCTGCTTTTGAGTTGATCCACTGTGACTTATGGACCTCTCCCATTGTTAGCGTTTCGGGCTACAAATATTATCTTGTCATTCTTGATGATTATTCACATTATGTTTGGACTTTTCCTTTGCGTCTTAAGTCCGACACTTTTTTCTACCATTTCTCATTTCTTTGCATACGTACAGACTCAGTTTTCCACTACTATTCGTAGTGTCCAGTGTGATAACGGTCGTGAGTTTGACAACTCCTCCGCTCGCACCTTCTTTCTCACTAAAGGAGTCACCATGCGCATGTCTTGTCCACACACTTCTCCACAAAACGGGAAAGCCGAATGTATGGTCCGTTCCATCAATAACATCGTTCGCTCTCTTCTTTTTCAAGCCAACCTCCCCGGCTCCTTTTGGGTCGAGGCCCTCCACACCGCCACCCACCTTATAAACCGCCACCCTACCAAAACCCTTAGCCAGCACACTCCCTATTTTGCTCTCCATGGTGTCCACCCATCCTACGATCACGTCTGTGTGTTTGGGTGTACTTGCTACCCCAATCTCTCTGCCACTGCACCGCACAAACTTTCGCCCCGCTCTGTTAAGTGTGTCTTTTTAAGCTATCCTCTTGAGCACAAAGGATACCGGTGTTTTGATCCAGTCTCCAACAGGGTGATCGTTTCTCGCCATGTGGTTTTTGATGAGACATCATTTCCTTTTGCTGAGCAATTGTCTACTACCACAAGTGCTGCTGACTATGAGTTTTTGGAAGATTTTTCTGGTGTTTCACAGGCGCCTGTGAGCAGAGTCACTGTACCCCGTCATGTCGTGCGCGGCACTGGTGCCCATCTTGGTGTGCCGCCTGGGACTTCCTCTGCCAACCGCTCGTGGCCTGCTATGGCCGGCTCCCACCTCAGCTACTTGGGCCGGCCAGCCTCCCTGATGAGGCCTGCTCTCCACCACCGACCGGCCCCATGCTTCAGGCCGCCTCCGCTGGGCCTCGACAACTTGCCCCCAGCCTTGGACCGGCCGACTTCCCCGATGCAACCTGTGCTTCGCCGCACAACGACTCAGCACCTCGGGCCACCTCAACTGGCCCTACCGCCGGGCCTATCAATCCAGCGCAGTCCACCTCACCTACTGCAGCACCCGTGGGCGCTCTGCCCCTTGTGCTGGCTCCGACGGCCGTGCCTACGCGTGCACGTAGCGCACGCATTCCTGGCGGACTGCGGCCACCATCCGTTCTTGGCGCCTCGTCGGATGTGCCTGTGGTCAACTCTCATCCGATGATCACTCGCAGCAAGGATGGCATTCTCCAACCAAAGCACAAGGAGAGCTTGCATATATACGCCTTGTCTCTGCATCGCCGCGTGCCGTGCGGCCTTGGCGATCAAGCGGCGTGCGCCATGGAGGAGGAGTTTGCCGCCCTTCAGGCAAACCACACTTGGGATCTTGTTGCTCGCCCTCACGGCGCCAACCTCGTGACTGGCAAGTGGATCTTCCGCCACAAATTCAAGTCTGATGGCACACTGGATAGATACAAGGCTCACTGGGTGCTCCGGGGCTTTACTCAGCGCCCTGGTATTGATTATGATGAGACTTTCAGCCCGGTTGTCAAACCGGCCACTGTCCGCACCGTTCTGAGTCTTGCTATCTCTCGGAATTGGCCTGTTCATCAGTTGGATGTCAAGAATGCTTTTCTCCATGGCACCCTTGCTGAGATAGTCTACTGTATTCAGCCATCCGGATTTGTTGATTCGACTCATCCGAACAAGGTGTGCCATCTCAACAAGTCACTTTATGGTCTCAAACAAGCTCCACGTGCCTGGTACAGCAGACTTGCCACCTTTCTGGTGTCCATTGGTTTTCGTGAGGCTAAGAGCGGCACATCCTTGTTCATTTACCGCCGCGGGGCTGATTGTGTCTATCTTCTGCTATATGTTGATGACATTGTTCTGACGGCCTCCTCCTCCGCCTTACTCAGCTGGACGATCGGTGCTCTTCAGTCTGAATTCTTGAGAGACCATGTGAGAGGTCCTCCACTCTGAGTGATGAGTATTTGACAAGCGTGTTGATTAGATTGAGAGTTGAGGTTTTCGGTTTGGGTATTTACGGGTGAGGCAGGAAATCGGAACTACATTGTGTATGGAGCGGAAGTTCCGATCAATCGAACTACGGCGTTGGAAAAGGATCTTCGATTTTCACAGTTTTGAGTTGGTTTGAATGAAATCGGAACTTCCGCACAAGGGGTAGCGAGTGTCAGATATCTTGACATTGAGTGTTCTCTCGAGATATTAAATCGAATTAAATATCGGAAAGTCGGTTGTTAGGATATCGGAAGTACCGCAGTGTTGAGCGCGAACTTCCGATATTCTGACAAATCGGATGTTCGAAATCGGAACTTCCGCCGTGGTAATGCGGAACTTCGATTGTGTCGAGCTATGCGAGAGAAGATTATTTTGTGATTTTGAACTTGTATGAGTTTGAGTCTTATACAAATGTTGATGCTATGTTATTGTGCAATGCTATGTGATGTGTTTTATGTGTTGATGCAGGCATCAAGATGGAGTCGTGGCGAGACACGTGGACGGACTAAGCGCGGAGGCGTTGAGGTCGAGCGGTCGGGATGTGTCGAAGACGGCGTGAATCTTGAAGCGGTTGCAGTCGAGCACAACAAGGTGTCTGAGAGGCTTCGGAGAAGGTGCGCAAGGCGAAAGGGTCTTTTATAAGCGGCAAAAGTGGAGGCGGTTCCGTTCGGGTAAAGCGGGCTTAATGGGTTGGAGGCCCATTAGCAAAGGCTATAAATAGGGAGAACCCCTGGAGTTAGGGTTAGACTTTGAGAGAGAAAATTAGGGTTAGCCTTAGCAAAGGGTTTGGTTTGCTTTTTGAGAGTTTGTTGAGTTGAGAGGATGAACTGAAAATCTTTGTAATCTTTCCTCTGTGTTTCCTCTGTAATCTCTTGATTCTATCAATGAAACTCTGAAGTTTTGATTACTCGGTTATGCCTCTCTTATTCCTTTCCTGTTCTTGTTGAATATTTAGGTTTTGATGCATCTTTCGATTCGTCCTATGAAATAGCTTGAAACTTGATATCTAGAGTCGTTTTAATATTGCTAATGCATCCTCAAAGTTTCATGAACTAAGAATCAGAGAATCTTGTCTATCGTGGGTTTTGGTCTTTCTTGCCCCTTCTTCAAGAAATCCGATTTTGGCTTGTTTGTTGAATCTTTGTTTGCGATTCTTCTCCATGAGGTCAAGATGTTGCTTAGGATGATGTCCTGTGAAACTTGACCAGAGAAGAGCATTCAAGATTTAGCACTTTGGATTTTAGGAAAAACCGGCGCCTTTGTTCTTGGTCGGGACAATCGAACTTCCGATTGTCAAAGGCGGAATTATCATGAGCGGAACTTCCGCACTTACCCCGAACTACGGTGCGGAACTACTCACGGTAGAATCGGATCTTCGATTTTTGATGAGAATGAATGAAACATGTTTTAGTTCTCTCGATTTTGTGTTACTCATCTTGAGAGGGTTTTGTAGATCTTGTTTAAATACATTAAAGGGGAGCTCTTAATTTTAAGGCACCATTCACCCCCTCTGTTGCCATTTCGGTCCTTCAATTGGTATCGAGCGGTTAGCTCTTCTTGATAGATCTTAACCGGTCGGTTGAGCCATGGCAGCGGACAAGTATTCCACCAAGCCTCCGGTTTTTGATGGTGCGGATTACCCCTTCGGAAGAGCCGAATGGAAACTTACATCCGGGCTCGGGGTATGCCATCGGAGAAAGGTGAAGGTCGATTCTTTGTTCTGCCGATGAAAACATCAATGCGGGAAACATGGCGATGTTGAGGCAAATGCTAAGGCAAGGAACATAATCATTCGAGGTTTGGCGAAGTGAGTTTGATCGCATTTCTCATTTGATTTACGCTTACATCCGGGTGACCCTCGATGCATATCATGAGGCACTACCTGAGTTAAGACAGTTCGACAAGACCGCCTCAAGCGTGAATCGATGAAATTTGAAATGCTTCTTTGGTGAATCTCTAGGCGAGTGCTTTTCGGCGTTTTCACAAGATTTTGAGCAACCTCCGGCGGTCGGTCTTACATACCCGACTCGGATAACGCTCGACGGATGCTTTCACGCACTTGATCTTCGTGTTTGGGAGATGAAAGTGACTACCATCAAAGATAGCACGGACCTCTCGACCACGACTCTTGATCGCTTTACTCGCGTCTCAAGACTCACGAGATTGACATTGTCTCTCGAAGGTCGAAGTCACGATCGATGGCTTTAGTCACCGATCCCATTCGGATCTTCTTACGAGTCCATCGTGGGTTCTCCTAGCTGCTCTCTGTGACATAGCGATGATCGCTTAGAGCGACTTGAGGATGAGCACTAGCCCTCCTAGCTCGGAAGTTTTCCCATGCTTACAAGAGGAGGAGGGATGGTAAAAGAGGAGGTCTGTGATTTGTTTGAGTGTGGTGGCCCAACCACATCCGAGCAAACCGTCCCAAGCTTGGGAAGGGCAAAGGTGACTATGGCGGTCCAAGCAAGAGCGACTACATCGACAAGAACCGCAACACGAAGCCCTCGGCCTGACCAAGGCGGAAGAAGTTCCGCAACTTTGGGAAGGCTAAGAAGTTGTTCCATCGCGTCCTCACCGCCCTCGGCAGGCCCGGACACCAGCGAGGTGGAAGGGTGGAGTGGCGATGATGGGAAGGGCGATCATGATCCCAAGGACGACGGCAACTTCTCGGCATGTGCTTCATGGCCCTCGGGGCGAATCGAGCGACAATGGTGTACTCCGACTCGACGAGGTTAGTCCCACTTACGACCAGCTTAATGATGCTTTTTTAAGCTAGGTAGATTTCATGCTAAGTCTAGGGCTAAGTGTTACGTGTTGGAGAAGGAAGTAGCTAGACTATCACGGGAGCTTACTTTACTTACATCCGCTCCCTCCGTGATGATTGTGACACTTCTTGTGCTTTGCTTGATGACATGGAAAAACTAAGGACCTTGCATGATAGTGTGTCCTCTGAACTTGACATGATTAAGGTAGAGAACATTAGCCTTCTTCTTTGAATTAGAGATGAGTAGGGTAGCACCTCCTTCATCCACTACTATTGAGGCTCTGCTTGCACCTCATGTGAGGTTAAGGACAATTCGTTTAGAGGTCTTTATACCATGTTGCTTGATCTGCTGAAACTTGTGAAAATTGTAATAATCTCAAGATGAACCTAAAGCAGGCGGATCATAAAATTCTTGAATTCAAGTTTGCTACTAGAGCCTATTATTTCTTGTTTAAAGCTGTCCTAAGTTAGCTCATTTGAATTAGAATCAGTATCTAAGCGGTTTCAAGAAATGATTGATCACATAACAAATTGGCTCGAGATGCTTCTAAGGACTTGGTTAGCTCACCTTGCAATCATTGTAATAAACTAAAATGTGATTTGGTTGCATTGGATGAAAAATGTGTGAAGCTAACTAAGGACCTTCTAGAGACACAATCATCTGCTTGTATTGTGTGTCTTTGGGAAGAAGCCTAAGGGTTTGGTAGAGGCGCCTAGTAACGTGAACCAATCTGCTAGCATGAGGGTGTCCCCCAAAGTCTACCAGTGCGTGCACAAGCCAATCTTTCCTCTGTTGTTGGTTCTTCTTACGCTCCCTTTCCTTCTGCATCTCTTCTTCCCCTGCTCTTCTTGCACCTCTCTCTTTGGGAGTGTCGGTATCTTATGAACACTCTCGAGAAGTTTGTAGGAGGCAAGAAGAAGCTCAATCTCATTCTAGACAAATCTAAAATTTGCATTTAATCGGGGTCTAGGATATGATATCCGGGAGGATATGAGGAAGCATCCACTGTCGTGCTCAAAACCATAGCACCGGTGTGATCAAAACTAAGCCGGGGTGAGAAAGTAAATTTTAAGTCGGCGGGTTTTGTTCAAAGGATTTCGGCGACAAGGTGATTCCACTGCGGCCGGCCTCTCGGAAGGCGAAGTATCATTGCACCTTCATCGAAAGATGGACATTTAGTTGATCATTGCTTGGCGCGCCAAGATCGCGTAGAGACCGTGTTGAGTCTCTTAGGCACATTCGAAGTCAGCCCGGATCTTGAGTGCACCTAAGACCAACACGAGGTTTAAATTTGTTCCATCGATGATTTTGGGCGACATCGAGGACTTGGTTTTTGAGTTTTACGAGTTTCGTCCTCATGCTCCCTTTGGTCGTAACTCCGCCGTCACGAGGTAGATCTCGTTTTCCTTTCGAGATAGCTACGCGGCAAGATCGACATATTCTGCGCACTTCGACTCGCTCTTCCATAGCGATCGGATTCGACAACAGTGAGATCTTTGACTTGTTGAGTGTGAGAGCGTAGGGTAGGTAGAGGTCGGTCTTGCTTGACTACTTCATCTGTCGCCGTGTTACTCGGTATTGGGTGCCAAAATCACTTGTTGATTCACCCGATCTTGAGACTTTACTCTGTTTGACTCGAGGTCACCGGGGAAGGAAAGGTCGGATTATAGACTCGGTTGTTCACGTCATATGGTGGTGAGTCTCGTTGGTTTTCTTCCTAGCCGCGCTCCGGTGATGAGGCGATCACCTTCGAGATGCTTCATTTGGGCGCGTCATCGCTAAAGGTCTTGTGAGCATTAATGATTCTTTTATTTTAAAAGATGTTGCCTTAGTAAGTAAGCTGCGGTATAATCGCTTTGATCTCTCGACTTACCGATGACGGTTTGAGGTGAGCTTTAAGAAAACAATTGCAAAATTCTTGATTCTTGGGTAGTCTAGTTTGCGGGATTTCTCGATATGGGAGGATCTTTCGTGCTGATTTTTCGGATCTTACGGTGATCCTCTCCGATGTTTAATTGCTTCGAATCCGTGATTTGACTTTCGGCATAGGAGACTTGGTCATATAGGATTTGATCATCGACCGAGTTAGCGGCCACGATCTCATTCGTGGTTTGCGAAACTCAAAATGGTCAAGGATCTTGTTTGTGCTCCTTGCCGCGCGGCAAAATGGTTCTTCTTCACATCCTCGATTCTGATGACTATGACGGATGCACTGTCAAGCTGCTCCATATGGACCACGATGGGACCGCTAGAGTGCGATCGATGGGAGGAAGTGGTGCGTACTTGTCGTGGTCGATGACTTCTCGAGGTATTCTTGGGTGTTTTCTTAGCCTCGAAGGATGAGGCGTTTACTCTTTTTCGTGGTCTTTTAGTAGGCTTTCTGTTGAGCTCCCGGTGCATTACGAGCAATTCGCGATAATGGCACCGAGTTCAAAATTCCTACTTTGAGAGTTTTGTGGTGAGGCAGTGTAGAGCACGGTTCTCGTCTCCATCGTCCCCCAACAAAATGGCGTTGTGGAGAGGAAGAACCGTACCTTAGTCGAGATGGCGGGACGATGCTTGATGAGTACTCTACACCTAGGAAGTTTTGAATGAGGCAATTGCTCTTGCTTGTCATGTTTCTATGAGTTTTTTTCTTGGGCACTCTTGCATCGCACTTCTTATGAGTTGAGATATGGCGAAAACCCGGCGTCTCGTATTTTCGTGTGTTTGGTTGCAAGTGTTTTATTACGAAGTGCAGGAACCTAGATAAGTTCGAGTCACGATCTTGTGATGGGATCTTTACGGGTTACTCGACTTCTTCTCGTGCCTATAGAGTGCAGGCTGAGTCTAGTAAATTGTTAGAGACTGTGAGGTGACCTTTGATGAGGCGGTCAGGGACTAGGCACGATATCTCGAGATCTTTAGAGCGATGCGAGTCCATCTTTGTGGGCGAAGAGGAAGACGGAGATGAAGGTTGTCTACGATCCAGTTCTTCTGCTCCTTTTGAGGTGCCTTCTTCCACCGCACCTCGAGGAGATCGACCCTTACCTTACGCTTCTTACGAAGCTAGTGGCTCTGTTCCTATCTCATCGATCATGAGGTAGAGGCCACTTCTTCATCTCACCTGGACCTCAAGACACATTCAAAGGACCATCCTTGAGCGGATAATTGGAGACCTCTTGAGCGTGTCACACGTTCCAAAGGCGGCTTGTCTCTTTTACATCTCCATTACGCCTTGTCGCCTCATTTGAGCCCAAAGGCGTTTGTCATGCTCTTTCGATGAGTCATGGACTAACGCCATGCACGAGGAATTGGAAAACTTTGAAAGGAACAAGGTCCGGTCCCTTGTTGAGCCCCTCAAGGTCACAATATCATTGGGACCAAATGGGTGTTCAAGAACAAGCAAAGTGAAGATGGGTTAGTCATTGAAACAAGGCTAGAATTTGGTAGCTCGGGGTACTCTCAAGTTGAGGTCTAGATTTGAAGAGACCTTTGCCCTGTAGCTAGACTTGAAGCCATTAGAATCCTCGCTTGCCTTTGCGACTTCTAAGGGTTTCAAGCTTTACAGATGGATGTCAAGAGTGCCTTCCTCAATGGCCTTATTGAGGAAGAAGTCTATGTCGAACTGACCTCCACGGTTTCGAGAACCCCAAATACCTAACCATGTCTACAGCTTTCCAAAGCTTTGTATGGACTCAAGCGAGGCTCCCGAGCTTGGTATGAAAGGCTTAAGTCCTATCTCTTTGAGCCATGGTTTTGAGATGGGTAAAATTGACAAGACCTTGTTCATCGCCGTCTTGGCACCGATCTTACGCTCGTTGATTTATGTGGATGACATCATCTTTGGCGGCTCCTCGCATGCTCGTTTCCAGTTTTCCGATGTCATGAGCTCGGAGTTTGAAATGAGCATGATGGGCGAGTTGAGCTTCTTCCTTGGCTTCCAAATCAAGCAGACTCGGGAGGTACCTTTCTTCATCAAGGCAAATACACGACCTCTGAGCGTTTGACATGAATGATGGAAAGCGATATCAACTCCGATGGCATCTCTGGTGCTCGGATCCGGATGAAGGCGGCGAACTGTTGACCAAAAAGATTTGAGAGCATGATTGGCTCTCTCTTGTACCTCACGGCCTCGAGACCGGACATACACTTTTACGTGTGTCTTTGTGCTCGGTTTCGAGCTTCACCTCGCGTATCTCACCGTCGGCGGTGAAGCGCATCTTCGGTACCTTGAGCTACCATTGACTATGGCATCGGTACTCTTCCTCTTCTTGTCTATCTCTTAGAGCCTTCTCCGTCACGATTTTCTTTGGTTGTAGGATAGATAGGAAGAGCACTTACGCACTTGCCAATTCATTGGCACTTCTCTTGTCTCTCGGTCGTCAGGAAGCAATCCGGTGTTCGCGATCCGCTGCGAGGCCGAAATGCGTTCTTTGCGGCCGATTGTTGTAGTCAAGTGCTTTGGATGGTCTCGACCTGCGAGGATTTGGGCTATCTATCATTGCGTTCCACTCTTACTGTGATAACACGTCTGCGATTTGCATTGCCAAGAACCCGATGCAACATTCTCGGACCAAGCATATTGATATCGAGATATCACTTTCTTGAGACCATGTAGAGAAGGGTGACATTGTGCTCCAATTTGTGGAGAGTGAGCACCGGTTGGCGATATCTTCACTAAGCCTCCGGACGGCTCTCGGTTTTACTCTGGGAGAGCTTGGGGTGGTTTGTCCTTACGGATTCTTTGTGAGGGGAGCTTTGTGCTACTATTATATTATATTATATTATATTATACTATGACTCCTTTCTGGTTTCATTTTTGGGTGAAGTCCTTCCAAAGATAGGTTAGAGTGGTTCACTTGCCAAATTGCTTTGATTGCTACTTCTTGTCTTGTGCTTCTAGGATCTTGCTTATTAGTCGTTTCTTCCTTCTCTAAGTAGAGCTTACTCACTTCTTCTAGGTTCTAGCAGGGTCGGGCCACCCTTGGGTAGGCAGGATAGTGTTTGCTCCTTAGTGTATGAGTTGATCGGTGATAGTCCTAGAATCATATGGGGTAGATAAGAACACATGCGGCGATAGTTTTCTCTATATCTTTTCTATGCTCTAAAGGATGCCTTTTACATTTTACTTATCGATTCTCGTTTTTGTTCCTTTGGTTCAGGGGGAGTTATTCTTGGTTATTCCATACTCTTAATTATGTCATAACTCAACCTGAATTAAAAGAAGCATCTCATTCTGAAGGGAATCTGGATTTTTTTTTGTGCATTTCATTCCGCATTGCATTATAATCAAATGGAGCCTTGTTTATTATCCCTTATGATATGTTTTCACTGCTTTACATCTTGCCATGATTTATGCTAAACTGCTAGATCTATCATGACTTTTTATGTGTAGTTTAGTCTTTGCCATGCTAAGGTGATTAAAAAAAATGCTAAACTTGAATTAAAATCTTTTCATGATAGCTCTTGAGACTAGTCTGGTTGAAACTATCCTTTTATGATTTTCGCCATGTCAAGTAGGCTGAGTTGAGTCATGAATCTCTTTTGAACTTTTGAGTAAGCTATGTCAGTTTGTTAAGAAACATGACTTATCTCTAATCACTGGTCTAAAAACTTCAAAAGCAAAAATGATCTCTTTTGTGCGAAAAAACTGATCTCACCAAATCTTTCTCATGAGACGACTTGCCATTGTACTAGGCATGAACTCAGGGGGAGCCTTGGATGACCTAAGATCACCTCCTTAAGTCTGTTGCTTGGAGTGGTCGCATAAGGCTTGGGATCTAGCACATGGCTAAGATTTGAAAAATTGGTTGAAGCTTAGGAGGCAGTTGTGGATGGCACCTAGTCCAGAGCTTGCCTTACTAAGATAAAACCATAAAGAGCTTTCAAACAAAAAAAATGTGCTAAAATTGCTTATCATTAAAAGGACCAAGTTACGGATAAAATGAGTCCTTCTTCAACCGTAGCACTCTAAAGCTGCTCAAGATGAGTCTTCTTGGTTCAATTTAGATTATTTGACATGGCTTGCATCATCTTTGGATATCTTTAGCTAGACCTCAAACTTGACTTATTTGACCTGCTAAAGAATTGGATCATTAATCAGATTATGGACTTTCTGTCTTAGCTCTTCTATACATCGATTGTCATGATCTTGATAGCATTCTTACGTGTTATGGCTTGGTGTAATACTCTAATAGTCATTTTGGATAATCTACATGGCTCCTAATGCTTAAAATGAACATCATATAGTCTTTTCCTCCCTTTTCTACATATTGATGATTTTATTGCCAAAGGGGGAGAATGATTGTGAGAAAAAGCCTTACGAAGAAAAGCCTTGAGTTTTGTGCGAAAATTGCTCTTTCATCTCATCTCAAGTCTTTCTCTTTTGTCAACTTGGTCTTGAGCTTAATTGCACTTGTTTAGACCTTGGTTGTTGGAATCTCAAACTCATCTTATGCTTTTGGTAATTGTCAATATACTCATCAAGGGGAGATTGAGAGACCATGTGAGAGGTCCTCCACTGAGTGATGAGTATTTGACAAGCGTGTTGATTAGATTGAGAGTTGAGGTTTTCGGTTTGGACTTTACGGCCGAGGCAGGAAATCGGAACTACATGTGTATGGAGCGGAAGTTCGATAAATCGAACTACTGGCGTTGGAAAAGGATCTTCCGATTTTCACGGGTTTTGAGTTAATTTGAATGAAATCGGAACTTCCGCACAAGGGTAGCGGAGTGTCCGATATCTGACATTGAGTGTTCTATGAGATATTAAATCGAATTAAATATCCGGAAAGTCGGTTGTTCGGATATCGAAGTACCGCAGATGTTGAGCGCGGAACTTCCGATATTCTGACAAATCGGGATGTTCGAAATCGGAACTTCATTGTGGTAATCTGGAACTTCGATTGTGTCGAATCTGTGCGAGAGAAGATTATTTTGTGATTTTGATCTTGTATGAGTTTGAGTCTTATACAAATGTTGATGCTATGTTATTGTGCAATGCTATGTGATGTGTTTTTGTCTGTGTTGACTGCAGGGCATCAAGATGGAGTCGTGGCGAGACACGTGGACCGGACTAGGCGCGGAGGCGTTGAGGTCGAGCGGTCGGGATGTGTCGAAGGCGGCGTGAATCTTGAAGCGGTTGCGAGTCGAGCACAACAAGGTGTACGGGAGGCTTCCAGAAGGTGCGCAAGGGGCGAAAGGGTCTTTTCGCAAAGCGGCAAAAGTGGAGGCGGTTCCGTTCGGGTAAAGCGGGCTTAATGGGTTGGAGGCCCATTAGCAAAGGCTATAAATAGGGAGAACCACAGGTTAGGGTTAGACTTTGAGAGAGAAAATTAGGGTTAGCCTTAGCAAAAGGGTTTGGTTTGCTTTTTGAGAGTTTGTTGAGTTGAGAGGATGAATCTGAAAATCTTTGTAATCTTTCCTCTGTGTTTCCTCTGTAATCTCTTGATTCTATCAATGAAACTCTGAAGTTTTGATTACTCGGTTATGCCTCTCTTATTCCTTTCCTGTTCTTGTTGAATATTTAGGTTTTGATGCATCTTTCGATTCGTCCTATGAAATAGCTTGAAACTTGATATCTAGAGTCGTTTTAATATTGCTAATGCATCCTCAAAGTTTCATGAACTAAGAATCGAGAATCTTGTCTATCGTGGGTTTTGGTCTTTCTTGCCCTTCTTCAAGAAATCCGATTTTGGCTTGTTTGTTGAATCTTTGTTTGCGATTCTTCTCCATGAGGTCAAGATGTTGCTTAGGATGATGTCTGTGAAACTTGACCGAGAAGAGCATTCAAGATTTAGCACTTTGGATTTTAGGAAAAACCGAGCGCCTTGTTCTTGGTCGGGACAATCGAACTTCCGATTGTCCAAGGCGAAACTACATGAGCGGAACTTCCGCACTTACCGGAACTACGGAGTGCGGAACTACCGCCGGGTAGAATCGGATCTTCCGATTTTTGACAGAACAGAATGAAACATGTTTTAGTTCTCTGATTTTGTGTTACTCATCTTGAGAGGGTTTTGTAGATCTTGTTTAAATACATTAAAAGGGGAGCTCTTAATTTTAAGGCACCATTCACCCCCCCCCCCTCTGTTGCCATTTCGGTCCTTCAATTCTCTATGAAGGATTTGGGTACTCTTCATCACTTTCTTAGCATCAGTGTTACTCGGCAGCCCACCGGCCTCTTCCTCAGCCAGCGCCAGTACTACCTTGAGATCTTGGAGCGTGCTGGCATGAGCAATTGCAAGCCTTGCAGCACGCCGATCGACACATGTGCCAAGCTATCAGCCACCATAGGCGCTCCTGTCTCTGACCCGACAGATTATCGGAGTTTGGCTGGTGCATTGCAGTACCTCACTTTTACTCGGCCTGATATTACTTATGCCGTTCAGCAGGTGTGTCTTCACATGCATGATCCTCGGGAGCCTCATCTTGCTGCACTCAAGCGGATTCTTCACTATGTTCGTGGCACCTTGGAGCTCGGCTTGCTTATCCAACGCTCGTCCACTCACGACTTGATCGCATATTCTGATGCTGATTGGGCCGGCTGCCCCGACACCCAGAAGTCTACTTCCGGCTATGCCGTCTTCCTCGGAGACAACCTAGTCTCTTGGTCATCCAAGAGGCAGGTCACCGTCTCGCTCGATCTGAGGTCGAGTAAATCGGGTATCGCCAATGCGATGGCGAGACATGTTGGCTTCGACAGCTTCTACACGAGCTCCACGCACCTCCTGCTCGGGCTACACTGATTTACTGTGACAACGTCAGCGCAGTCTATCTCTCGACCAATCCGGTGCAACATCAGCGCACCAAGCATATTGAGATCGATCTCCATTTTGTTCGCGAGAAGGTTGCTCTTGCCGCCGTCCGTGTTCTTCACGTCCCGACGACGTCACAGTACGCGGATATCTTCACCAAGGGACTACCTACGTCTGTCTTCACCGAGTTTCGGTCCAGTCTCAACGTTCGATCCATCGACGTTAAAACTGCAGAGGCGTGTTAGACGTATTATATCTAGACTTGCATGGCTGTTTGTATCACCACCGATATTCCCTCCAAACCTCCCGATTCTGTTGCTATAAATCGGTTGAGCAGTTATGGTAAAGGTGAGGTGTATATATATGTTTTCCCTTCGCAATGGATTCTGTTGCGTTGAGCATAATCATTCTCACAGGCAATAGGGAAAGTGGTTCGTTGCGTGTTACGTGTGTGACGAGATGATGCGTCGATGCTAACATGCACCAGTACTTTGACTCATAAGAGAATCGCATGGCCTTGGTTATTCTGTTCCATGTTGATTAGCATTTCTGGTAGTAAGAATTATTTTGATAGAGGCAGATAATATTTAAGTGAAAAGACCGTCAAGTCAAATAGGAACCACAGTACCTTCTTTGCTGTCCATGTTGATACGACACATTTATGCAAACTAGTGGTGCGTGGCCTGTGACTTGGCTCCAGACTGGTCCAACTGTTGTAGTTTCGGTTCCTTGGGTTCATCATCAAGGCCATTACAACTTGCACATTTGCATAGGACAACAAATGGATCATCATAAAAATTAACATTAATTATTTAAAAACCTGCCTATATTGTTTGCTCACTACCAAAGAACGAATATTTCCTCACAGTTTAAAACCGTCAGCAAAATAAAAAAAACCGTCAGGTTTAATTTTCCTGACGGTTAACCGTCACGTAAATCCCGTCAAGCCTAGGTGGTCGGAGATGTCCAATTTGTCTGACGGTTAACCGTCAAGAAAATATTTGTTGACGGTTTTTCCATATTTTGCTAACGGTTTTTGCGAACCGTCCACAAAATGCATTTTGTTGACGGCTATTCACCGTCAACAAACTTAACCTGACGGTTTTTGGAACCGTGCATAAAATGAATTTTGCTGATGGGTAATAACCGTCAAGAAAATTAAACTTGACGGTTTTTTGACCGTGCATAAAATGAATTTTGCTGATAAGTAAAAACCGTCAACAAAATTAAAATTGACGTTTTTGACCGTGCATAAAATGAATTTTGCTGACAGGTAAGAACCGTCAACAAAATTAAACTTGACGGTTTTTGCATTACCGCCAATAAAATTAAACCTGACAGTTATTTTGCCCGTCAGGAATATGTAATTCTGACAGCCCACTAACAAAAATTCTCAATTGATCACATTTTCATACAGATGCATCATAAATCCACAATACACATCCATGCATCATAAATCCACAATACACATCATCCACAATACACATCCATGCATCATATAATCCACAAACATCCATACATCACAATACACATACATGGCTCCATACACAAATAAGAAGTTCAAGCTTATCATTTCAAGCCCAATAATACCACAATACACCTAAAAGACTAATATCACATACAAGTAATATAAGTCCATCTAAAAGTGCAGCAATACCATGTTCAACTATTCAAAAGAGCTAGCAAGTCATCAAAGATCATGAACTATGCCTTCAGAGAGAGGCAAGCACACAAGACAAACTATATATAGGAGCGAATATATATAGCAGCCAACTATATTACCTAATGTACCTTCTACCACCACAGCCATCTCTCTTGGCGGTTGAAGTCACATGTGAATGACAGCAAACCGAGATTGTAGATCTCCGAAGTCCCTCGTGTTGAAGTTTGCTCTCCACCACACAATGCACAGTGGCCTGCTGCACTGAACAGGATGAACACAAAGCGATGGATTCCGGCAGTCGGACGTGGGCTCTCATAGGGGACTATTTCATTTCCTAGTGCATACAATATGAATATATTTGGTTAATGGTAGTACAATTCACTATTGTTTGATTTACATATAATTCATCTATGAATACAGAGTATCATTTGACACAATTTGCAACTAGAAATCTTGTAATCGGATTAAGCCTTTCTACAATAAAAAAATGTTGATATATATGGAGCTGAAGATCTAATGTGCAAGAGATATTTTGGATGCACGAAAAAGATTCAGCATGTCCACAAAGCACATTCAACTATATGGCAGGAGGTTGTCGAGATGAGGTTATGAAATATAATTACCCGTAGCAGGCTGTTCTTGTAGGACCTTTTCTCTGTTTATGAAATCCCAGGCACAGTCAACCATAGCATTAACAACCTTGCCAGCAATACACAACTTAATATTACATTGTAAAAGAATAACTAATTTTACACTAAAATAATTAACATCAAATCACCCTGAATATCAAGATAACAAGCACATATGTTGGAATACCCATTGTAATATAACGAAATGCAGCACTGAGCTAGTTATAGTGCCGGGGTTCTTTGACAAGTGTTTCAGATGCTTCTTTTTTAATTGAAACATAGTCAAATGCTTCATTATATAAAAACAATGCTTTCTAAAGACTAAATAGTTTGCACTTCAGAAATACAAACTAAAGATGAAAATGTCACCACTATTTTGATGCTAATGCACATCAGATCAGACAACAGAATCTCATTAATTGAGCTTAAAGTATGTAAGCCTGTAAGGTTCTTCCCCATTACCAGCGGCAGTATCCATTATTGACTACTGAAATAAAAACAACTCTGAAATGAAATGTACCTGACAGATCTCATAAGCTCGTGCAAATTCTTGGACCATGAAATGCCTAGTACTGACAGATACATTATAGCTAGAATTCATACAAGGATAAGCAGGTGTAATTATAGGCATGTGATGACCCTTGTCTCTAAAATTTCTTCGTGGGTCCCACACAGGAAGGCCAAGAGAACCCTCTTCAATATGGCAAAGCATAAAAGGATTCGGCCACTTCCACTTGCTGTAGACTCTGAAAAACTGAGATATCAACATGCTTGGTGATGCATTTGGGTACAATTGACATATACGAGCAACCAGAAGTGCCCAGTTTATACCACCCAGAAATCCTATAACCTGGAAACAATCATAAGAACCTTTGTTACAGAGAACATGTAAAACATCTATCCGTGCGAATTCATAATACAGACACACATGCATACCCCTGATTAACGAATATGTGAACATCTGTTGATTCATCTACTTGCATATCGTGAAACATAATACTGCAGAAAAAAAAAAGATCGTACATTTGAAAAGACCCCAAGGTGTTTTGCCCAAAATCTCATGAATCTCAAGGTTGTTCGGAAATTCTGGATTTGAAAAAACAAATGGGTTGGTACCAATTTATTAACTGAAAAAATGATCCTCGTATCATATCCAGAAGAGATTAAGATATCTTTCTGAAAACTAGACATTGCTAAAGGTGCAAACCGGAATATTTGGAACCAATCGTAAAATTTGGTCAGTAACCCGACATCCATTTAAACTGCGGACAGTTTGTTCATCAACATTGTACAATATAGAGTCCTGTGAAAGATCCAGGTCCTGCAATGGAATGATGTAGCATTGTTACGGATGCTTATACAAAAATGATTCAACAGCCAATCAAAAAGAAGGGCATAAAAATTTAAGCTTCCACAAATGTAACTCCACCATTCTTCATGATAAGATTAAGATATAAGAAAAACAATAAGTAGGTATTTTTCATACAGTCAATCTACCATACAAGAATAGAAATAAGTAAATTTGCAGCCTGACTATTAGGCCAAAAAAGATATAAAACAAAACTTACCTCAGGAATCACCACATGTGTGAGCTTAGCATATAGAAGGTCAATAGACACCCCACTAAGTTTGAATTTCAAAACTGGCACATGAGCATCTGGCACTGGATGTTACTCTGAAACTTCCGGCATCTCAGCTAGCATATCATGAAGCTCCTGGAAAAAGTATTCCTGCAAAAACTAAAGGGTGCTTTTTATACAATAAATAATCCAACATCTTTAAAATTTAACAACAATTCCTTACATTTCGAGTTGCATGCCTTGGACCCACGCACAGTGTATCAATGTCTGCACCAGGACCGTGCACCTGGGAAGCATATGAAGAATAGAGCAATGTTCACAAATCGTAGCATAGCTGGGTAACAAAGCAATAGAACTGCCTACACAAGCAAGCATGACTTAGCTACTGCTAATTGAAACCTTCAGATATGTGCAGAGCAAAATTTTTCTATAAGATAATATTCATCAACACTTCTCAGACTGAGCTGGTTAGAGCAATGGCAATATAAGTGTTTGGTTGACTGCAAACACATCATAGTGGGCCAGTATATAGCCCCAAAAAGCATAGCTATGCAACTCAATGATAGTAGAAATAAATTGGTTTTGGGCTTTGTTCTTACTAAGAAATCAGATAAATATGTGAGAACCCAGAAAATTAACCAGCCACAAGGAAGCCAACCGAATGCACCTCCCCAATTTAAGCTCCTCACTCCACAGGGGGTAAGATCATGGTGAAAATGAAAATGAATAAGGCCATGGTAAAAGGCATTGCACAGCCAGGAGATAAGGGTAACCGAATGCATCTCCCCCAGCAGTGCACTTCCCCCAGAAGCCATCCACCCCACAAAACAATACACAATCCTCATTCACAAAACCAAGCGACCACCTGGAGCAAGGCACAGACAAGTGATAAGGGCAGCAGAGTGCACTTCCCCCAGAAGCCATCTCCCCCATATAAGCTTAGTGCTTCACCTGCTAGCACCAAGCCAACATCACAAAGCCCTCTCCCATTCACAAAGTCACAGCCAACAAGCACAACACACCAGAGCTAGCAAAGCCATCCACAAACCAAGAGCAAAACAAAAGAGCAAGAACCTCCACTGCCCTCCACATCCCAAGCACAAGCCAAGCCAAGCTATCAGAAGCAAGAACCACCACAAGGCAAGCCTCCCACTGCCATTTCCCCCTCCCACTTCTTCTCAGCCGAAAGGTAAGAACACAGCAGCAGCCAGAGAGCAAGAGGAGGAAGAAAGCCAGGAAGAAGAAGAGGAGAGCACCAGCACAAGGCCAGCACTGCCATCCTCTTTTCCCCAACCCAGATCCCAACAAGAGGTAACCCCAGTTACACCTCAGTATGCACTGCCAGTATACACATCATTCACACTTATCACCAGACCTCAAGCATCATCCAAGCATCACAGAGCAAGAGGAGCAAGAGAGCAAGGGCGACGCCGACGGCGGCTCTTGAACCACAAGCGACCACCGAAGGCCACACCGGGATCAACAGTAGGAAGACATCCACCCCACTGCCGGCCTCACCATATTGATCATCGGCCGCAACCCCAACCCTCAAGTAAACCACCATTTCTCCCACAACCATTTTGTCATCCCTCCATTCACATGCCCCTTGTTCATTCCAATAGCAAATGTCTCTCAGTGCATCATCATCACATCATCATCATTTATCAGTTCATCTCAGAGCAAGAGGAGGGGTCAGGGAGTAGAGAGGAAGGAGGGTGGTATCTCAGTGTAAACCTCGGCCGAACCACCACCATCACCATCCATGTGGATCAACTCAATCCATCTCCACCAGTTGCAACCCCACCCCAGCATCATACTCATGCATCATCAAATAAATAACCACATCAGAAGAATATATAAAATCCACAGTAAAACAAAGGGAGCAAAGGGATGGGTGCGCTGGTAGCAGCGATGGCCGGCGGCCGCAGGCCGGGCCGGCCGAGCCACAAGTGCAGCCAGAGACGAAAACCGGGGGAATCAGGGAGGAGTAGGACCGGGGTGGAGCCAGCCGAGGGAGGAGGCGCACGTGGGGTTCGGAGCGAGGAGACCAGCCGAGCCGCGTGGCCGGAGGCCGAGCCGTCGGACCGGCGCACAGATCGGGCGAGTTCTCATCCGGCCGGCTCAGCAGCAGAGCGGAGATCAAGCCGGGAGCGGCGGCGCCGGGCCTTCGGCCGTGCCGAATGAAGAGGGAGGCGGCGCAGGAACCGGAGCGGAGGAGCAGACTGGAGTAGGGCGAGCCGAGGGAGGAGCGTAGCAGCACCAGCCGAGCCAGGAGGGAAGGAGAGTGCCAGAGAGAGAGAGAGAGAGAGGCAGAAAAGAGAGAAAGGGAAGGGAGGGACGTGGGGGGAGGGAGGCGTGGAGGCGCGGGGGGGGGGATTGGGGATCGGGGCGGGGGCGGGGGGGGGCATTTCGGCGTGGAGAGTAGGCGCGTTAAAAAAAATTCCCGCGTGCGTGGGGTGAAAATAATTTACCTAACGGTTAGAACCGTCAGGTTAATATATTTTGCTGACAGTTATAATAGAACCGTCAGCAAAATTCAAATTTTCCTGCGGGGATACTATTCCCGTGACCGAAATAATATACTTTGACGATCGGTGCGGGCTTTATAACCGTCAGTAAAATTCAAATTTTCCTGCGGAGATACTATTCCCGTGACCGAAATAATATACTTTGACGATCGGTGCGGACCCGTCAATAAAATTAGCGACCGTCGGATTTTATCCGTTTTCTAGTAGTGGCTCCAACAAAAAAGAAGTATTCAGCCGCAGCTATGTAACTGGCAATGCATACGAGGAAGCCCAATCTCGACCAGGTCATCGTTAGGATACAGCGAAACAAGAGTCAACTCCGATTGTTCACAGAAGATGGATATAGCAGAAAAAAAGAAGACAGATAGATATCGGAGGAGACACCAGCCAGCCCGCTACCTGTCCCTGCCAATACAGCGTGCGCGGTGCGCCTCCTAGTAATTAATACGGCCGGCATCGATTCGCCTCCCGTCGCCGCGCGGCACGCCCTATTTAAACCTCCGCCTCTCCAACCTCAAAACGTCTCCAGGATCCATAGCCATGTCCATGAGAGCCCTCCTCCTAACCGTGCTCCTTTCCGCCGTCGTCGGGCTCTGTACCATCGCGGCGCCCGCAACGGCGGCGCGCGTGGGACCTCTGCTCGTCGGGGGTTGGAGACCGATCAAGGACGTCAGCGATCCCAACATCCAGGAGCTCGGCGGCTGGGCGGTGGCGGAGCACGTAAAGAAGGTGAACGACGGGCTGCAGTTCAGCAAGGTGGTGAGCGGCGAGGAGCAGGTGGTGTACGGGATGATCTACAAGCTCGTCCTCCACGCAACAGACGGCACCGGGAAGAGCGCGGTGTACGGGGCGGCCGTGTACGAGCAGGAGTGGACAAAGACCCGCGAGCTCTTGTCGTTCTTGCCGGCGAACTGATGGGGGACGTCACCGGCCGCTGCTTGGATTAAGGATCCGTTTAGACTTTGGACTAGTTAAGCACTGCAATTACTAACATATAATCAGCGACTTGATGTAGTCATATCGAGCATTTATAGATTTCAATAAGAGCTTTGAGCAATCATCTTATTCCTTGCTTTTCTTTTATGATTGAAGTACTCAAAGGTCAACAGTAGGTATGGAACCGCGCACGTAGAACTCGAAAGTTACCGATCTTTCCATGCTGGTATTCAAAGTTACAGGATGCACCGATCGTCAAAATAGATGGCAGACTATATATGACATCTTTTGTATAGGCACAGATTATACTAGGGATGTAAAGAAGATACGAACTACTCATATTATTTTACTACTCGCCGCTTTCGCGATATTTGTCCATTATTTCGAAGTATCCGTTTTAATAATTCTAGAGTGTAGTTTATTGTAAGTTTTTTATTTCATAGTACCCCTACTTCCATGATTACAAGGAAGACGTGCACAGACACAACGAGGCACGCACACGCGCAATTGTCTCCCCATAGCACACGTCCAGGGTCGGGAATAAATTCGTGACCTCATAAAATTTATACTGAATCGTATTTGTGTAAAGATTAGTGCCAGAATTTAAAACCTTATGAGTTGAGTCGTATATGCTCACAACTCTACCACCCAACCAAGAAGTGGTCCCCCTCTATACCTCTACTTAAATACTTTGGAAAATGTTATTATAGTATGTGATTAAATAGGAATAACTATTTAAATAGTATGTGATTGTCATAATTGTATTTAAAAATTGTGAACCCAAGGTCTTAGAAGCATTGACTTGCATAGATGTAGTCTGCTTGGCGAGGAGGGGCTTCGATCCGGTAATACTGGAGACAGACCGCCAAGAGTTACTCGGTGCACCGAGTCAACTATATGACATGTCAGGTATGCCTGCATTCTAGCAGAAGTCGGAGAGCTTGGGAATTTTTTATTAATTAACTTTTTTAATTTTATTTAAAAATTAACCTCCTGTGAATTTTATGTCTAATTCTGACCTCTTTGATCACGCCACCACCCGTGACGTGACAAAACAACACTATCAAGCCAACTTATATCTAGGCAAACTCTTGTCACGCCTCTATCTGTGGCGTGACAGTGTTGTTTGATCATGTCACCACCAATAGCGTGATAAAAAGTGCTATTTTAGCGGACTTATCCAATAGCGTGATAATGTTATTTTGTCACGCCACAGGTGGAGGCGTGACCAAAGGGATCAGAATTAGAAAATAAAGTACACGAAGGTTAACTTTAAAATAAAATTTAAAAAATAGTTAATTAATAATAAAAAGTTCGACAGCTTGATAGGAGTTTCTCTATTTTGTTTTTCAATTCAAACTGAGGAATGCAAATAACTGAAAGATTGCAACTTTGATGCCACGGGAAAGATTGCCATTCATGACATGCCATATAATTTATGGAATAGTCAGAATTTGCCACTCTTTTCGTATTTTATCATTTTTCAATTTTGTTTGCTGAAACTCACATGTGAAAAGCCAACTTTGCCCTTCTTCCTCCATACCTTATTCCCCAACTTCCATACTGTAACACCCTGGCTATTCGGAAGCCAAAATATTACCTAAAGGATCTAACATACAACCACAATTCAGAAGTATTTTAAACAATAACTCATATAATGGCAGAAAGGGACCATCATACAATAGAACCAACGCAGGACTAAGGACTAAATCCAATTGAGTATAATCAGGGAGTGATTAAGGACCACAAGCAGCACTTAAATAAACATATCATAGGGAGAAATATCAACCACTTCTAACTTTATTTATTACAGTTCCTCAATTGACGAATGAAGACATAATCAAAACTTATTATTGAAGATAAAATATGGTGAACTGAGTGAAAAGTGCTTGTCTACTCCCTCCCAACATAGCCATCATCAACGATCACCCAAATAAATAAACAAAGTAAGAATGAGTCCGAGACTTAGCAAGTACCATAAATAATTGAACGAGACAACAACATTACGGAACATGAACCTAACAATGAATGTATAAATGAATGGATTGAATGTATGGATGTATTGAAAGGAATGGACTGCATACATGCCCATACCGGTATAGCTAGTGGCACACCCGTCGGTGTCCACTTAGGCCCGCATTTAACCAAATACGGGGATCCAAATCCCGTATGAAGAACGTTTCACGCGGGTGTCCAACTCTACTCACATTGGAATGGTGGGTGTCGTAGGGATGGCCCCACCGGCCACAACGCCCAACCGAAGCACCCCGGAGAACCCCTGAAGCCCCGCGAGGCCCGGAGCAGCAGGACCTCAGGCCACCCCGGCGAGCAAGCACCCGAAGGACCCAAAAGCCCAGCGAGGCCCGGGCAACAAGACCTCGAGGCCACCCCGGCGGGCCGAAACACCGGAGGACCGAAGCCCCGCGAGGCCGGGCAACAAGACCTTGAGCCACCCGGGCGGGCCGGCACCGGAGGACCCCAAGCCCCGCGAGGCCGGGCAACAAGACCTTCGGCCACCCGGGCGTGGCCGGCACCCCAGAGGACCCCCAAAGCCCCGCGAGGCCCAGAGCTGCAAGACCTCTGGGCCACCCCGAGGCGGAGCCGAAGCACCTCGGAGGAACCCCGAAGCCCCGCGAGGCCCGGAGCTGAGAGGCCCTCAGCATGAACCCGATGCCTCTGCTACCGCTCCTGGACCGGAGGTTCTGTTAAGATGAACTGAGTCCAGGAACATGTACCATGGACCAAAGCCTAGATGTAGGGGCAAGGAATGTCTCTGCAACCCCTATGGGTACTATACCCTGGTAGGATCAAAAGGGTAATATACAAAACCCCCACAGGGGGCTATAAATAGGGGATCACCCCCCCTTTTTGTGGGGTGAGAAAAAAAAAGCGCGAATTCCCTAGGAATAACCATCTCGTTCTTGTCACTGGCTAGTCCCCTCTTGAGGATCCCCGGAGCCCTCTTGGCCTTATCCGGGGTCCCCTGTCTTTTACTGTATAGCTCGTTTTTTGCTACTACAGCTGGCACCATCCGTGGGGACCGACAAGCCGAGCGCGTACCCAGATACAAGAATGGCACGTCCGGGGCAACGGCAACACCCGAGCCACCCGCTGCCCCGAGGGCCAAGCGAGGTAGGACCTCCCAGGCCGCGGAGCCCGTGGCTCGTCCCGAAGAAGAGATCGAGAACTCCATGGACACCGTGGCTTTTGAGGCGCCCCCCAGACCCGGGCGGTCGGCCAACCACTCGCTCCGGTCCCACGGGGCAGCACGGCCACTCGCGATCTACACCAAGAGCTGGCAGATCTCCGTCGGGAGCTACTCGATCTCTGGCAACGGGGCAGCAGCCCCACCGTCGCCCACGGGAGCGCCGCGCCGCTTGGAACCGGAGCGCCGGCGGCCCTAGGGTCCTCCGCCGCCGCTCCTGAACTGATCCTCCGGGGAGATCCCAACTCTCCCTTGGCGCTTGGTGAGGCGCTCGGCCCCGGGTTTCAAGATGCTGGAGGTCCGGCCTTTCGAAGGATCGACGGACCCATCGGAGTTCCTTCGTGTCTACGAAACCGCCATAGAGGCCGCCAGGGGGGATGACACCACGAAAGCAAAAGGCTTGACCCTGGCTCTAAGGGGGATAGCGCTAATGTGGTTCTTTACTATCCCCCCGTGCTCCGTATACACGTGGGAGCAACTGCGGGACATGGTGCGCAACTGCTTCCAAGGAAACTGCGCCGAGCCTAAGGACGCAGGAGACTTGTTCGCCATGAAGCAGACCCCGGGCGAGCCCCTCTGCAGCTTCTTCAGGAGGTTTGCGGAGGTCAAATGCCAAGTGAAGGGGGTTAATGAGACGACCGTGATCAATGCCGCGACGTGCGGGCTCCAGAAAGGGCCCTTAGCGGAGCACCTCGCCCGCAAACCCGTCCACTCAGTGGCGGAGCTCTTCGACAAAATGAAAGAGTATGCCAGGGCGGAGGAAGACAGCACACAGCGGGGGGTACCTCAAGCCGCCTCGCGCCAGAAGCCGCGATGGTCATATCAGGCCCCCTAAGGAGCCAGCGGCAGCGGCCGCCCGGCCAAGGGGGCGGAACGTGTACAATGTTGAAGGACAACAGCCAGGACCCCGTGCAGGGCGCAGCCGGGGGCGGGGTCGCGGCAGACAAGACAAAAGACACACCGAGGCACGGTTGTTCTGCGACCTGCACGGCGAAGGGTCCCACTCAACGCTGCAATCTTTGAACCCCGGGGCGGCCGGAGAGGCCACTCTTGTTTTGTGACTTGCAGCGAAGCTCCCACACCACCTAACGTTGCCGCTGTCGCGGCCATGCAAGAATACATAGGCGCGATCGCGTGCGAGGCAAATGATGGGGAGGCCACGGAACCAAGTACCGCCCCCCCGGGCCTCGCATTGAAGGGCGCCGCGAGCGGCGGACAGAGGATCATCAACATGATTGCGGGCGGCTCATCATCAGGCCTCTCGTCAAAAAGGCAACGGCGGGCTTACGCACGCCAAATACACCATGTGGCGACGTGCGCAACCTCTAGCCCACCACGCTACGCCGAAGTGCCCATCACCTTTGGCCCCGAAGACGCCAAGGGTGTATACTTCCCTCACCATGATCCTCTGGTCATCTCGGCAAACATTGCGGACTTCGAGGTGCGCCGCGTCCTGGTGGATGGAGGATGTTCCGTGGACCTACTGTTCGCGGAAGCGTTCGACAAGATGATGATTCCGAGGGACCGGCTGTCACCGCCAGGCATTCCCCTCGTAGGCTTCGGCGGAAGGCGATGCGACCTTTAGGGCGGATCGACTTGGCCATCAACTTCGGTGATGGCTACGCCACCCGCACGGAAGTCATCACGTTTGATGTAGTCCAGATGTCGTATCAGTACAACGCAATTCTGGGATGGGCCACGCTAAATACATTCGGTGCTATAGCACACTACAACATCCTCTGCATGAAGATCCCCGCTCGGGAGGGGGTAGTCACAATGAGGGGAGATCAAGATCGGCAAAGCGGGGCGAGACGAAGCACTATCCCCGCGCCATGTCCACGGTAGGAACAAATGCCGCGACCAGCGGTACCCGCCAAGATGGGTGCGAAGAAAGCCGATGGGCGGCTCCTCTGGTGCCCATCGCGAGAAGATGAACGGACAAGACGGTGTCCCTCGGCGTCGAGCTATCAACCAAGGCTGCGAAGACATACTTACGGTGCTCGCGGAACAAGGATATCTTCGCAGGGGCCCCGAGGACATTCCGGGGGTCCCACGGGAAGTTGCTGAGCACCGATTGACATTACGAAGCAACCTTGTGCCCAAAGCGAAGTTGTGTCGCATGTCGATGGCGCTGGAGGCGCGAGAAAAGAGGTCGCCGAGGCTCTTGAAGGCGGGGTAGCGAGGAGATCAAACACTCGGATTGGCTAGCCAACCGGTCCTCGTCTTGGAAGGAAGGGGCGGCGTATGTCGTCAACTTCACCGACCTCAACAAGGCCACACCCAAAGATGATTTCCCCCTACCCCGCATTGATCAACTGGTGGACGCCACCTCGGGCTGCGAATTGATGAGCTTCCTCGGCGCCTATTCAGGGTAGCACCAAGTTTTCATGGCAAAGGACGATGAACTCAAGACAGCCTTCATCACACCCATCAGCACATACTGCTACACTCGCATGCCCTTCGATCTGAAGAACGCGGGAGCCACGTTTAGCCGACTCGTCAACAAAGTTCTGGCCGACCAGCTCGGCCGGAATGTCGAAGCCTATGTTGACGATGTGGTAGTTAAAAGCAAGCTTCATAATTCCCACGTGTCCGACCTCCAAGAAAGATTCACCAACCTTAGGATGAAGGGCATAATGCTCAATCCGAAAAAGTGCGCCTTCGGCGTCCGAGCCGGAAAACTGCTTGGCTTCTTGGTCTCGCAAAGGGGCATAGAGGCAAACACAGAAAAGATCAAAGCTATCTGAAATGGCACCCCATACGGCCGTGAGGTCTGAAACTCACGGGCCGCCTTGTAGCGCTTAGCAGGTTCCTGTCCTGCTCGGCGGAGCGGGCATTGCCATTCTTCAAGACACTCCGTGGAGCAGAGCCCTTCAGCTGGACACAAGATTGCCAAGAAGCATTCCAACAGCTCAAAGAATACCTCGCCAAACTCCCTAGCCTAGCAAGCCCGGCCGGAGGGGCGACCCATCTGCTTTACCTCGCGGCCTCGTCGGCGTGCGTCGTATGATCCTTGTTCAAGATGAAGGAACCCGGCGCCTAGTGTACTATGTATCAGGAGCCTTGCGAGCGCGAAACCCAGTATCTGAGTTGGAAAAGCTAGCCTCGCCCTCCTCATGGCCTCCATAGCTCAGACATTATTTTTTGGCCCACACCATCATAATTCCCACATCCTACCCGTTGGCCTTGATGTTAAGGAACAAGGATGCATCCGGTCGCATAGGCAAGTGGGCAGCCAAGTTAGCACCGTTCGATGTTACCTTCACCGCACGTACAGCGATAAAATCACAGGCGCTCGCAGATTTCGTCGCCGAGTGGACCCGCAACAAGCGGACGGGCACGGACTGGTTGAGGCACCTTGGTGATTACCACGGATGGTTAAGTAGTGCGTTGCGGGCAGCGCGCGCCATCTTGACCGCGCCGGACGGGCGCACAATCTCGTACGCCGTGCGCCTGGACTTCCCAACAACAAACAACGCCTCCGAATACGAGGCCATACTACTCAGCTTACGGAAGGCTAAAGCATTGGGCGCAAAGCGCGTAATAATCAAAAGCGAATCCCGCCTCGTTGCAGGACACTTCGACAAATCATTCATAGCAAGGGACCAAGAGATGTCCAGATACCTGGCGGCCGTCCGGGCCGAAGGGAACAACTTCCATGGCATCACCGTCCAGAGCATCCCGCGCAACTTCAATGACGCGACTGACAGACTGGCCAAGATAGCAAGCGCCAACAAAAATCCACCACCAGATATACTATACTCTAGGCTGCAGGAACCATCAATCGCCCCGGAAGCACAACGACCAGAGCCCGAAGTAGTGGATGTGGAACCAGGGACGTCACCGGCCCAAGAGTCGAGGCCGGTTCTGCAGGTCGAAGCAACGGATTGGCGGGACCCTATCCGAAGATACCTTGAAGGAGAAGAGCTTGACGAAGCAGCCGAGGCAACCAGCCTAAAGTACCGAACCCGCAACTACTGTATCATCAATGGCCAGCTATACAAGGGAGGTGTCTGCGCCCCATTACTGCGGTGCATCTCCCAGGCCGAGGGGCAATCCTTCCTAAGAGAAGTGCACGAAGGACTCTGCGGAGCGCACCAAAACCCGCAAGCCTCGTGGGAAAAACTTTCGTCAAGGTTTTCTTGGCCCAGTAGCAGGATGCACAAAACACAGTGCGGCAGCGCCGAGGTGCCAATGGGCGACCATCATTCAAGGCCCCACCCGCCGCGGTTCTGACCACTTTCTCGGTATGGCCCTTGGCGTGATGGGGCCTCGATATCATCGGCCCCTACCCCACCGTCAAGGCGACTGCGCCGCATTCGTCGCCATCAGTACTTCTCGGAAGGGTGGAGGCGAGCCGGTGGCCAAAATCACGGCCTCGGCGGCTGCGGTTTGTGTGAAGGAACATTGTGTGTCGGTATGGGGTGCCGGGACATAGTCACCGATAACGGCACCTGATTTGATTCCGCGGCCTTGAGTTTTACGCGAACATCGGCACCAATATATGCCGCATCCGTCGGCCACCCGAATCAAATGGGGCGTAAGCGCGTAATGGTAACTTGTTGGGTGGACTCTCCAAGCGTCTCGTGGGGCTCCGAAGAAGGCTGTGGCGGAGGAACTCGAAAGCTTTATGGGCGATCGGCACGTCCCGATAAGAGCCACGAGCTTCTCCCCTTTAAGCTTCTCTTCGGGGCCGAAGCAGTAACACCAGCCGAGATCGCGGGAAGATCTCTACGGATAACGCGAGGAAGCCGAGAGGATCGAAGGGCCTCAATAGATCTCCTAGAAGAGCATCGGGTAGAAGCAATCTCCACAATGGCCAAGTATGTCGAAGGGTCGCTCTGACGCCTACAACCGTGGTCGAGGATCCGCACATTTGGCACCAGGCGACATGGTACTCAAAGGGTACCAAGCGCAACAACAGGGAAGTTCGAATCAAAATGTGAAGGACCCTACATCATCACACGAAGCACAAGGGCAGGGTCCTACTACGTAGAAACGCCAGAAGGACAACAGCTGGATCACACATGGAACGCCAAGAGCCTCCGGAAATATTACCCCTAGAAAACACCGGTTGCGCCCAGATAGCTCCTCTCCTCAAGGGTACGCGGCTCTACCCATGTAAAGCACATTTTGACAGAAATATATAGCCATGAGCAGCAGCAAAGACGCCACATGGGGCCCTGAGCCCCGGCGCACACTAACTCACCCCTCGGGTGTGAAGTGTATAAAGCCGACCTCTGCGCATGGCCCACGGCCCCGTGTAAACGCGATAACTCGCAAAGAAGCCACACGGGGCCCCGAGCCCCGGCACACAATAACTCACCCCTCTGGTGTGAAGTGTATAAACTAACACCGCACATGGCCCATGGCCCCAGTAATAAACGCGATAACTCGCAAAGATGCCACACGGGGCCCCGAGCCCCGGCGCACACTAACTCACCCCTCGGGTGTGAAGTGTATAAGCCCGACACAGCGCATGGCCCGGCCACAGTAATAAACGCGATAACTCGCAAAGACGCCACACGGGGCCCGAGCCCCACGCACTAACTCACCCCTCGGGTGTGAAGTGTATAAACTGACACCGCGCATGGCCCACGGCCCCTGTAATAAACGCGATAACTCACAAAGACGCCACACGGGGCCCCGAGCCTCGGCGCACACTAACTCACCCCTCGGGTGTGAAGTGTATAAACTGACACCGCGCATGGCCCACGGCCCCGATAATAAACGTGATAGCTCGCAAAGACGCCACACGGGGCCCCGAGCCCCGCCGCACACTAACTCACCCCTCAGGTGTGAAGTGTATAAACTGACACCGCGCATGGCGCCACGGCCCGATAATAAATCGACGGCTCGCAAAGGCGCCACATGGGGCCTGAGCCCGGCGCACTAACTCACCCCGGGTGTGAAGTGTATAAACTGACACCGCGCATGGCCCACAGCCCTGGTAATAAACGCGATAACTCGCAAAGATGCCACACGGGGCCCCGAGCCCCGGCGCGCACTAACTCACCCCTCGGGTACCCTAGTTTCAATCACAAGGGGCTCCCTCGGAGCCCAAACTATAAAGAATGGGGGACGGCGCAGGCTTCGCCTCCCCCTCGTTTCAATCACAAGGGGCTCCCCCGGAGCCCAAACTAGAAAGAATAGGGGACAGCGCAGGCTTCGCCTCCCCCTCGTTTCAATCACAAGGGCTCCCGGGCCAAACTAGAAAGAATGGGGGCAGTGTGAGCCGCCTCCCCTTGTTTCAATCACAAGGGGCTCGGACAGCGCAGGCTTCGCCTCCCCCTCGTTTCAATCACAAGGGGCTCCCCCGGAACCCAAACTAGAAAATAGTAGGGGACGGCGTAGGCTTCGCCCCCCCCCCCTTGTTTAGAGCACAAGGGACAACATTGGAAAGGTACAACTCAGAAAAATATACATTGTTACATCGCAACATTACAACTCTGAAAAACTTACATTGTTACATCGCAAAGGTACAACTCAGAAAAATATACATTGTTACATCGCAAAACTACTCCGAAAAATATACATTGGTACAGGTAGAGATATGACTCCGAAGTATACATTGTTACACGTCAAGGTCCCACTTTTCTACTTGAGCGGCCCACGAAGCAAGCTCCTCTTCGGAAGAATCGGAGGCAACAAGACGATTGTAACGCTCCATCGCCCACGCAAACAGCTCTCCGTCGGGGACACCAAGACACACAAGACGCTCGTACACCTGATCCGCCCCCTGCTCGGCATTGGCCACGCCCAAGCGGTCGGGGGCAAAACCAACGCCTCGCCCCGCCCAAAAGGCGCGGATCTCAGCACGACCTCGGGCGGCCTTACGCTCACGAAAACGCCAGAAGCGCTCCATGGACCCCTCCGGGTTACGGCGTTTCCAGCATTGCCACCAGGCACCACGATACAAGACCCCGCGTAAAAAATTTCCAAGGGCCACCCGTGGCGCACGGGGGATCAGGGCGTGCGGGGCACGCGACCCGCTCAAAATAGCAAGGCGCTCGGCCTTCACACATGAGTCTTGCTACCACTTTCGTATTCCACCCTACGGCGGGGCTGGGCCCCCGTGCGGTGGTCCACCGAAACACCATCGGTCCGTCCTAGAGCCAAAACGATCGTACAAACCAAACTCAAAACCAACCATTATCATTCAACGAAGAGATGTATCATTACAAAAACACGCCCCACCTAGCAGCACAAGCCGGAGCAGGGCGGGACAAACAGAATTAACACGCTAGCCTACGCTACGACTGGGGGGCACTAGGCCGGAGGGTCATACTGAAGGACCGAAATGGCAGCGAGGGGGTGAATGGTGCCTTAAAAATTAAGAACTCCCCTTTACTGTATTTAAAACAAACCAACAAAGCCCTCTGAATATCTCAAGAAGAGTGAAGCAAAATCAGAGAACGAAAACAAACTTCAGATTGTTCTGTCAGAAATCGGAAGCTCCGATTCTACCCGGCGGTAGTGCGGAAGTTCCGCTAGCGGTAGTTCTGCCTTGGACAATCGGACGTTCGATTAT